>CM075814.1:14492912-14985412 GCA_037975025.1 Excoecaria agallocha | reverse complement strand
AACTGTCTTAAATTTACATGTTCATTATCATAAATAATATGATTTTCATTTTCTAATGTATTTACTGTCATTTGTCAAAGATCCATCCTCATTTAAATTTAAGTTGTGAAACCCTTTTAAAGGGTATTTTTACTGTGTGACAGAAATTATTAGGTTGTCATTTTTAAATTACCTTTTTGAAGATTTTAAAGTTAGTTTTTTGACACTTTGATTTCTAAGGGTAATTTTAATTTTTGTTAATCCCTTTTTTTCTCCCTTTTGGATTTGTTATTGATAAGGACTTTATTTTGTAAAGGGAAAAGAAAATTAGTCGTTATTAGGTCAGTACGATCTTGCATCACTTAATGCACACCTATGCATTACGTGATGTACAGCTTGAAATAAGTTTTTTTATTTTTTAGGAAAAAAGAATCAACCGTATGTAATGGAATGCACCCCATGCAATTTCAACATACATGGTGGATCCTGGTTCCTATTTTTATTTTCACTTGATTTTTCATAAATAATTCTCTTTTCTTATTTGTTATTACTAATACTTTTGTTGTTATTGTTGTTATTATTATTCCTGTGAATAACTTTTTTTGTAAGCATAATTGGGAAAGTGCTCCAAGAAAGTTCATATTCCTTTCTCTTTACTATGAAAGGCTTTTTTGACCGTTAATGGAAAACGTCATAAAAATATTTATAGTAAAGAATTTGGATGTTTCATTAATAAAATCGGACCAATGTCCACATTTTTCCTAGGAAGTTCACATATAAATATTAGGTTTAATAATATAAATGATTTTATATATAATTAAATAATTAGGGATATTTTTGTAATAAAACTTGGATCGATAGGTCCCTATCTTTTAACTATCATATTGAAATGCTTCTTTATAAACCACATACGAGGACCAAAGTACTGATCCGAAAAGGTCACAAATAAATTGATCAATTTATGGATGCATTTTATTGCTTTATTATACGCCATGATTTACTGCTCTTTTACATGATTGGATGCACCTCTAATTTTTCATTAGTTGCTCTAATCTTGCATGAAAGAAAAAGGGATAACATGATTAATCTATAAGCAGTTATGTCATATTTATCAAAGGTAAAAATAAGAGTGGAGTTCCAAAACAATCTATGGGTTTTTGGCCTCACGAGGTTAGAACACCCCTTTCCCAATGTTTTATTAGGTAGTGACTCCTTACTATAAGCATTGTGGTGTCCAACTAAATGCCTCCTGATAATTGATTATTAGTGGTGAGATAGAGGTACCTAGGCATGCCATCTTATGCCTTTTAAGTAGAGTCATTTTCCTATAATGAATTGGTCATCCACCTAGAAAGGGAATCTTAACTTGGCCGTGATGGAATATGACATGGTATGATAATCATGATAGCACAGCGAAAAAATAAAAAATTTTTCATACATACCATACATATCCAAAACTAGGAACGAAAACATGCAATTTTAGGGTTTTGAAACTTACAATAGATGATGCCTTTTTATTCTTTGATTTTGTGATGTCTAGCAACCAAGATGCCTTTATCCACCTTAGATCTCAATCACCAATGCCAAGGAATAGCCTTTTTCGCCAATCCCTCTATTTTCACACACACAATTGCACCGTCGGCTTAAAATCGAGATTGCTAGCTCTCTTTTTGGTATTGTGTAATGGTTATAGTTTGAAGCTACAAAACTTGATTTTGTACTTCTTTAGATTGCTATTACTGCTCAATAACACAAGAGAATGAGGAACAATCCTTTCTCCTTGTGAAAAATTGAACAAAAGAATTAAGAGAGAGTGAGATGATCTTCACGCAAAAACAAGGTGTGTAGGATTTGTTTTCACGCCAACTCCTTGTCTCTTTTAGGGTTTTATTTCATTTAATATATATGCTTATCCTTTGGCAAGTCTTTTATTTGAATTCAACTATCCTAAGATAATTAATTCAAACTCTTTCACTTCCTAAAGATAAGTAATATATCTTGAATTAAACTCTTTTGAATTTAAATTCAAATTTGAAATAAATCATAAGACATTTAAATAAATGAAATCACTTAATTTAAATAAATTCCATGTGCCGAAATTCCTTGAATTATCTCTTGGAATTTCGGCTACTTCATTAAATAAATAAGTGATTTAATTTAATGTAAATTCCTTTAGGCTTTAATACTCAATTAACTTAATTAATGTAACATAATTAATTAATTGAAATTAAACCTTGTGGGCTGAATTTTTCTCTCTCATGGACCAAAGCCCAATAGCAATTTTATAACCCATTACATACACTAATTTGACTTTAATTAAAAGCCCAAATTAATGTCCAATACTTAATTTAAATATTTTAAGCCCAATGCTTTGTGTGCGATCCTATAGGTCCATTTAATGTTGGCAATGAATTAATAAATTAATTCAAAGGCTATATATATTCTCTAGCAAGATATTATAGCATTCCAAATTAAATGAAAATGCATATGGCATTTGGTGACCTAATGCAATTTTGCATAGTCCCTTACCCTTAAATATCAGAATTAATATAAGGCATGGAACTAATCATCCTTATATATATTAATTCCTTTCTTAATATTCCAGTGACAATGAACTCTCAGATAAATAATGATTATTCATTATTTCATCTCGGTATGGCCATACACTTCTCAGTTCACTGATCAAGTGGCTGGTGATATTTTCTCTCTTATCGAGAGGGGTAATCGCTTCACTTCTCTCATGCTCTCTAACATGAATCAATGCATACCCAATCATACCCGTACTTGTCACTCTGTTACGAGCACGTTAGGTGTATGTCAAAGTACACAGTAATTCATAAAGAGTTTCATAGAGATTTCAGGTCTAAGAACTCCGATACAAAACTTGCATATGAGAAACACTTATGACTTGTACCATGTAGTGTTCTCATGAGCGGATCGAATCCAGATACCATGTTCTTTAACATGTATCTATGATCTCTGATTGACACTCTTGTCCTAATGATTCGTTAGACAGAACTCATAATATCAGAGAGAGCATACTAGTCTTAATTCATTTGTTATTCCCATAACAATGACTGACTAGAGATATTTAGAATGAAGTCCCATTTGTTTCAAGGTCTTACAATCCATGTGCCTCACACATGATAACTTAAACCGAAAGAACATTCTTGGATAGTTTTATCAATTGACATGCACAGGAATACAAAAGATAAAACAAATGCCTCATTTTATTAACTAAGTGTTTTATTACAATGTATTGGGGCTAGGGCTTACACTAACAATCTCCCACTAGCACTAGTCCCAATTGGGCATAGCCCTAAGACCGAATGCTCTCAAATGAGCTTCGTGCAGATTTGGACGTAACTGTTTCGTCAAAGGATCTGCTACATTGTCTTCACTTGATATCTTGCTAACCTTGACGTCCCCATGATCAATGATTTCTCTGATCAGGTGGTACCTTCTGAGTATGTGTTTGGATTTCTGGTGTGACCGGGGCTCCTTTTGCCTGTGCGATGGCCCCGTTGTTGTCACAAAAAATTTCTAGTGGATCTAGGATGCTTGGGACCACTCCTAATCCATTAATGAAATTTTTAATCCAAATAGCCTCTTTTGCAGCCTCACTTGCTGCAATATACTCAGATTCTGTAGTTGAGTCGGCAACGGTCTCTTGCTTTGAGCTTCTCCAGCTGACAGCACCACCGTTTAAAACAAAAACAAACCCAGATTGCGATCTAGAATCCTGAGTGCTGGTCTGAAAAGCAGCGTCGGCATAACCTTGTATGACGAGCTCTTCTTGACCACCATACACCAAGAAGTGATCCTTAGTCCTTCGCAGGTACTTAAGGATCCCTTTTACAGCAGACCAGTGCTTCTCACCAGGGTCTTGCTGAAACCTACTGGTTATACTCAGTGCATGAGCAACATCCAACCTAGTACATAACATAACGTACATGATAGATCCAATAGCAGATGCATATGGGATTCTACTCATGTTGTCCCTTTCCTCCTTGGTTTTAGGGCACTGTTCTTTAGTCAAAGGAACTCCCAAAGCCAAAGGTATGTACCCTTTCTTTGAGTTTCCCATACTAAAACGCTTTAGTACTTTGTCTATGTACTTTTCTTGACTTAGTCCCAAAAGCCGATTCGATCTATCTCTATAGATTCGAATACCAAGTATTGTCTCGGCTTCACCTAAGTCTTTCATTGAGAAACATTTTCCCAACCATTGCTTAACCTTTTGCAATGTTGTAATGTCATTCCCAATGAGAAGGATGTCGTCCACATATAGGACCAGAAACACTACTATGCTCCCACTAACCTTCTTGTACACACAAGGCTCATCTTCGTTCTTGATGAAGTCAAATTCTTTGACTGCCTCATCAAAACGAAGATTCCAACTTCGGGATGCTTGCTTTAATCCATAAATGGATTTTTGAAGCTTGCAAACCTTCTTAGGATGCTTAGGATTGACAAAACCTTCAGGCTGTGTCATATACACATCCTCAAGTAAATTTCAGTTGAGGAAAGCAGTTTTGACATCCATTTGCCATATCTCATAATCATGATATGCAGCTATGGCAAGCAAGATCCTAATGGACTTGAGCATGACTACAGGCGAAAAGGTCTCGTCATAGTCTATACCATGAGTTTGTCGAAAACCTTTTGCTACTAGTCTACCTTTGTAGGTCTTATCAGCTTTTAGTTTGAATAACCACTTGCATTCAATTACCTTAGCACCTTCCGGTGGATCAACCAAGGTCCAAACCTGGTTATCGTACATTGATTGCATCTCGGATTTCATGGCTTCAAGCCAATTTTCCGAGTCTGGGCTTTCAATAGCTTCTCGGTAGGTAGTAGGATCCTCACGATCTACTAACTCAATAGTGTCACTGTCAGTGATTAGAAATCCATATCTCTCAATCTCCTGACGTACCCTACCAGACCTTCTAGGTACTTGTGTAATGGGTTCTTGTTCCACAACTGGTTGTGAACTTGATCCCATTTCCAACTCATCCTCTATAGGAGCTTGTGGCACTTGAATTTCTCCAAGTTCTACTTTACTCCCACTGTCTTTCTTGAGAAGGAACTCCTTTTCCAAGAAAACAGCCTTGCGAGCAACAAATACTTTGTTCTCGGCTTGTGAGTAAAAGTAGTATCCCTTTGTTTCTTTAGGATAACCCACAAACAAGCAGACACTGGATTTGGACTCTAGTTTGTCAGATGTTAATTTCTTAACATGTGCTTCATAGCCCCAAATCCTGAGAAAAGACATATTGGGTTCTTTCCCAGTCCATACCTCGTACGGTGTCTTTTCAACTGCTTTAGTTGGAGTACGGTTCAATAGAAACGCAGCAGTTTCTAATGCATAACCCCAAAAAGAGATAGGAAGATTAGCTTGACTCATCATAGATCGAACCATGTCCAACAGAGTTCGATTTCTCCTTTCGGACACACCATTCCATTGTGGTGTTCCAGGAGGAGTGAGCTGTGAAATAATTCCACACTCTTTTAGATGATCATCAAACTCTTGGCTTAAGTATTCGCCACCTCGATCTGATCGAATGGCTTTTATACTTTTGCCAAGTTGGTTTTCTACTTCGTTCTTAAACTCTTTGAATTTCTCAAAAGTTTCAGACTTGTACTTCATTAGATAGACATAGCCATATCTACTGAAGTCATCTGTGAAAGTCACGAAGTAGCTAAAACCACTTCTAGCTTGTGTACTTAATGGTCCACATACATCGGTATGTATTAGTTCCAATAAGCCATTAGTCCTTTCACCTTTCTTGTTAAAAGGACTCTTTGTCATTTTTCCATGCAAACATGGCTCGCATGTGTCATAAGACTCTAAGTCAAATGACCCAAGCACTCCAGTTTTGTGGAGTCTTGAAATACGTTTTTCGTTTGCATGTCCTAAACGACAATGCCAGAAGTAAGTAGGGTTCAATTCGTTTGATTTAACCCTCTTTGTATTAATGTTGTATATGGACTCTTTGTTTTGTAAATCAAGGATATAAAGGCCATTTTGCAACATGGCATTGCCATAAGAAATGCCTTCGCGACGAATATGAGCATTGCCATGAAACTGAAATAATGTTTCTGCTCATAGCAGGCACATAATAACAATTATTCAAAACAATACAAAGTCCGGAAGGTAAAGTGAGGTGATAGTCGCCTATCTCCATGGCAGCAACTCGTGCTCCATTCCCCACACGGAGGTCCACTTCATTCTTCCCAAGTAACCGCCTATTTCTTAGCCCCTGCACATTTGAACAAATGTGAGAACCACAACCGGTATCCAATACCCAAGTGGTAGAAATAGAAAGGTTAATTTCAACAACAAAAATACCAGAACTGGACACCTTGGCTCCATTCTTCTCTTGTTCTTCCTTGAAGAGAGCGCAATTCTTCCTCCAATGCCCTATCTTGTTGCAATGGAAGCAAGTGCTCTCACTCTCTTTGAGTTTTGGCGCCTTGGGCTTGGATTGGGCCTGAGGTGCACTCCCACTTGACTTGGGTTTTGCCTTTCCCTTTCCCTTTCCCTTAGCGGGTCCCTTCTTAATTCCCTTTTGAACCATTAGAACGGGATTGGTCTTTCGAATGTTCTCTTCAGCATTCTTAAGCATCCCATGAAGCTCAGTGACTGACTTGTTCATTGCATGCATGTTATAATTCATCACAAATGGATCATAAGCAGCAGGCAATGATCCTAAGATCAAGTCAGTGGCCAATTCCTTTGGCACTAGTACCTCAAGCTTCTCAAGAGTATCAAGATACCCTTTCATCTTGAGTACATGGGTACTAACAGGAGTACCCTCAGCCATCTTGCAAGAAATTAAGGCCTTTGTTGTCACGAACCTCTCGTGACGAGCTTGCTCTTGGAACATCTCCTTGAGGTGCACCATGATCGCATAAGCCTCTTGGTCCATAAATTGCTTTTGCAAGTCAGGCACCATAGTGGCCAGCATCAGACAGGTCACATCGTTGGAGTCGCTCTTCTTGGTCTCAAAAGTTTCCTTTTGAACCGCAGAGGCGTTCCTTCCTGGTTCTTCAGGCAAGGGTGCATCCAAAACATACGACTTTTTCTCTTGCTTAAGAACTATTCTTAAGTTTCGAGACCAGTCTATGAAATTGGTGCCATTCAATTTGTCCTTTTCAAGGACTGATCGCAATGAGAAATTGTTGTTTGAAGATGCCATTTTCAATCTACAATAAAATTTAGCAAGATTAAATGAGGTCTTATTTATGATCCCACAAACCGAATTAATATCCCTTTAAATAATTCACGTTAGTGATTTAATGTGGGCCAAGATCCACTTTTCACAACAACTTATAAGTCAAGCTGAGCCTGTACACCTAATAAGTTAAGTTACTTAGGTAGGAAAAACTCCAATCATGTCTCGTACATGACTCTTGGATCAAATGGGCTAACATCTTAAGATGTTATAGCACAACCCATTTATTAGTTGCCTAGGTCCGAGCATCCCATTCCATGTTAAGTCCAACCCACATTCACAACCCATGCCTCACAAAGATAATCGGGCGCATCTAGGACTCCTAGTCTACGTGACCGATGATCGATGCCTTGACATGTTTCGAATTAGGAAGGCAACTTTGTGACTTACTATTTTTAGGGATTCATTTTATTACGGCTTACATGGCATACGCTTTGTCATCCATACATAGCATGCATATATATATAATTGCATAAAGTAAAGCGTGACAAACATGGGCCCAAAAACCTACAACTAAGATTCTATACTATTACATAAGAATCTTCGAGTTGGGCTTCTCCACTCCGGTGGGCTTCGTCTTGATTTACAAAGTCTTCAAATAAATTCTATTCTAAGAAATAAATGAAACTTTTACAATAAAATATAATGGCACGCAGGCCATATTTAATTACAAAAACCCAGGGCCCATGAATGCACCATGCATATCCATTCATCACACCAAACAAGCAAATAAATATACATAGCATTCATGGATCAAACAAAGTCCAATTTTAATCAATTTAGCCAAGCCCATTAATGGAAATTGTGTACTTGAACCTTTAAGAGAAGACCCCGTGATGGGCCTGGCCTGAAGCCCAATGGACTAAATCCTCTTATTGAATAAGTTCTCTTAAAAGCCCAAAACACAAACTAGTTAGATTTGTGCCATAAATCAACTCTAGTATAATTTCCAATTTTGCCATTTTTAATTTTATGTCATACAGCCCATAAACATTAAAAATACATATAATATGTGCTAACATGAATTAAAAATAAAATCATGAAGAACACATATAATAACACACGGCATTCATGCAAAAACAAACAAACAACAAAACTAGTTGTTTAATGCTTATGTAATGCCATGAAATGCACAAACATTTAAATCAATTTTATGATTCATTTAATATTCTAAATAAGTCCATAAATATTGATTTAATATTCTGTACAAATCTGATCTAAATGTGTTTTTACCATTTTAATCAAAACAAAACAAACAATCTTGATTAAACATGTAACAAACACAAACTAGTCATAGTTTTACGTGATTTTAAAATTAATCAATTAAATTGTCAAGGACCAGAATTAAAACCAAATTTAAAAAATGTCCAGACCTGATAATTAATCTTTAAATATCACTTAAAAACATGCCAAAAACGTTTTTACATTTAATTTTGAAAACTAGTTGATAAACTAGCAATTTACATGCCAACTAGCACCTAGTTTCATATTTAACATGTACCATCAGGTATAAATAATTAAATCCGACCATTACCAGCCCTAATGACATCTTAGGACAGTATATTAACGTGTCATATTAATTATAATACCTATCTAATCAATTAAAATCGTTTTTACACCAAAACAATGCAAAAAACTCAAAACAGAAAATTTCAGATTTGCATGTTTTCAAAATAACGATTTTTAATTAATTTTTTCATGCATCTAAAGCATTAAAATAAACATGTCTAGGCTCTGATACCACTGATGGAATATGACATGGTATGATAATCATGATAGCACAGCGAAAAAATAAAAAATTTTTCATACATACCATACATATCCAAAACTAGGAACGAAAACATGCAATTTTAGGGTTTTGAAACTTACAATAGATGATGCCTTTTTATTCTTTGATTTTGTGATGTCCAGCAACCAAGATGCCTTTATCCACCTTAGATCTCAATCACCAATGCCAAGGAATAGCCTTTTTCGCCAATCCCTCTATTTTCACACACACAATTGCACCGTCGGCTTAAAATCGAGATTGCTAGCTCTCTTTTTGGTATTGTGTAATGGTTATAGTTTGAAGCTACAAAACTTGATTTTGTACTTCTTTAGATTGCTATTACTGCTCAATAACACAAGAGAATGAGGAACAATCCTTTCTCCTTGTGAAAAATTGAACAAAAGAATTAAGAGAGAGTGAGATGATCTTCACGCAAAAACAAGGTGTGTAGGATTTGTTTTCACGCCAACTCCTTGTCTCTTTTAGGGTTTTATTTCATTTAATATATATGCTTATCCTTTGGCAAGTCTTTGATTTGAATTCAACTATCCTAAGATAATTAATTCAAACTCTTTCACTTCCTAAAGATAAGTAATATATCTTGAATTAAACTCCTTTGAATTTAAATTCAAATTTGAAATAAATCATAAGACATTTAAATAAATGAAATCACTTAATTTAAATAAATGCCATGTGCCGAAATTCCTTGAATTATCTCTTGGAATTTCGGCTACTTCATTAAATAAATAAGTGATTTAATTTAATTTAAATTCCTTTAGGCTTTAATACTCAATTAACTTAATTAATGTAACATAATTAATTAATTGAAATTAAACCTTGTGGGCCGAATTTTTCTCTCTCATGGACCAAAGCCCAATAGCAATTTTATAACCCATTACATACACTAATTTGACTTTAATTAAAAGCCCAAATTAATGTCCAATACTTAATTTAAATATTTTAAGCCCAATGCTTTGTGTGCGATCCTATAGGTCCATTTAATGTTGGCAATGAATTAATAAATTAATTCAAAGGCTATATATATTCTTTAGCAAGACATTATAGCATTCCAAATTAAATGAAAATGCATATGGCATTTGGTGGCCTAATGCAATTTTGCATAGTCCCTTACCCTTAAATATCAGAATTAATATAAGGCATGGAACTAGTCATCCTTATATATATTAATTCCTTTCTTGATATTCCAGTGACAATGAACTCTCAGATAAATAATGATTACTCATTATTTCATCTCGGTATGGCCATACACTTCTCAGTTCACTAATCAAGTGGCCGGTGATATTTTCTCTCTTATCGAGAGGGGTAATCCCTTCACTTCTCTCATGCTCTCTAACATGAATCAATGCATACCCAATCATACCCGTACTTGTCACTCTGTTACGAGCACGTTAGGTGTATGTCAAAGTACACAGTAATTCATAAAGAGTTTTATAGAGATTTCAGGTCTAAGAACTCCGATACAAAACTTGCATATGAGAAACACTTATGACTTGTACCATATAGTGTTCTCATGAGCGGATCAAATCCAGATACCATGTTCTTTAACATGTATCTATGATCTCTGATTGACACTCTTGTCCTAATGATTCGTTACACAGAACTCATAATATCAGAGAGAGCATACTAGTCTTAATTCATTTGTTATTCCCATAACAATGACTGACTAGGGATATTTAGAATGAAGTCCCATTTGTTTCAAGGTCTTACAATCCATGTGCCTCACACATGATAACTTAAATCGAAACAACATTCTTGGATAGTTTTATCAATTGACATGCACAGGAATACAAAAGATAAAACAAATGCCTCATTTTATTAACTAAGTGTTTTATTACAATGTATTGGGGCTAGGGCTTACACTAACAGGCCAAACCCTAAAAATAGGATTGAGCCACTAAAGGTTAGAGGTTTCCTCACTCGAATGCGATGAACCCTTGGTTCTAGGGCTGAAATTGAGCACTTCGAGAATCCAAAAAGATTGAAACAAAAGAGGTACATCAACAGTGTTACTCAATTGGGGAAGATTTAAGACTTCACTCAAAAATTACTTTTGATCTATATGACATGAAAGGATTTTGATTAAAAAATTTAATCTCCTTTAAAAATTGAATTGAAAGCATGTTAAAGCCTTAAAATAAGTTAGGTGTCCTAATTTTCTGACCCCAGTGCATTTTTGAAGCACTCCTTTGTTGTTCACTCAACTAAAGGTTGTGTTAGGGATAATCCACACCCCAATTCTAGTAGCTTTTGGTATATCAAATGGTGATCTAATCAATTGTTATGCTTGCAATGAGCTATGTTTATTGGCAGAGATCATACTTGGGTAGCCTTTTAATCGAGCACTTAGACCAAAAACCTGTATAATGACATAACAATCTCCCCTAAGGTGTCCATAATAATTTTGCATTGTTTATGAAGTGGATCTTTACATATTAAGCATGCCTAGACAAGTCTAGATGTCCACTCATCAAAGGATTCTATGCCCTGATGAGCTCATTTTTGAATTGCTTGGTTCACCTGAATATGCATTGATCAAGCCTATTTATTTGCTTTCTTGAATAGGCATTATGCTATCAGGTTTTTGCCATGCACCATACATATTAATCAGGGTCTCCTATTGACCCATAAATTAAGCCCACTTAGGAAGAGGACTTTGACCATATGTATGGGAGAAATAAGGTGGATAAGATCTTGAGTGTGGTAATTGATGGTACATCTCATGATCATGCATCATGCTAATAATCCCCATTTTGGTAGCCATAATAGAGCTATCATTTCTCTTATGGTTTTAGGGTCCTAATTGCCATTTGGTTAAGAAGTAGTTTATTGAACAAATAGAAGAGTTAGTATTAGGGTAGAGTTCAAAATTGAGATCTAATTCGGGTATAGATAATGCTTCAGAAGGGTTTTTAGAAGAGTATTCAGAAGGAAAAATTATGTCTTAGCCTACTTTACTAGTTAGTTCTTCTGGTTCGCAGGATATTGATAAGAGGATGGATAATCTAAAGAGGAAGATGATGTCAATGTTTGTTAGTCTTGCAGCTAGTTTGGCTTCTATCTCAGATGCCTACCCTACCACACCAACTGTTGCCCGAGTTGAACCGACTCCTATTGGGGAGATTCCAATGGAATTTGTTATGGTCCCGTATCGGCAGTAGAGATTAGGAATGGGATTTTGTAAGGAATAGAGAAGGGTGTTATCCGAGGTGGCCCCAAATGTGATTTTATAACTGATGAGAAGGATGAATTATAGGCCCCTCAAGTGTTGAAAAGCCTTGTTCCTAAGGAGGAAAGTCCTACTATGAGGAATAGTGGAAAAGTTAGAAACTTTGATTTGGATGCTATTACTTGGAAAAGGAATTAGTCCTAAGGATATTGATTTAGACAGTAATGATCCTTTACCTAGCAAGTTTAAGATGCCTGATTTGATGGCACATATGATTCATTAGCTTATGTCAAATAGTATATCTTACTCATGAAGAGGACTGCCCGCACTAAGATATAAAAAATGTATCTCTTCAGTCTCAATCTTATGGGTCCTGCTATCGATTGGTATTATAGTCTAGATAGAAAGATGAAGGAAGATTGGGATAGGTTGACAGAGGAATTCTTCAAGTAGTATGACTATAGCACCTATATAGAGGCTACTTTGAAGGATTTAGAGCTATTACAACAAAATTAGAGGAATCCTTCCGTGAGTACCTTACTCGATGGAGTATTAGAGTGATGGAGATGAAAAAGAAATCTAACATGTAGGATCAGATTTGTTTGTTCATTTGGAATGTTAGTCCTTATTTGAAAAAAAGGGTCTCAAGATGAAAGGATTAAAAGATTGGAAGTCCTTGAAAGACATAACCATTGAAGCTGAAGGTGAATATCTTGTAAAGAAAGCTAGTTCTACAAGTTAGAATATTGGAGGTTACAACAACAATAAATAAGGTTTTGGGAGCTCATGATTTAGGAAGAGTGCCGGTAACTGTAGTAACCGTTGAGGTAACAGTGGAAGGAATGCTGAAGCATTAGCCACAGGGTTTAGCCAACATCATTACTCAGAGTTAGGCAAGTCGCTATCCTAATGTCTCAGCCATTTAATAAAAGAGGGAAAATTATAGACAATGCCATCAAGACTCTTAAGGAGCAATTAACTTGATTTTTAGACATGTTTAAAAAGTTGCATGTAAATTTACCATTTCATGAAGTTTTATTGCATATGCCTAAGTATGCTAAATTCATAAAAGAGCTTTACACGAATAAGAAAAAGCTAAAAGGTGTATGAACGATCCAATTATCTGAAAATTGTAGTGCTATTTTAATTAACATAATTCCAACAAAATTAGAAGATCTTGGTAGTTTTGCATTATCATGTGAGTTAGGAGAAAATTTTGTTAGTCATGCATTATGTGATTTGGGTGCTAGCATTAATTTGATGCCTTATTCGATTTGTAGGAAATTAAACTTAAGTGATATCAAGGAAACTCAAATGACACTACAGTTGCCAGATAGAATAGTTAAGAGACCAATGGATATTATTGAAGATTTATTGGTGAAAGTATGAAATTTCATATTTCTAGTGGATTTTATCGTTATGGATATGGAGGAAGATAGAAAAGTACCTTTGATATTTGGAAGACCCTTTTTGAATACGGTAAGAGCTTTAATTGATGTTCATGAACAAATGGTCAACTTAAGATTTAATGAGGAGAAAATGGTCTTTAATGTGGAAAAGGTAATGAAGCATCATTCAGATGACTTTGAAGAGTTGATCTACTTTGTTGATAGTGTTCAAGAGTGCATCAAAGAAAAATAAAAGGAAATTATGTTGGATGATGAGCTTTAAGAGTGTATAATGCATCCAAAGAGAAAGGAGGAATTAGAAACAAAAGAAGATGATATGGTATAGGATTTAGAGAAAAAGTATAATGAAGAAGAAAATATGGAGGATGAACCATCCCCTCCTAAGGGAGAAAATTTTGAACTTAAAGCTTTTCATTTTTATTTACAATATGTGTTTTTAGAAGATAATGCAAAATCAGTAATCATTTCAACTTTATTGATAATTTTGGAAGAGGACATGCTTATTGAAGTCCTCCAAAAGCACATAAGAGAAATTGGGTGGAAATGTTCGATTTAAAAGGAATTACCCCCAGTTATTGTACACATCGAATACCAATAGAGATGAACTTCAAGCCAGTGGTGCAACTCCAAAGAACACTTAGCCCAGCTATGCAAAAAGTGGTGAAAATGAGGTATTAAAACTACTTGATGCAGGTATAATCTATCCCATTTCTGATAGTAGTTGGATAAGTCCTGTGCAATGTGTGCGTAAAAAAGGAGGTATGATTGTGGTGTCTAATGAACATAATGAGTTAATCCCAAAATGAACTGTAACAGGATAGAGAGTGTGTATTGATTATAGAAGGTTAAATAGTGCCACTAGGAAAGATCACTTTCTTTTGCCTTTTATTGATCAAATGTTAGAAAGATTAGTTGAAAATAGGTTTTACTGTTTTTTGGTTGGTTATTCAAGGCATATGAAAATTTCTGTAGCCCCAAAATACCAAGAAAAGACCACATTTACATGCCCTTATGGCATATTTGCCTATATGAGAATGCCCTTTGGTTTGGGAAACAACCTAGCTATTTTTCAAAGATGTATAATGGCCATATTTCAGGATTTTATTGAATAATTCATAAAAATTTTCATGGATGATTTTACTTTATATGGTGGTGATTTTGAGCAATGTTTGTCTAATCTAGCAATGGTTTTAAAAAGATGTGAGGAAACTAACTTGGTCTTTAATTGGGAAAGATGTCATTTCATGGTTAAAGAATGCATTGTTTTAAGGCATAAAATCTCTAAAAATGGTATTGACGTTGACAAGGCAAAGGTAGAGGTAGTTGTAAAATTGCCTCCTCCTACAAATATTAAAGGAATTAGAAGTTTTTTTGTTCATTCAGTGTTTTACCATCAATTTATTAAGGATTTTTCTAAAATTACTAAAGATTTTTGTAATTTACTAATTCAAGATGTTGTATTTAACTTTGATGATGAGTTTTTGCAGGCTTTTAATCAATTAAAGCATAAGTTAATTACGACACCCGTTATAGCACCATCAGATTGGAACTTGCCTTTTGAGATCAGGTGTGATGCTAGTGACTTTGCAATAGGAGCAATGTTAGGAAAAAGGAAGGAAAAAATGTTTCATCTCATTTATTATGCCAGTCACACACTCACAGGAGCTCAAGTGAATTACACCACCATAGAAAATGAGTTTTTAGCAATAATATTCAATTTTGAGGAATTTAGGCCATATCTCCTTGGTTCAAAAATAACAGTGTGGTCAGATCATACGGTGCTTTGACATCTTTTTGCAATAAAGGATTCTAAACCAAAACTCATTAGATGGGTTTTGCTGTTACAAGAATTCGAAATGGAGATAAAAGATAAAAAAAGAGCTAAGAATTTTATAGCTGATCATCTTTCTCGATTGAATCATACTAATATTGGTAAAGTGGGTTTTAAACTTTAAAATAGAGGTTACTCTATGACTTTTAAATGATTTTTGAAACATTTAGATTTCTTACCAAATTTCCTAGTGGAGTTGTCTAATGAATTTGCTGAAGGAAATTAGGAAAGAATCCAAGATCCACCGAATCTTGAGCCATAGAGAGGAGGAAGGTGTAAAGTTCATGCTTTAATGGATTATGCCTTAAGAATTATTCATCGATTTTTATCCAAAAGTGTTTACAATTATCTTAATGGCCTTGGTGCAGTTAATGTATCCCAAAGTATGCTCATTCACTTATGATCACTAGTATTTTCATTAATGGTGCTTTGATTATAGTACAAAGGATAAAGGAATTACAAAAGATGCCATCCAATCATGTCATATACATTGGTTGGATTGCTACGATTCTAGCGGAGGCAGCTGATCACCCCAACTTAGGTGATCCACTTGATGGGGATATGTCTTGCATTAACAATATCATCCTTAAATGAATAAAGATTCTATTGCCTAAGCCATGTTGTCATTGGACATCAAAAGAGGAGTATTTATGGGATAATGGTATCCACTTTGATGAGCATTACGATATGCAGAATGCGGACGGAGTAGCTCAAGAAGAGGAACCACCAACAGATGATGCCGTTAAATTGGAGCTAAAGGCTCATCTTAACCAGTTGAGTAGTCGGTTGGATTCTTAGCAGACATATCTGGATAGGATGCAGGGCAGGATTGAGACCATGGAAGATACTATTGCGAAAGTTAAGCAGACCTTAGAGAAGTTTATGCATGATTTTTGGACATGCTAAGCTCCATCATCACTTCTTCCACCATCTTAGTTTAACATTGTATTTACTATAGACATCAAATTTTTTGGAAGGGGTAGAGCTTACTCAGTTAAGCTTAATTTTGATTCAGAAAGTAGACATATCAAATCCTCATTTTAGTTTATAAATCTATTTTTTTTGTTATTTTGATGTTTTTATTTATTTTTGTGTTTTAGTTTGATGTTTTGTGCTTAGGATATTATTATACTAACTTTTAGTTCATAGTTAAACTTTAGTTTCCTTACTTTTAGGTTTGTAATTCTTCCTAAAAGTAGAGTGTAGTTCAAGGTTATCACCTAATTCGCATAAAAACTTAGTTTATCTTAGTTTGTTCTAAAAAATTTTGAGCATGTTGAACTTGAATTTTAGAATGTGCAAGTTAGAATCTTTCCTTGGCAGTAGAACAAGTATGTTGTTTGATAAATTTCTTGCTAGTTTAATTTTCAACTTGTTTAATATCTATTAGTTTCTAATTCTTTGAGCACTTAAGACCAAGTTTTGTAACTTAAAAAACCAATGCAATGAAATAGTTGAACAAGAAATTTTAGTACACTAGAAACTTTCTCATTACCCTTTGAAGCATAAAAGCAACTTAAGCAACTTAGAAAGTGATCTAGGCAAATTTTTCTTGTCGAGCTTATAAAAGGACTATTTTTCTACCCTTTTTGATATGATTAACATTTCTTAGTCAATTTGAGCTTAATAAGGTTACACTCATCTTTTAACCATATAACCTAAAAACCTTTATCTACCCTCTATAGTTGGATACTCTAGATTTGGATGGATTTACAATTATTGGTAATTTCAATTGAGTGTGATGAGAATAGTTGTATCATTTAGGACAATAATTGTGAAATGAAGTCAAGTGCTTGTATAATATCATTATGTTACTCATTTTAATAATAAATTGCCAATAAAAAGAGATAGAAAAAAAAAGACAAAAAAGAAAAGAAATAAAGCAAGCATATATGGAAAAATTTTAAGTGTGGGGTATTTGCAAGGAATGAAATGGCAACATCTCAAATTTGTAAAATTGAGCAAGATGAGGGGTTTTTCAGTTTTATTGTTTTTGCCAGGGTGTGTTTTGATAATGGTCATTTATATGATGTTTTTAATATGTTTTTAGGTGTTTAATTGAGTTAATTTTGTGTTGATTAGGTTTAATTTGTTAGTTTTATGTTTTTGGAGTTAATCGTAAATTTTGGTGTTTCTCAGGGTTAATTTGCTAGAAAAAGGACTTAATTGTAAAAAGGCAAGAAGATTTGGGCCAAAACTAGGAAATTGGAAAATTTATGTTAATTAGTGATCGTGAGGTCCAAAAGTTCAATGTGTGGCCACGTAAAGTTATAAGAGAATGAACCCATGGCCACGTGTGAGGAAAAAGCAAGAGACACGTGACCACGTGAAGGTGTGTAGTGAAAGACCCATAGCCACGTGAATTGAATAAGAAAAGAACACGTGGCCACGTGTGAAAATGAACTAAGCAACACATGGCCACATGAAAGAGCAAATGAAGAAACCAAAAGAAACACGTGACCACGTGTGACACAAGGCATAGTCCACACGTGACCACGTGTGACACAAGGCATAATCCACACGTGACAACGTGTGAGGAAGAACAATAGGACAAATGACCACGTGTAGAAATGCACATTAAGAAACGTGGCCACGTGATGAAGACTCCCATGAAGCGAAGGATTCCCGATTCTCTCCAATTCAAGAAGGATTCTTTTCCTTCTCTAATTTGGAAAGTTTGGAAGGCTTTTACAAGATCTTTAGCCTATAAATAGCAGTCTGAAACACCAGAGAAGGATCAATTAGTATCAATTAGTAGGAATTAGTATCAATGAGTAGAATGAGGGAATTAGGGATTAGAAGGGATTAATTGCTTTAGTTTTAGTTTTACTTTATTTTTCTAGTTTTTCTATTTTTATTTTTCCTTTCCATTTATTTTAAGTTTTTTTAACTTTGTTTTAGTTTTTAATTATGTTTAGGAAGTAGTTTTTCTTCTTTTGCTAATGGATTCTTGAAATCTTATATTTTCATTGTTACGACTTTATTTTGAGCTTAATTTCAATTTCAGTTGATTATTTCTTGGTTTTAAGCATATTCTTATCTTTGATTGTGTTGAGATTGATTGTTGGTTTATTGAATAAATAACTAAAAATTGGTTTTGACATAGTTAATGATTTGCATATTCTTAGATTAACTTTTTAATGTTTATGCATGATTATTATCCGAAATATGAGATGATTATGTGTTAATTTTATTGGTTAATACTAAGAGAGGAAGAACTAAGAATAGGTGAAAGTTAAATCTCTTGAAAAAGGCTTTAATAGACATCTAGGAGTATTAATTCAGACCTTTATGCTAAGTGTTGAATAGTTCTGAATAAGAAAATTTTAATGCATGGAATGATAATCTTGAGTAAAGTTATCTTGTTTTATTTATCTGAATTCTTCATAATCACTGGTGTTCTATTGAATTTAAGTCATTACAATGAAAGTTAAGGTGGATAGTTTCTTTAGCAAGAGAATTTCAGTTATTGTTTTGTTTTTAATTCATGTTAATTTAATTTTAGCTTTTGTTTCGTTTCATTATTTATTTTGTTTAATTTTTTCTTTTAAATCAAAAATATTTGGGAAACAATCTCAGATTGATTTAATTCATTCATAGATATTATTCTTTGCAATCCATGTTCCATTGGGTATGATATTTGGGGTCTTAATCTATATTTCCCTATACTACTAGTCGATCTAGTACATTGCTAGATACCGATCAAGTTTTTGGCACCGTTACCGAGAAACAACGGTGTTGTTTATTTAATATCTTTGATTGAGTTAGTTTGAGATTTTAATTTTTATTTTGTTTTTAATTTGGTGATTGTTCTTTGCAGGAACAATTCTAAACATCTTTCAAGATGATGCAAGATAAGGTCCAAGATTATGAATTATTTCATTTGAAACAACAAATGAATAATCTACTAAAAGAAAGAGAGGAGATAGAATGATTGCGTGCACAATCACAAAATCCTTATTCATCACCATCCATTGCTGAAGAATCTTATTCTCTTTGGATTTTGAGAGCACAAATGAAAGAATTGAAAAGAGAGAATCAAGAACTGCGATACTCAAAAGAGGCCTGTATCTCCGAGAATCAACGTCTTCATAACTAGCTTATATGTAAGGATGAGCAATTTAGGGCTGAAAAAGAAAGATGGAAGGCCATGCAAGAGGCTATTATCTCCGAAACTGAAAATGTTTGTGATTTGCTTATAATAAAGGAAAGGGAATTTTATGCTGAAAAAGAGGAGTTGGAGGCTACATTAAGAGCTCAAGAGGAAAAGTTTAGAATTCAAGAAGAGAAAATAAGGACTCAAGAGAAGACAATTAAAAGTTAAGAAAATTTATTAAGGGATAAAAAGCATGGAATTCAAAAGTTAGAATCTAAGCTAGAACTTTTGAGCACTCAAGGTGATGGTGGTAAGGAAAAGGAACCAAATTATTCATTTATGGAGGATAAGGAACAAGAGGAACAATTCATATTTGAGGATAAGTCATGTGTTTATTTAGAAGGTGTAGGATCTTTTGTAGAGAATTTATCACCAAAGGAACAAGAAAGGAAAAATTTTCAAGTGGAGACATCGGATTCAATCCGTTTGAAGGATTTATTTAGCCTAGAGGAGCCAATAGAGTTCGTGATAAATGAGCCAAATGAGGAGTAATATTTTATTGAAGATATGGAGTTTCCAGCTTTGATAAACTATGACAATTTCTTCTAATAATGGGAGAAAATGAGGAGTAAAGTCCAGAAAGACCTATATTTGAATCACAAGCTCGACCTCCCGAGAATAACATGAGTCGAGCTGGGACTCAATAAACTAGAACTTCTTCTCTAACTCTTCTCTTTAAATATTCATCAATTTTTTATGATTTATGTTTTGCATGTTATTTTTTATAATTTGTTTTACCATTGTGATTTCTTTTTAGTTTAAAGTATAATGTATGTTTGTTATTGATTTGTGGCTTTTAATTCATGAGTTTAAGATTAGGAGTTGGAAATAAGCTAATCGTGGTGATTTTGTGCTTAATTGTCATATTTAAGTATGGGTTTCTAAGAGCTACAATAATATTTGAAGTGAATTACAAATTAGTTGAACTTAATATGAATTTATGAGTCTTGAGTTATTTTCATTGTCTGAACGAGAATTTGATCCTAGTTGTTTGATGCTTCATGAACTTAAGAGAGAATTATTCAATTTGCTAAAGAAAAGAATGGACTTGATTTGTAATTCAACTAGTTTAAAGATTTACATATTGTTTGGCATAACTAAATTGGAGCTTAAAGAGAAAAGAAAAGGCATAATTAAGTGATTAAATAAGTATGAGTAATGTTTTATTCATATGGTGAATGAAATTCAATTTTTGTGCGTGCAGAAAAATGAAGCATGAGAATGCAATAGAAAGACCAATGCACGCCTACATAAAATTTCCCACATCCCATGCGTGGCCATGCCTCTCTCAATATAAATCTACACGTGGTCACGTGTCTAGCCTTTTGTTCTTCACATGTGGTCACGTGTGGTCCTCTTTGTTCTTCATGCGTGGTCACGTGTTGGAGTTTTGCCTAGCAGAAGCCTCTCGCGTGCCCACGTCCACCCTCTCCAATGCATCTCGCGTGCCCACATCCTCCCTCTCCAATACCTCATACGTGCCCACGTGCAGGTAAGGCTACATATATGCGTGGCCACGTGTGAGAGTACTGTCCCCATTTTAAATAGCCACGGTATTTGTTTTTCCTTCTTCCTTTACATTTGCATTTTCTTTACTCTTACCACATCCCTCACTCATACATCACTCACCACACCTTTACACACTCCCATTACACCACTCACTCGCTCAAGCACACACCTCAAAGTTTAACTCCATTTTTTTCACTATTTCTATCCTCATTGATTCAAGTAAGCACACTATCACTTGTTCAATATTACACTTTACACATGTTTATTTCTTGCATTGATATTGAATAATAAAGTGCTGATATGATTGCTCAGAATTTGATTTGTTTCAGGGATTCATAATTGTAACACCCTTATCACTCCGATTATACGGAACAGTACAAGTAACCCTAAAATTTTTTTTTCTTTTAATTAACATTTAATTAATACCAAAATTCGATATTACCAATTCTTTGGGTATTCAATGACCTATAACTGTCCCGGGTTACTATTCACTTAATAAAATTTCGGCATTATAACGGCTATATTTGACTAGCCTCCTGAAAAATCAAACAACACAGCCTCTCAGAGGCACAACACTTCTATAACAATCATTCCATTACTCCAAAATCTCCATCAAACATCCAATCATTCAAAACGGGTTATCATATAATCATACACACATCTACTTACATATCTTTTACATATCCCAATATTTATACATATCAGTCATTTATATACATGCCAAAGTCTACATAATTTACATAATAACAAAAGTTCTTTTCTTCCACTTTATGCATCACTGCTCCTCCCGCGATGTACCTGCATGCAGTAAAAACTACATGCTAAGCATAAACTATGCCCAGTGGTGTCTAACAATCCTAATACTTTCTTTGCAATAATTATTCCTTTAATATGCTTTATTTAATCAATTAATTTCAAAGTAAGTACAATTAATCATGTTTCATCGCGTTCAAGTGAAAACAGTGGTTTTTCACATTATTTACACTTTTTCCTCATTTATTTCATAACGGTTGACTAATTTTCTTTTTAGTCCTCAACATTTTACTAAATTCCAAAAATGCCCTTTTTGTCTTAATAATTACGATTTTGCCATCTTAGTCATTTACTTTCATTTTCTTTACATTAGTTTCATCATTATTCATCATTTATTGATTATTTCACTACTTTTGGGTAAAATTACGGTTTAGTCCCTATACCATAATATCTTATCTTATTGACCTTGTTAGGTCTTCAAATTACTATTTTACCCTTATTAATCATTTCTCCTTTCTTTTTACTCATTAATTACCCATGTTGGCAAAATTACCATTTTGCCCCTAAACTTTTATTTTCTTTCATTTAAGTCCTTTTTCCACTTTAAACTTCATTTTTATCATTCTTTTCATTTCTTTTAACATATTATCACTTTTATTTCATTTCATGCCCCTAGTACAGTACCGACAGAAATTCTCAGACTGGATACTCGGGACGTAGACCCCCATGGGCCCCACATAGACTGAAAAATGATCTCAACGACCATTTTTTCACGTAGCAGATACCAGGTACAAACAGAAGCTATGGTGATCAGTGATCCTACCATAACTAAGCAAGTCGCCATGACTTGCACCGCGGTACAGATGTCCCTATGGCTAGCCAATTATATCCTGAGCTAGGCTTTTACTGCCAGACTATTTCTAAGGGAGCAATTTCATCAAAATTTCAATTAAACTTTACATTTTTCATTATTTCATTACTCGAAAATGCTTGTAATCATTTCTTTTCATTCGAAATTACTCGTAGTCATTTCTTTTCATTCTTTCGCATAGATTGTGAATTATTCTACCATAATTCACCAAAATCATTCACTTTCTCATTAATTTGCATTTTATTTCATATAAATGCCATATTTTCAATACTTATATAATTGAAAATATTCTCTAAAATATTCATTTAATTTCAATAAATTCCACAAAAATTCCTAAGCATATTATTTCATTTCTAGTATCATTTAAAAGCTTAAATTCATCAAATTTCACAAAATACACTTAGGTTTTCTTTAGGATGAAATTCGGCCATCAAAGTAGTTATACCATACAATTATTCAATAAATCATTTAGGCATTTAAACACACTCATTTAAGATCTCTTAACATTATTCTAACATTACTTTCAATTTAACATCACTTATATCATATTTTCATTAAGTTACATAAAGGTTTAATGACTAAAATCAAAGGAAATACTAAGATTCATTAGCCACTAACCTTCTTTTCTTGTTCTAGTGTGCCTAAGCTTCCTTTTCCTTGCCTTTGGCCTTGGAAGCTTGCAAATCTCCTTGATTCCCTAAGTGAACCGAAATTTCAAGCCATTATAACTCTAATTTTTCAAGCTCAAATGCTAAAAATAACATCATAATTGAACTCTAGGCACCCAAAAACATAAGTAGGCACCTTAGAAAAATTTTTAACCCATTGGTTTCACTTACCTCAATTGAAACCCTAAACTCTCTCTCCTTATTTTCCTTGATTTCCTTCCTTGATTTGAAGAGAGGAGGTCACAATACTTAACTAGAGAGGCTGAACTTTCTATTAGGTGGCTTGATTTGGTGTGAAATGGAGAGAGAAATGAAGAAAACTCACACAACAATGGTGGAGTGTGGTTCGGCCAAGGGAGAGAGGAGAGGAAGAAGATGCTTTGCTGTCCCATTCCAGAGAATTCTCCCTTTATATATGTTGTGCTATGGGCTTGGTGGGCTTGATTTAGGTTAATGGGCTTAGTTAATTAGCTAAAGCCCATTAACACCTAATTTAAAGCCCAAAATTATTTCTCCAATTTCCTCACTCTAAATCACTCCAATTTCAATTCTATAATTCTTATCACATCAAAATTAGGTAGTACACAAAATTTCGGCTCAATCGGAGTCCGTTACTGGTCCGATTCAACCGAACTGGTTCGATTCGACAACTGTCGACATCGCCGAAAAATTCATTTCTTTATACCAAAATATTCTACATGAAATTTCATGAAGATCTGCAAAATTTGGCAATTTTTGGAGTTCATTTGCTATTTTTAAAAATTTATACAAAATCAAGTCACATTCCCTACCAGGGAAATTGACTCGCTACCTTTTTCATATTTTTTACTTTCAGAGGTCTGTTTGACCTCGATTTCACTTCAAATTTCAACCCCGGACTCACCATGACCAATACTTCCCGATGGTCAAATAAAATATTTTTCACTTTCGGGTCCGTTTTACGGCCCGGGTGCACTATTCACCATCGGAATTTACTGTTCACGGCCGGACCGGTGTTGAGGCCATTACAATTCTCTCCTACTAAAAGAAATTTCGTCCTCGAAATTTACCTGTATTGAAAAGATGGGGATACTGATATCGCATAGTGGCTTCTGGTTCCCACGTAGCTTCTTCAACATTGTGATGGTGCCACAGTACCTTCACTAATGGAACCTGCTTGTTCCTGAGTTGACGGACTTCTCTTGCTAAGATTTTCACTGGTTCCTCTTCATAAGTCATGTCATCAGCTACTTGAATTTCTTCCTGTGTGATCACGTGACTAGGATCCGATCTGTATCTACGGAGCATAGACACGTGAAACACGTCATGTATCTTTTCTAGCTCAGAAGGTAACTTTAATCGATATGCTACGGGACCCACTCGCTGAAGTATCTCATAAGGGCCAATAAATCTAGGACTTAACTTGCCCTTCTTTCCAAATCTTAAGATCTTCCTCCACGGAGATACTTTCAGGAAAACTCGATCTCCCACCTGAAACTCTATGTCTTTCCTCTTTAAATCAGCATAGGACTTCTGACGATCCGCAGCTTCTTTTAATCTACCTTTAATGACTCGAACTTTCTCTTCAGAATCACGGATCAAATCAGAACCTACTAACTTCCTTTCACTCAATTCAGTCCAACATAGAGGAGTTCTGCATTTTCTATCATACAGGGCTTCAAAAGGAGCCATTTGCAAGCTGGAGTGGTGACTGTTATTGTATGCAAACTCTGCCAAAGGTAAATGCTTTTCCCAACTGGATCCAAACTCTAAAATGCAACATCTGAGCATATCCTCCAAAACCTGGATCACTCTCTCGGACTGGCCATCTGTCTGAGGGTGAAAGGCTGTACTAAAGTGAAGCCTCGTACCCAAAGCATCTTGAAAACTATGCCAGAATCGAGAAGTAAACCTCGGATCCCTGTCAGAAACAATGGAAGATGGCACTCCATGCAATCTTACTATCTTACTAATGTACAATTCTGCCAGTTTAGACAAAGGATAATCCATCCGTACTGGCAAAAAGTGAGCTGACTTAGTAAGTCGGTCTATAATCACCCAGATGGCATCATGCTTCTTCTGAGTCAGTGGCAAGCCTGTCACAAAATCCATGGTCACTCGGTCCCATTTCCACTCTGGTACTAACAAAGGATGCAACAACCCTGAAGGAACTTGGTGCTCAGCTTTTACTTGCTGACAGATCAGACATTTACTTACAAATTCTATCACATCTCGCTTCATACCTGGCCACCAATAGAAAGCTTTCAAATCTTGATACATTTTATTGCCTCCAGGATGCATTGCATAACTGCTATGATGTGCTTCAGTTAGAATACCTTTCTTCAACTCTTCTTGGTTTGGAACACAAAGCCTTTGCTTAAAATAAAGGCTCCCATCATCACTCAAGGAGTAATTCTCTACACTGCCATTCTGAAATCTATTCTTAATGCTTATCAACCGATCATCTTCTTTCTGAGCAGTCTTAACTTGATGCACAAAGTCAGGCTTTATTTGTAATTCAGCTACCAGGGCTCCATATGAAGCTAAACTTAAATAGACATTCATAGCTCGGAGAGCTGCAAACAAAACAATCAATTACTAAAGCAAAACAATCACTTGTACTAATTACTTAAGGGTATTCACATCACCTGACATAAATTTCCTGCTAAGTGCATCAGCTACTACATTAGCTTTTCCTGGGTGGTAATCGATGTAGCAATCATAATCCTTGATCAATTCCAACCAGCGCCTTTGTCGAAGGTTAAGCTCTTTCTGAGTGAGAAGGTATTTTAAACTCTTATGATCAGAGTAGATGTAGCATCTCTCGCCATATAAATAATGTCTCCAAATTTTCAGCGCAAGAACAATGGCTGCCAACTCCAGATCATGGGTAGGGTAGTTCTTCTCGTGTGTTTTCAACTGTCGGGAGGCATATGCAATCACCCTGCCTTCCTGCATCAAAACACACCCTAATCCATTCCTGGATGCATCGCTATAGACCACAAAATCCTTACCCAATTCAGGTTGAGTAAGAATTGGAGCTTCAGTCAACATGCTTTTAAGTCTTTCAAAACATTGCTGACAAGCATCAGTCCACACAAATTTAACATTCTTCTGTAATAACCGGGTTAAAGGTATTGCAATAGTAGAAAAACCTTTAATGAATCTCCTATAATACCCGGCTAAACCCAGAAAACTCCTCACTTCAGTAACATTCTTGGGTGGTTTCCATTGAATAATCGCCTTAATCTTTGAAGGATCCACTTTAATACCTTCTGCCGAGATTACATGACCCAGAAAGGACACCTCATTTAACCAGAAGTCACATTTGCTAAACTTAGCATATAACTGTTTTTCCCTTAGGACTTGCAGAACAAGCTTCAGATGCTTATCATGTTCTTCCGGTGTCTTGGAGTAGACCAGAATGTCATCAATAAAAACTACTACAAACTGGTCCAAATAGGGATGGAAAACCCTATTCATCAAGTCCATGAAGGCGGCTGGAGCATTCGTAAGCCTAAAAGGCATAACCAGAAACTCATAGTGGCCATACCTGGTACGAAAAGCAGTCTTCGGCACATCTACTTCTTTCACTCCCATTTGATAATAGCCTGATCTCAAGTCAATCTTCGAGAAAACCCCGGCTCCCTTAAGTTGATCAAACAAGTCTTCAATGCGAGGGAGAGGATACTTGTTCTTAATGGTAACTTTATTCAGTTGCCTATAGTCAATGCACAACCTGAGTGTACCATCTTTCTTCTTGACAAATAGGACTGGCGCTCCCCAGGGAGAAACACTGGGCCTAATAAACCCCTTATCTAACAATTCTTGCAACTGAATTTTCAATTCTTTTAACTCTGCAGGTGCCATCCTATAGGGAGCAATGGAAATAGGTACAGTACCTGGAGCAACATCAACAGAAAATTCTACCTCCCTGTCAGGTGGTAAACCAGGCAATTCATCAGGAAAGACATCCTGAAACTCCCTGACAGTAGGTACTTCTGACATCTTTGGACTAACTTTCTTTGATTCCACTGCATAACACAGGTATGCCACACATCCTTTTCTAATTAACCTTTTTACAGCAGTGGCGGATATCACATCGGACAGAAAATCAGTTCTCACACCTACCACTATAACTTCTCGATCGTCGCTAAGCTTTAAAGTAACTCTCTTCTTTCTGCAATCGACAGTCGCTTGGTGGGCGGACAACCAATCCATCCCCAGAATCACGTCGAACTCATGGAAAGGCAAAGCGATCAAGTTTGCCAGAAAGATGTGTCCCTGAGCACTAATAGGACACTGTCTGTATACTTTATCTACCACTACACTATGCCCCAGAGGATTGCTCACCAAAACATCCTGGTCCAAGCATTCCTCTTTCATCCCTCTATCCCGTGCTAAGGCAGTGCTAATATAAGAATGCGTGGAACCCGGATCAATCAAAGCATGCACTGAATCAGATAACAAAAGAAACGTACCAACTATCACATCTGGGGCATCCTCATCCTCACGTGCTCTGACAGCATATGTCTGACCCGATGCTCTCCTCTGACCCTGTGATGTCTGTCCAATAGGTCTGGAGGCTGAAGTGTGAGGGGCGGCTCCTCTACCACGACCTCTAGGAGCTGAGGATCCTACACCTGATGCTGGTGAATTAACTGAAGTATTCTGCATGGCAGGACAGTCTCTGATCCGATGGTCTCTGGATCCACATCTAAAACAAGCTCCTGTCAGAAATCTGCACTCTCCAGAGTGAAGCTTACCACAGTGCTCACAAGCCACTGCAGAATCACTATCTCGATCCCGAGGAACACTAGCAGTCGGAGCTCTGCCTCTAGATGCACTACCCTGACCTCGGCCTGCTGCTACAGGTGACTGTCCCTGAAATGCCTGAGATCCCTTTGTTTTCTTCCCTTTACCACTGAACTGTCCCTGCTTCCTCTTTTGCTGAAATCGGGACTGTCTCTCAGTCTGCTCAGCCTGAGTCGTCTCTAACTTTATGGTTGCCTCTACCATCGCATGCAAGGTAGGATATTTCTGAGCTCCAATGATCTGTTGAAGCTCAGTATGTAGGCCTCTCTCAAATTTGTAACACAATTTCTCTTCTGTAGCCTGGCCTTCATCCAGGTAAGCACTCAACCGCTCAAATTCTCTCTCATATTCTGCCACTGTCTTATTTCCCTGTTTTAATCTCCAGAAAGCCTCTTGCATAGTGGCCTTATACTCGGACCCAATATATTTCTTCTCAAACTGGTCCACAAAGTACTCCCAACTCAACTGATCTGCAGGAGTATGTCTTCTGACGGAATCCCACCAAATGAATGCAGGACCCTGAAGTAATGCTACCACACCTTCAAATTTCTCTTCCAGTGGACTGTGCGTTATCTCAAACAATCTTTTTATCTTGTATAGCCATTCTTCAGCCCCTGCAGGTGTCAAAGGTTCTCTGCTAGAAAAGTCTTCTGCCCCCAATCTCTTTAATTGTTCCAGGATAGGTCTCCGCCTAGGCGGGGCTGGCTGAATTTGTACTACTGTAGGCTGAGGCGGCGCCTGAGCTGGAGCTGCCTGCAGTCTCTGCTGAATGTAGTCAGCCATCAAATCAAGGAAGTCCGGCTGAGGGAAAGGAGGAGGTGCTACAGGAGGAGGATTCTGCTGTGGGGCCTCTTATCGCCCAATATTACTCGATGCCTCACTCCTGCTGTCAGCTGACTGTTGTTCTCGGTCAGTAGACATCTTTTCACTATAAAACAAAAAGGAGCAGATGCACATTAGTTCCAAAACATTCACTTCCTAAACATAGTTGGCATGTATATACAGACAAATCAATTAATACCCACTCCGATCTTAGAACCATCTAAACCTTTGCTCTGATACCAATAAAATTGTAACACCCTTATCACTCCGATTATACGGAACAGTACAAGTAACCCGAAATTTTTTTTTTCTTTTAATTAACATTTAATTAATACCAAAATTCGATATTATCAATTCCTTGGGTATTTAATGACCTATAACTGTCCCGGGTTACTATTCACTTAATAAAATTTCGGCATTATAACGGCTATATTTGACTAGCCTCCTGAAAAATCAAACAACACAGCCTCTCAGAGGCACAACACTTCTATAACAATCATTCCATTACTTCAAAATCTCCATCAAACATCCAATCATTCAAAACGGGTTATCATATAATCATACACACATCTACTTATATATCTTTTACATATTCCAATATTTATACATATCAGTCATTTATATACATGCCAAAGTCTACATAATTTACATAATAACAAAAGTTCTTTTCTTCCACTTTATGCATCACTGCTCCTCCCGCGCTGTACCTGCATGCAGTAAAAACTACATGCTGAGCATAAACTATGCCTAGTGGTGTCTAACAATCCTAATACTTTCTTTGCAATAATTATTCCTTTAATATGCTTTATTTAATCAATTAATTTCAAAGTAAGTACAATTAATCATGTTTCATCGCGTTCAAGTGAAAACAGTGGTTTTTCACATTATTTACACTTTTTCCTCATTTATTTCATAACGGTTGACTAATTTTCTTTTTAGTCCTCAACATTTTACTAAATTCCAAAAATGCCCTTTTTGTCTTAATAATTACGATTTTGCCATCTTAGTCATTTACTTTCATTTTCTTTACATTAGTTTCATCATTATTCATCATTTATTGATTATTTCACTACTTTTGGGTAAAATTACGGTTTAGTCCCTATACCATAATATCTTATCTTATTGACCTTGTTAGGTCTTCAAATTACTATTTTACCCTTATTAATCATTTCTCCTTTCTTTTTACTCATTAATTACCCATGTTGGCAAAATTACCATTTTGCCCCTAAACTTTTATTTTCTTTCATTTAAGTCCTTTTTCCACTTTAAACTTCATTTTTATCATTCTTTTCATTTCTTTTAACATATTATCACTTTTATTTCATTTCATGCCCCTAGTACAGTACCGACAGAAATTCTCAGACTGGATACTCGGGACGTAGACCCCCATGGGCCCCACATAGACTGAAAAATGATCTCAACGACCATTTTTCCACGTAGCAGATACCAGGTACAAACAGAAGCTATGGTGATCAGTGATCCTACCATAACTAAGCAAGTCGCCATGACTTGCACCGCGGTACAGATGTCCCTATGGCTAGCCAATTATATCCTGAGCTAGGCTTTTACTGCCAGACTATTTCTAAGGGCGCAATTTCATCAAAATTTCAATTAAACTTTACATTTTTCATTATTTCATTACTCGAAAATGCTTGTAATCATTTCTTTTCATTCGAAATTACTCGTAGTCATTTCTTTTCATTCTTTCGCATAGATTGTGAATTATTCTACCATAATTCACCAAAATCATTCACTTTCTCATTAATTTGCATTTTATTTCATATAAATGCCATATTTTCAATACTTATATAATTGAAAATATTCTCTAAAATATTCATTTAATTTCAATAAATTCCACAAAAATTCCTAAGCATATTATTTCATTTCTAGTATCATTTAAAAGCTTAAATTCATCAAATTTCACAAAATACACTTAGGTTTTCTTTAGGATGAAATTCGGCCATCAAAGTAGTTATACCATACAATTATTCAATAAATCATTTAGGCATTTAAACACACTCATTTAAGATCTCTTAACATTATTCTAACATTACTTTCAATTTAACATCACTTATATCATATTTTCATTAAGTTACATAAAGGTTTAATGACTAAAATCAAAGGAAATACTAAGATTCATTAGCCACTAACCTTCTTTTCTTGTTCTAGTGTGCCTAAGCTTCCTTTTCCTTGCCTTTGGCCTTGGAAGCTTGCAAATCTCCTTGATTCCCTAAGTGAACCGAAATTTCAAGCCATTATAACTCTAATTTTTCAAGCTCAAATGCTAAAAATAACATCATAATTGAACTCTAGGCACCCAAAAACATAAGTAGGCACCTTAGAAAAATTTTTAACCCATTGGTTTCACTTACCTCAATTGAAACCCTAAACTCTCTCTCCTTATTTTCCTTGATTTCCTTCCTTGATTTGAAGAGAGGAGGTCACAATACTTAACTAGAGAGGCTGAACTTTCTATTAGGTGGCTTGATTTGGTGTGAAATGGAGAGAGAAATGAAGAAAACTCACACAACAATGGTGGAGTATGGTTCGGCCAAGGGAGAGAGGAGAGGAAGAAGATGCTTTGCTGTCCCATTCCAGAGAATTCTCCCTTTATATATGTTGTGCTATGGGCTTGGTGGGCTTGATTTAGGTTAATGGGCTTAGTTAATTAACTAAAGCCCATTAACACCTAATTTAAAGCCCAAAATTATTTCTCCAATTTCCTCACGCTAAATTACTCCAATTTCAATTCTATAATTCTTATCACATCAAAATTAGGTAGTACACAAAATTTTGGCTCAATCGGAGTCCGTTACTGGTCCGATTCAACCGAACTGGTTCGATTCGACAACTGTCGACATCGCCGAAAAATTCATTTCTTTATACCAAAATATTCTACATGAAATTTCATGAAGATCTGCAAAATTTGGCAATTTTTGGAGTTCATTTGCTATTTTTAAAAATTTATGCAAAATCAAGTCACATTCCCTACCAGGGAAATTGACTCGCTACCTTTTTCATATTTTTGACTTTCGGAGGTCTGTTTGACCTCGATTTCACTTCAAATTTCAACCCCGGACTCACCATGATCAATACTTCCCGATGGTCAAATAAAATATTTTTCACTTTCGGGTCCGTTTTACGGCCCGGGTGCACTATTCACCATCGGAGTTTACTGTTCACGGCCGGACCGGTGTTGAGGCCATTACAATAATAAGGTTTTGTGCAGAAAATTTTTCATGAGTTCCTCGTTGCTTCAAAGCTTCGAGGGGCGCTGCCCCTTCGGAACCTTGTAAGGGGCGTCACCCCTTAACTCTGCCCGCTAACCGGCTAGCGGACCACCATGTTATCTAATCCTAGTGCCTTAAATTTTATTCAAGTCATTACCTGACAGTTTTGTTACATCATTTTTTATATATACATTCAATTGAGCATAATATGGATGACTTGATTTTCATTAATATCATTATGATGCATGGTATGGTTAATTGGGACTCTTGTGATAAAACATGTTGCAATTCATTTCTTACCCAAGCACACACCTTTCCACTAAGGCACACACACTTAGTTTTTCATTTGCATGATGTACTTGATGAGCTTAATTCAAATAAATTGGCATAGGTTTCATTAGTGTTGAATATAAGTTTGCTTAGAGATTGATTTTCAGTTATGCATTGTATTTACTCTTGGCTACTTATTGTTTGACATTGAACTTCATTCATATAGGTTGAGTTTGTATTTGAATTGGCTTATTTTATTTTGTGCTTACCATGACTAATTAAAATATTTCTCTTCCTTTTATTTAAGCCTAACCATCACCAATTATCTTTACACTTAAGATTATGCATTCATACACTGTCCACCTTGTACCATATGGATAGTATGCATTAAGCACTTAAGCAAGTTTGCCCTAGTTGCATTTCTTCACTTAGTTACCATGTATAGTAAGTCTTGTTTATTGCACTATATTGGATTTAGAGGCATGTTTGCTTGTTAACTTAAATCCATTGATCTCATGCTTTATTTTTGGCTTGATTATGGTTCTAAGTGTGGTGAGCTTACATTTTTTCTTGGTCACTAACTTGTTTCTCAAAAGTGATGAAGTGTGCTGAAATTTTTCATACTTTGCTGAGGATAACAAGATTTTAAAGAAGGCGATAAAGCTCAGCTGAGCTAAAAATTAAAGATCCAACTAAGGGAGTTTTTCTTACCTTACTCATTTTCTTACTCATGAATTATGTGAATTATTTTGTTTTAGTCATTTTTGTTTTTGCTTTAGTTGTTTAGTTTGGTTTTTCGTTTGCATGTTTAGTTTTTATTTTGCATGTTAGTTTAGTTAATTCATTTATCATTTATTGTACATTTAACTTAATTCGCCCTAGTTATTCTCAAAAATTGAACATTTTGAACTTGAATTTAGAATGTGCAATGTTTAAAATTCTTGTTTAGCATTAGAACAGGCATTTTGTTTAATGAATTTCTAGCTAGTTTAACATTCAATTTGGCTTATATTTGTTAGTTTCTATCTTTTTGAGCACTAAAGACCAATTTTTGAACTTAAGGAAAAACAATGCATTGAAATAGTTGAGTAAGGGATTTTAGAACACTAGAACCTTCCTCATCACCCTTCAAAGCATAAAAGTAACTCAAAACAATTTGAAAAGTGATCTAGGCAATATTTTTATTGTTATGCCATATTTTAACTTATTTTCCTACCCTATATGTATATTTATCCTTTGTTAGCCATGTTGAGCCTAATGAGGTATGCTTAATGCGTGCCATATTTATTTTTTTGTTACACTCATTTATTTTACCATATAGCCTAAAAAGCTTTTATCTTCCCTTCTAGAATTGGCCACTCTAGAATTGGATGAATTAATAGGAATTGAGTATTTTGATGAGTGTAATAAGATAATTTTGAATTTTATTATCAATGGCTATTATTGAAGTCAAGTGAACAGTGAATTATGACTTTGTGATTGCCCATGTTATATTATTGTAATGCCAACATCAAAGCTAGTGAAAAAATAAATAAATAAAGAGAAGAAAGAAAAATAAAAGAGAGAAAAAAGAAAGAAGAAAAAAAATATATTGAAATAAAGCTAACATGTATGGAAAAATCTTAAGTGTGGGGTAGTTATAAGGAAAAATAGATATGACTTCTAAAAGGGTATAAATGGTGAAATTGAGAGAATTTTAAGATTGTACGTTGAATTATGAAGGGTTAGGAAATTTTGGCTAAGTTATTTATTGATTAAGTTAATGGGATGAAATTTGTGAATGTTTAGTCTATTTTATCTTAGAGTGGCTATTCTTATTGTTGATCTTTTATCCATTCTTTGATAACCAAAACCTTAACCCCATTACAACCTTTAAAAGACCTAAGTGATTCTAAGTTTTGTTTTTGAGTTATTTAGCGAAGATGACCTATGGGTTCTAGTGCTAAAGGAGAGGCCTATGGTATTTTTAGAGTTTCAAGTGCGAAACCATGTGTATACTCATGTGTACATTCATTCTAAACTTGACTATGAATTTGCAATGGTGTTTTGGATTTTGAAAATAATTAAAATGTTTTGGTCTTGCACACACAAGGAAACTAACTCATATTGTCTTGGTTGAATTTATTCTAGTTAAAAATTTTATTAAGTGTTCTTATTAATTGCTAAGCTTGGTTTTGAAATGCATAATTCTTTATTTGAGTTTGATTATTTTGAGAAGTTGGTTTGTTCTAATTTGCTCGAGGGCGAGCAAAGTTTAAGTGTGGGGTATTTGATAATGGTCATTTATATGATGTTTTTAATATGTTTTTAGGTGTTTAATTGAGTTAATTTTGTGTTAATTAGGTTTAATTTGTTAGTTTTATGTTTTTGGAGTTAATTGTAAATTTTGGTGTTTTTCAAGGTTAATTTGCTAGAAAAAGGACTTAATTGTAAAAAGGCAAGAAGATTTGGGCTAAAACTAGGAAATTGGAAAATTTATGTTAATTAGTGATCGTGAGGTCCAGAAGTTCGATGCGTGGCCACGTAAAGTTATAAGAGAACGAACACATAGCCATGTGTGAGAAAGAAGCAAGAGACATGTGACCACGTGAAGGTGAGTAGTGAAAGACCCATGGCCATGTGAATTGAAGAAGAAAAGAACACGTGGCCACGTGTGAAAATGAACTAAGCAACACATGGCCACATGAAAGAGCAAATAAAGAAACCAAAGGAAACACGTGACCACGTGTGACACAAGGCATAGTCTACACGTGACCACGTGTGAGGAAGAACAATAGGACATGTGACCACATGTAGAAATGCATATAAAGAAACATGGCCACGTGATGAAGACTCCCATAAAGCGAAGGATTCCCGATTCTCTCCAATTCAAGAAGGATTCTTTTTCTACTCCAATTTGGAAAGTTTGGAAGGCTTCTATAATATCTTTAGCCTATAAATAGCAGTCTGAAACACCAGAGAAGGATCAATTAGTATCAATTAGTAAGAATTAGTATCAATGAGTAGAATGAGGGAATTAGGGATTAGAAGGGATTAATTGCTTTAGTTTTAGTTTTACTTTATTTTTCTAGTTTTTCTATTTTTATTTTTCCTTTCGATTTTGTTTAAGTTTTTCAACTTTATTTTAGTTTTTAATTATGTTTAGGAAGTAGTTTTTCTTCTTTTGCTAATAAATTCTTGAAATCTTATATTTTCATTGTTATGACTTTATTTTGAGCTTAATTTCAATATCGGTTGATTATTTCTTGGTTTTAAGCATATTCTTATCTTTGATTGTGTTGAGATTGATTGTTGGTTTATTGAATAAATGACTAAAAATTGGTTTTGACATAGTTAATGATTTGCATGTTCTTAGATTAACTCTTTAATGTTTATGCATGATTATTATCCGAAATATGAGATGATTATGTGTTAATTTTATTTGTTAATACTAAGAGAGGAAGAACTAAGAATAGGTCAAAGTTAAATCTCTTAAAAAAGGCTTTAATAGACATCTAGGAGGATTAATTCCGACTTTTATGCTAAGTGTTGAATTGTTCTGAATAAGGGAATTTTAATGCTTGGAATGATAATCTTGAGTAAAGTTATCTAGTTTTATTTATCTGAATTCTTCATAATCACTGGTGTTCTATTGAATTTAAGTCATTATAATGAAAGTTAAGGTGGATAGTTTCTTTAGCAAGAGAATTTCAGTTATTATTTTGTTTTTAATTCATGTTAATTTAATTTTAGCTTTTATTTTGTTTCATTATTTATTTTTTTTTAATTTTTGCTTTTAAATCAAAAACATTCGGGAAACAATCTCAGATTGATTTAATTTATACATAGATATTATTCTTAACAATCCATGTTCCCTTGGGTACGATATTTGGGGTCTTAAGTAATATTTCCCTATATTACTAGCCGATCTAGTACACTTGCTAGACACTGGTCATGTTCAATGCTTTAAAGGGATTGAGTAAGCAAGTTGGATAAGGGAATTGCGCTAAGGAGTTAGAAATTTCAGAAATATGATTTATTCAATTTTAGAATGGCTATTTCTCTTTGATTATCTTTTAATCTATTATTTGCTATATAGTATGCCCTAGAGCCCATGTAAAAGGGATGTATTTCATACGTATGAGTTCATATTCTTAATAAAAGGCATCATTCATTTATTAATGCTATGTTTAAATATATGAGTTTGCAAATCTTAAATTAATAAATGAAGTCCTAGATATTATAAACACAGTGTAAAGGCAATCATGAAAGTGTTCATGATATGAGATGTCTATTGCATGCAAATATGTTAATATCTAAATATCCCAAGTCATAGAATTAACATGATAGGACATTGTTAATTCGGACAGACTAGCACATGTCATGCTTCTTGAGTGGTTCAAGAAGTGGTTCTTATAATTGTGATTATGGAAGATAATTAAAGCTAACATGTGGATGCTTGTTAGAAGAACAAGTTTATTGGAGACCTACAAAGAGAATCCTCACATGGATATTAAATCTATGTCAGTAAGGAATCTCTTTATAGCAGTTGTGCAAGTATCCTTAGACTTGAGATCACCAAGGTGATCTTAAGTAGCAAGTGATATACTTTGATTCCATAGCTTATTACTTCCAACTGGGAGTGAACATAGTTAGGAGGTTGGGTATATCATGACTTACTTGAAGATAGTTGAGTAATCGATAAAGGATTCACCATCCCAGATTTATTAATGGAAGTTATCTCTCAAGATTATATAATTGCCTTATTTAGAGAATCTCTAGCCAGAGTAATATGCCAAGATGGATAGGAATCCATGAAGGGCATTTTGGGAACAATGGTTAAATTAATAGAACATACATAATTAAATTTATATGAGTTGACAAAAATCCATACTCAGAATCTAATTGAGATAAGAGTGGTGAAAGGAGTAATTGCACGGTAACTATTTCTATGGAAGGGTACAGTCAAACCACTTGACTTTTCTGACATTTGGCTAGTCATGATGCCTAGCTAGAGGCCGCTCATAATTTGTATAATAGTGTATCATAAATATCAATAAGGGATTGATAAAATAATTTAAATAAGTTTAAATCATATGAGTTTTGAATAGAATTCATAATTACATATTATACTGCCCATATGGACAGGAACCCAATAGGTCACACACATATAGAGTAAAGGATAAAATGATAAAATGACAAGGATAATAATATTTGATATTATTATGGGAGAAGAGAAATGAATAAGAGAATAATTAATTAAAGAGTTTAATTAATTATGATCAAGTAGAATTGTTCACAGAACTTTTTAGAAATGTTTTGCAAAATGGGCTTAATTGAAATATTGTATTTCATAATTAATTATTATTGGACTATAAGTGTTATATGGCTGATATAATAATTAATAAATCTATTGGAGAAATTAAAGAAGCCCAGAGAATTAGTTTTGGCACAGAAACCCTCAAGAGTAAGGGTTACACGCCAAAACCATATAGAAGGCCTTAAAGGCTTAATTCTTGGACCAAGAGAAATTAAATATATTTTGTAAGTGTTATGGATCCGACAAATTTAATTTAGATGGATTTGGAATTCATTTGGGTGATTAAATTCAAGTGTATGTATAGAGGGCCTAGTTTATGGGTTTTGTGCATGATCCTTTATGAAAGGATTTAAATTGGATTTGATTGGGCCCAAATAAATTATTAATAATTCCAGAAATCCATTTAATATTTCTCCAGTAATTTTAAATAGCCCAATCCCATTATGAAGTTGGATTTTTAATCTAGCTATAAAAATCTAAGTTAAAGGGATTTAGGGTTAAGTGAACATTAAGAGAAAAGAAAATTCTCTCTCATTTCTCTAACCCTAGCTGCCACCCTTATTCCTTGCTAGCATTAGGAATTTCGGCCAGCCTTGTAACTCTATCAATCGTGGTTCATTTGATCATTCTCTAGTGTGGATTACTAATTGGAGGTGTTCTATTGTGGACACTGTGGTTTGCGACAACCCGGTGAGAAGGAAAATCAACTGTTCAAAAAAAATCAAAGGTGATTTTTCTTATTCTCATTAATATTTATATTGTAAATTTATGGCAAGATAAGATCTATTAGTTAAAAATTTTAATTTTTGCTTATACATATGATGTATGTAATCGATAATTCCCAACATAGTATCAGAGCCATGGTTTTACCATGAATCTACAATTCTATATTATTCGCGAAATAATTATTATTTTTGAGTTATTTATTTCATGAACTTTGAAATATCATATTTGATTTTTCATGAACTAGAAATATTGATTTCTTGATGTATGTGATCAAATATATAAAATGAAAAATAAAATGATTCTTTTGAGAAAAGAATCATTGTGTTTGGCGTGAATGAGTTTTATTTTTCAATAAAGTTTAGGGGCTATTCTAAATTGAATTTTTATTTATCCAATATAAAATTATTTTGATAATAATTTATGTATTTAATATGTGATATTAAGCCACATGATCAAACAAAATTAAAATCGAACAAGTTTTGCATGAAAACTAGTTTAATCGAAAAGTTCAATAAATTGATGTTCTTGGTGTGTTGCTGGTAAGTTCATGTTTAGAATGATTTATAATCTTCTAAAATTGATATATCTGATATATTAATGTGTTTTTAATTAATTAGATTAATTAAAATAGGTCTTGAATTAATTGGATTAATTTTAATTCATTAAAACAACTTAATAGGCTTAATTATGTTTACGGACATGATTTAAATTAGTGAATGACTTGGTGGGCCGAAGGAGCTGATTTAAATTAAATATTATAGACTTTAATTAAGTTTATTAATGGGTTTTAAGAGCTGGAGTGGGCTTGGCTCATTCCAAAAGGCCCAAATGGTCTAACAGATACAAAACTAGTTTACATATGAACACACTTTAGGTTTTAAATTTGTGGGTTTCGGCCTACCCTTTGTTTTAAGCCCAAAATTAATTTTTTAATTATTTAATATGATTAATTAATTAAATAATCAATTAATAATTAATTGGATTGATAATTAATGCAAGAACACATGCATACAAAAAGATATCCTAAAATGAAAGTTTTTAAAATGGAAAAAGTTTCTTAATTTGATCACATTACTAAAATAACTCAAAAGTAACTTTCAAGAGTTGAAACATAGTTTGTATTCCATTATATGGTTTTAATTTATGCACTAAAAATGCATATAAGGGTGTATGATTGGCATGATAGATAGTTATGGACAAAGGCCCAATGTGATTAAGCATAATGCATGTTTCAACCTAATAAGGACTTTCATGTCCCGACCACTTATTTTTGGTTTGTGCTTCTTTTTTAAATTGTAATATATAATTAGATTATGTAAATTAGAATGAGAGATAGAAATGGAGACCACTATCAAGGAGCAAGATGGGCCGGATGGAGATCCAACAAGATTGAAGATAATGTAATTATGTTTTCTTCTTTGAATCATGTATATTACCTAGGTTTGACCTTTTGATTTCCTTTTTGGCTCGGAGAGATCAATGTAGTAAAGTCCATAACTATGTTATATTTGTATGCTTATATTTAAGTGATAGATATAGGATGCATACCAATGTATGGAAACCATGTATGATAAGACTTAATTAAATAAAATTCCTAAAACTAATACTAAGGTATATAAGCCCTCCATTAATTGGAGGAGAACTAGAGTTCTTTATAGTGTGGGTTATTGACCATAGTCAAGCTCACATTATATCAAATATGTTCGAATCTAATTAAATAGGTCATCTTAGCAAGCCCATTAGCTTGTTGACCACAATCAAGGCTAATGGTTCTAAAGGCAAGATTAGGAAATGCATATATGATATGCATGTATCAAGAGTTGATAACCTAATGATCCAATAGTTGTACAGAGACACAATTAGTATAGAGATACCTACCCTTCAAGGGTATGGAGTTTGGCTTGTTGACCATAGTCGAGGTCGAATTACATATCAATGATTGGATATTGGCCCACTAAAATAACCATCGAGTTTTCTCAGAGTATATAATGAGGGCTATTAATTTGCAATAAAATAGTGGAAGTAAATGGATTAATTAAAGACCTAATTAATGCATACATATATATGAACATACTCTCATATGTTTTCTCTTTCACATCTATGTCATCATCATGAGCACATCAAACATTAACATATGATCAATCTTAGATAACAAGCTGGTTGGCAGCAATTATTCTGATTGGATCAGACAAGTGAGAATTGTTCTCAGAGCTAAAAAGATCCATTATGCCTTGGATGAAGATCCACCACCACTTCCATCAGATGATGCCATTGATGAGATCAAGGGCACTTACCGAAAATACATGGAGGATAGTGAAGCAACGGCATGTCTAATGATGGGTGCTATATCCTTAGAGCTTCAGAAGCAACATGAGATGATGGATGCTAGAACCATCATTTTGTATCTAGAGGAGCTTTATTCTTCACAGGCAAGAACTGGGCAATATGAGATTGCTCGAGCTCTATTTAGTTGCAAAATGGTGGAGGGCACTTTGACTGCTACTCATGTATTGAAGATGTATGGGTATATTGAGCATTTGAGTAGACTTGGCTATGTAATGGATAATAATCTATACATAGATTTAATCTTGTACTCGTTGGCTTCAAGTTTTGCACCTTTCGTGCTTAACTTCAACATGAACAAGATCTAAGTAACCATTTCTGAGTTAATCAATATGCTTAAAATAGCTAATGGATCCTTCAAGAAGGATTCAAAAAGTGTAATGGTTGTCACTTCTGCTAAAGGTAAGAAGCAAAAAAAGAAGAAGAAGAAGAAGATGATGATGACCAAGACCCAGCCAAAGCATGGTGGGGTTTCCAAGAAGAAGGCTGCCAAGAAAGAGAATCCCAAAGGAACTTACTTTCGTTGTGAAAAAGATGGTCATTGAAAGCGTAACTACAAGGCCTATCTAGATTCTCTCATAGAGAAGAAGCAAGCTAATGCTTCTACTTCAGGTATTCATATGATTGAAATAAATACTTATTCTACTAATTCAAAAAAATCTTAGAAATTAGATACTAGGTGTGGATCTCATTTGTGTAATGATCTACAGAGGCTTAAAAGCAGTAGAAGAGTTAGAAAGGTAAAAATATATATATAGTCAGCTACTGGATAGAACATCTCTATGGTAGTTGTGGGGACTTATCATTTGGCTTTTCCAAGTGGATTAATACTGGAGTTAAATAATTGTTATTATGTTCCAGCATTGTCCAAAAGTATTATTTCTTTCAGTTGTTTAGTGAACGATTATGACATTTCTTTAAAGGACAAATATTGTTACATTTTTAAGAACAATATGTTTTATGCTAAAGCTATCATTGAGAATGGTATATCTGTTCTTGATTTAATTAAAGAGGTGCATAAAGTGGATACCAAGAGAATGAAACAAAATAATATAAATACCTCATATTTATGATATTGTCATTTAAACCATATAAATGAGAAACACATGACCAAATTACACAAGTCAGGTGATTTAGTGTCATTTGATTATAAATCATTTGAAACATGTGAATCTTGTTTATTAGAAAAAATGAAAAAAGCTCCTTTCATTGGTAAAGGAGAAAGAGCTAGAATGGTATTAAACTTAATACATTAAGATGTATGTGGTCCAATGACAACACATACTAGAGGAGGTTACTCCTACATCATTACTTTCATAGATGATCACTCTAGGTTTGAATATATCTATCTAATGAAATATAAATCAAAAGCATTTGAAAAGTTCAAATAATTAAGAAATGAAGTAGAGAAGCAACTTGGCAAGAGTTTTGAAACACTTAAATTAGATTGAGGTGGAGAATACTTAAGTCAAGAATTTCAAGATTATCTTAGAGATAATGGGATTTTATCTCAATTGACTCCACCATATACACCAAAACATAATAGGGCATCTGAAAGGAGAAATCAAACACTATTAGATATGGTTCAATCCATGAAGAGCCAAGCAGACTTGCCTAAGTCCTTTTAGGGATATGAACTAGAAATTGTTGTTTATGTGTTAAACAGAGTTCCTAGTAAATTGGTTGATATTACTCCATATGAGATATGAAATAACAAGAAACCCAAACTTTCTCATATGAAGGTATGAGGTTGTCCTACTTATGTAAAGAGGATAATGTCAGACAAACTAGAAGTTAAGTCTAGAAAATGTGTATTTGTGGGATATACAAAAGGAACATTTGGATATTATTTCTACCATCCTTTAGAACAAAAGATGTTTGTTTCAAGGTATGTTGTCTTCTTAGAAAGAGAATTTCTCCTATGAGAGGACAGTGGGAGTAAAATTAAACTTGGTGAAGTTCAAGATCCATAAATAAAAATAGACCAACTGATTGAACCCGACACTGAGTTTCATAATGATGAAATTATATTTGAACATAATTATACACAAAATCCTAGAAGATCTACTAGGATATGTTCTATTCCTGTGAGATATGGATTTCACATTGATTCAGATAGAGGCATAACTGTAGTAGAGGACAATGAGCCTACAAGCTATCAAGAAGTTTTGAATAGTTCAGAACGTGATTTATGGCTTAAGGTTATGCAGTCTGAAATGGACTCCATGTCTGAGAACAAAGCATGGACTTTGGCTCAACCACCTGAAGGTATAAAACCTATAGGGTGCAAATGGGTCTTTAAAAAGAAGACCGACATGGAAGGTAATATAGTTACCTATAAAACTCGCTTAGTAGCAAAAGGCTACGTCAAAGAGAAGGAATTGACTATGATGAAACCTTTTTCTCTTGTAGCGATGCTTAAGTCTACAAGAATACTTTTAGCCATTACAACTCATTATGATTATAAGATTTGGCATATAAATGTGAAGACAGCTTTCCTAAATGGAAATCTTACTGATGATATGTATATGACACAACCAAAAGGGTTCACATCAGGAGATGGCGAAAAAGTATGCAAGCTGCAAAGATCCATTTATGGATTAAAGCAAGCTTATAGGAGCTAGAAAATATGATTTAATGAGACAATCAAAAAGTTTGGTTTCTCATAGAATGAAGATGTACCTTGTGTGTATAAAAGGGTCTATGGGAGTGCAATTGTGTTTCTAGTTCTATATGTGGATGACATATTGATCATGGGAAATGGCATTTCTTTTCTCCAATCCGTTAAAATATGATTATCCAAGTAATTCTCCATGAAAGACCATGGTGAAGCATCCTATATTCTGGGAATAAGGATCTATAGAGATAGATCCAATAGGTTGCTAGATCTTTCTCAAAGTACATATATAGATAAGGTATTGAAGAGGTTCAATATGGATCTCTCTAAGAAACGGTTTATACCTATGGTGCATGGGAAACACCTCTCTAGGTCTATATGTACGCAAACTTTATAGGATAGAAAGAGCATGAATAGAATACCATATACATTTGTAATTGTTTCTATCATATATGCTATGTTATGTACATGTCCAGATGTAGCATTTGCTTTGAGTGTCACAAGTAGATTCGAATCCAATTTTGGAGAGGAATACTGGGTAGCTTTCAAGAATATCCTTAAGTACTTGAGAAGGACTAAGGATATATTTTTGGTATATGGGGAGGCAAATTTGGAAGTAAATGGGTATACTGATGCCAGCTTCCAATCTGAGAAAGATGATTGTAAATCATAGTCTAGTTTTGTGTTCATAATGGAAAGAGGTGTAGTTAGTTGGAAGATTTCCAAAAAAGAAACAACTATTGATTTCATGATAGAAGCTAAGTACATTGCTGTTTCAAAAGCAGCCAAAGAAGTAGTGTGGATTAAAAAGTTCATATCTGAACTAGGAGTGGTGCCTAGCATTGTTGATCTAATTCATTTATATTGTGACAACAGTTGAGCCATTGCGCAAGCAAAAGAACCATGGTCTCATCAACGATCCAAGCATGTTCTCAGACGCTACCATTTCACAAGGGAAATAGTAGCTATAAATGATTTGAAAATAGAAAGAGTGCCCACAGATGATAATGTGGCGGATCCCCGCACTAAAGCACTTTCCTAGATAAAGCACGATCACCATATAAATAACATGGATTTAAGACATATAAGTAATTGGCTCAAGTGCAAGTGGGAGATTGTTAGAGAGTATGCCCTAGAGCCCATGTAAAAAGGATGTATTTCATATGTATGAGTTCATATTCTTAATAAAAGACATCATTCATTTATTAATGCTATGTTTAAATACATGAGTTTGTAAATCTTAAATTGATAAATGAAGTCCTAGATATTATAAACACAGTACAAAGGCAACCATGAAAGTGTTCATGATATGAGATGTCTATTGCATGAAAATATGTTAATATCTAAATATCACTAGTCAAAGAATTAACAAGATAAGACAATGTTAATTCGGACAGACTAGCACATGTTATGTTTTTTGAATGGTTCATGCAGTGGTTCTCATAACTGTGATTATGGAAGATAATCAAAGCTAACATGTGGATGTTTATTAGAAGAACAAGTTCATTGGAGACCTGCAAAGAGAATCCTCACATGGATATTAAATCTACATCAGTGAGGAATCTCTTCATAGCAGTTATGCAAGTATCCATAGACTTGAGATCACCAAGGTTATCTTAAGTAGCAAATGATATACTTTGACTCCATAACTGATTACTTCCAATTACGAGTGAACATAGTTAGGAGATTAGGTATATCATGACCTACTTGAAGATAGTTGTGTAATTGATAAAGGATTCACCATCCTAGATTTATTAAGGGAAGTTATCTCTCATAATTCTATTGTTAGAGAGTATGCCCTAGAGCCCTTATAATGGGGATGTATTTCATATGTATGAACTCATTCTTAAAAAAAGGCATCATTCATTTATTAATACTATGTTTAAATACAAGTTTGTAAATCTTAAATTAATAAATGAAGTCTTAGATATTATAAACATAGTCAAAGGCAATCATAAAAGTGTTTATGATGTGAGATGTCTATTGCATGCAAATGTGATAATATCTAAATATCCCTAGTCAAAGAATTAACAAGATAGGACATCGTTAATTCAGACAGACTAGCATATGTTATGTTTCTTGAATAGTTCAAGCAGTGGTTTTCATAACTGTGATTATGAAAGATGATCAAAGCTAACATGTGAATGCTTGTTAGAAGAATAAGTTCATTGGAGACCTACAAAGAGAATCCTCACATGGATATTAAATCTACATCAGTGAAGAATCTCTTTATATTGGTTATGCAAGTATCCTTATACATGAAATCACCAAGGTTATCTTAAGTAGCAAGTGATATACTTTGACTCTATAACTGATTACTTTTAACTAGGGGGTGAACATAATTAGGAGGTTGGGTATATCATAACCTACTTGAAGATAGTTAAGTGATTGAAAAAAGATTCACCATCCCAAATTTATTAAGGGAAGTTATCTCCCATGATTTAATAATTGCCTTGTTCAGAGAATCTCAAGCCAGAGTAATATGCCAAAATGGATAAGGATCCATGAAGGGCATTTTGAGAACAATGGTTAAATTAATAGAACATACATAATTAGATTTATATGAGTTGACATAAATCCATACTCAGAATCTAATTGAGATAAGAGTGGTGAAAGGAGTAATTGTACGGTAACTGATTCTATAGATGGGTATTGTCAAACCACTTAACTTTCCTAACATTTGGGTAGTCATGATGTCTAGATAGAGGCCGCTCATGATTTACATAATAGTGTATCATAAATATCAATAGAGATTGATAAAATGTTTTAAAGAAGTTTAAATCATGTGAGTTTTGAATATAACTCATAATTACATATTATACTGCCCATATGGACAGGAACCCAATTGTCACACACATATAGAGTAAAGGATAAAATGGTAAAATGAAAAGGATAATAATATTTGATATTATTATGGAAGAAGAGAAATGAATAAGAGAATAATTAATTAAAGTGTTTAATTAATTTTGATCAAGTAGAATTGTTCGCATATCTTTTTAGAAATGTTATGTAAAATGGGTTTAATTTAAACATTGTATTCCATAATTAATTATTATTGGACTATAAGTATTATAGGGCTGATATAATAATTAATAGATCCGTTGAAAGAATTAAAAGAGGCCCAGAGAATTGGTTTTGGCGTAAAAACCCTCTAGAGGAAGGGTTACATGCCAAACCCATATAGAAGGCCTTAGAGGGCTAATTCTTGGACCAAAATAAATTAAATATATTTCATAAGTGTTATGGAGCCTAAATATTTAATTTAGATGGATTTGGAATTCATTTGGGTGATTAAATCCAAGTGTATGCATAAAGGGCCGAGTTTATGGGTTTTGTGCATAGTCCTTTATAAATTGACTTTAACTGGACTTAATTGAGTCCAAATAAATTATTAATAATTCCAGAAGCCCATTTAATATTTCTCCAAAAATTTTAAAGAGCCCAATCCCATTATGAATTTGGATTTTTAACCTAACTATAAAAATCCAAGTAATAGGGATTTTATGGTTAAATGAACATTAAGAGAAAAGAAATTCTCTCTCTTTGAAAATCCCTAACCACCACTCCCTTGCTAGCATTAAGGGAATTCGGTTAGCCCTTGTGTTCCATCATTCTTGGTTCATTCAATCCTTCTCTAGTGTGGATTACTAATTAGAGGTGTTCAATTTTGGACATTGTGGTTTGCGACAATCTAGTGTGAAGGAAAATCAACTGTTCAACAAAAATCAAAGTGATTTTTCTTATTCTCATTAATATTTATATTGTAAATTCATGGCAAGATCAAATCTATTGGTTAAAAATTTTAAATTTTGCTTGTGCATGTGATGCAAGTAATTGATAATTCCCAATATGGTATCAAAGCCTTGGTTTTGCCATGAATCTACAATTCAATATTTTTTTTTAAAAATAGTTTTTATTTTTGAGTTATTTATTTCATGAACTTTAGAATATTATATTTGATTTTTCATGAATGAGAAATATTGATTTCTGGATGTATGTGATCAAATATATAAAATGAAAAATAAAAATGATTCTTTTGAGAAAAGAATCGTTATTTTTGGAGTGTAGGGTTTCTATTTTTTAATAAAAGTTTTAGGGTCTGTTCTAAATTAAATTTTTATTGATCCAATTTAAAATTATTTTGATGATAATTTATGTTTTTAATATGTAATATTAAGCCATAGGATCAAACAAAATTAAAATCGAACAAGTTTTGCATGAAAACTAGTTTAGTCAAAAAGTTTGATAAATTGGTGCTCTTCGTGTGCTCTTGGTGTGTTCTTAGTGGGTTCTTATTTAGAATGATTTTTAATCTTCTAAATCTGATATATTTGATATATTAATATGTTTTTAATTAAATAGATTAATTAAAATGGGCCTTGAATTAAGTGGATTAATTTTAATTCATTAAAACCATTTAATGGGCTTAGTTATGTTTACGAACTTGATTTAAATTAGTGAATGACTTGGTGGGCCTAAAGAGCTAATTTAAATTAAATATTATAAACTATAATTAAGTTTATTAATGGGTTTTAAGGGCTGGAGTGGGCTTGGCTCATTCCAAAAGGCCTAAACGGTCCAATAGGCACAAAACTAGTTTGTGTGTGAACATACTTTAGGGTTTAAATTTGTGTGTTTCGGCCTACCCTTGGTTTAAGCCCAAAATTGATTTTTTAATTATTTAATATGATTAATTAATTAAATAATCAATTGATAATCAATTAATAATCAATTGGATTGATAATAAGGTAAGAACACATGCATGCAAAAAAAATTTTCTAAAATGAAAGTTTCCAAAATGGAAAATGTTTTCTAATTTGATCACATTATTAAACTAACTAAAAAGTAAGTTTCAAAAGTTGAAACATAGTTTGTATTCCATTATATGTTTATACTTTATGCATTAGAAATGCATATAAGGGTGTATGATTGGCATGATGGATAGTTATGGATAAGTCCCAATGTGATTGAGCATAATGCATGTTTTGGCCCAATAAGGACTTTCATATTCCGGGCACTTATTTTTTGTTTGTATTTCTTTTTCAAATTGTAATATGTAATTAGATTACTTAGATTAGAATTAGAGATAGAGATAGAGACACTATTAAGGAGCAAGATAGGCCAAATGGAGATCCAACAAGATTGAAGATAATGTAAATTATTTTTACTTGTTTGAATCATGCATATTACCTAGGTATGACCTTTTGATTTCCCTTTTGGCTCGGGGAAATCAATGTAGTAAAGTCCATAACTATACCATATTTGTATGCCTATATTTATGTGATAGATATAAGATGCATACCAATGTATGCCAACCATGTATAATGAGACTTAATTAACTAAAATCCCTCAGACAAATACTAAGGTATATAGGCCTTTCATTAATTGGAGGAGAACTAAAGTTCTTTGTAGTGTAGGTTGTTGACCACAGTCAAGCTCACATTATATTGAATATATTTGAATCTAATTAAATGGGTTATCTTAGCTAGCCCATTATCTTGTTGACCACAGTCAAGGCTAATGGTTCTAAAGGCAATATTAGGGAATGCATAAATGATATGCATGTATCAAAAGTTGATAACCTAATGATCCAATAGTTGTGTAGAGATACAATTGGTATAGAGATATCTACCTTTCAAAGGTATGAAGTTTGGCTTGTTGACCACAGTCAAGGTCAAATTATATATCAAGGATTGGATATTAGCCTACTAATAAAATCATGGGGTTTTCTCGGATTATATAGTGAGGGCTATTAATTCACAATAAAATAGTGGGAGTAAATGGATTAATTAAAGACCTAATTAATATATACATATATATAAAGTCTCATATGTTTTCTTTTAACATCTAGGTCATCATCGTGAGCACATCAAACATTAACATACAATCAATTTTGGATAACAAGTTGGTTGGCAGCAACTATTCTGATTGGATCAGACAAGTGAGAATTATTCTCAGAGCTAAAAAGATCCATTATCTCTTGGATAAAGATCCACCACCACTTCCATCAGATGATGCCATTGATGAGATCAAGGACACTTATCGAAAATACATGGAGGATAGTGAAGCAGTGGCATGTCTGATGCTAGCTGCTATATCATTAGAGCTTCAGAAGCAACATGAGATGATGGATGCTAGAACCATCATTTTGCATCTAGAGGAGCTTTATTCTTCTTAGTCTAGAACAAAGCAATATGAGATTGATCGAGCTCTATTTAGCAACAAAATGGTGGAAGGCACTTCGGCTGCTACTTATGCATTAAAGATGTATTGGTATATTGTGCATTTGAGTAAACTTGGCTATGTAATGGATAATGATCTATATATAGATTTAATCTTGTACTCGTTGGCTCCATGTTATGTACCTTTTATGCTTAACTTCAATATGAACAAGATCTAAGTAACCATTCTTGAGTTAATCAACATGCTCAAAATAGATAATGGATCCTTCAAGAAGGATTCAAAAAGTGTCATGGTTGTCACTTCTGCTAAAGGCAAGAAGCAATAGAAGAAGAAGATGACCAAGGTGTAGCCAAAATATGGTGGGGTTTCTAAGAAGAAGGTTGCCAAGAAAGAGAATCCTAAAGGAACTTGCTTCTATTGTGGAAAAAATGTTAATTGAAAGCATAACTGCAAGGCCTATCTAGATTCTCTCAAGGAGAAGAAGCAAGCTGATGCTTCTACTTTAGATATTCATATGATTGAAATTAATACTTATTCTATTGCTTCAAAACAATCTTGGATATTATATACCGAATGTGGATCTCATTTGTGTAATGATCTACAAGGGCTTAAAAGCAGTAGAAGAGTTGGAAAGGTAGAAATATGTCTACAGTCAGCTACTAGACAAAACATCTCTACAATAGTTTTGGGGATTTACCATTTGCCTCTTCCAAGTGGATTAATACTGGAATTAAATAATTGTTATTATGTTCCAGCTTTATCCAAAAGTATTATTTCTTTCAATTGTTTAGTGAACGATTATGACATTTCTTTAAAAGACAAATGTTATTATATTTTTAAGAAAAATATGTTTTATGCTAAAGCTATCATTGAGAAAGGTATATTTGTTCTTAATTTAATTAAAGAAGTGCATAATGTGGATACCAAGAGAATGAAACAAGATAATCTAAATACATCATATTTATGGCATTGTCATTTAAGCCATATAAATGAGAAATGCATGACTAAATTACACAAATCAGGTGATTTGGGATCATTTAATTATGAATCATTTGATAAATATAAGTCTTGTTTATTGGGAAAAATGACAAAAACTCCCTTTATTGGTAAAGGAGAACGAGCTAAAATGGTTTTGGACTTAATACATTCAGATGTATGTGGTCCAATGACTACATATGATAGAGGAGGTTACTCCTACTTTGTTACTTTCATAGATGATTATTGTAGGTTTGGATATATCTATCTAATGAAATATAAATTAGAAGCATTTGAAAAGTTCAAAGAATTCAAAAATGAAGTAGAGAAGCAACTTGGCAAGAGGTGGAGAGTACTTCAATCAAAAATTTTAAGATTATCATACAGATAATGGGATTTTATCGCAATGGACTCTACCATATACACCATAACATAATGGTATATCTAAAAGGAGAAATCAAACACTATTAGATACGGTTCAATCCTTGATGAGTTGAGCAGACTTGCCTAAGTCCTTTTAGGGATATGCACTAGAAACTGTTGTTTACGTGTTAAACAGAGTTCCTAGTAAATCGGTTGATGTTACTCCATATGAGCTATGGAATAACAAGAAACTTACACTTTCTCATATTAAAGTATGGGGTTGTCCTACTTATGTGAAGAGGACAATGTCAGACAAACTAGATGTTAAGTCTAACAAATGTTTATTTATGGGATATCCAAAAGAAAAAATTGGATATTATTTCTATCATCCCTTAGAACAAAAGGTGTTTGTTTCAAGGCATGTTGTCTTCTTGGAAAGAAAATTTCTCTTATGAGAGGACAGTATGGGTAAAATTGAACTTAGTGAAGTTCAAGACCCACAAATAGAAGTAGATCAATCAATTAAACCTGAGACTGAATTTCATAATGATGAGATTACAGTTGAACCTAATTATACTCAAAATCCTAGAAAATATACTAGGATGCATTCTATCCATGTGAGATATGGATTTCACATTGATTTAGATAGAGGCATAATTGTAGTAGAGCGCAATGAGCCTACAAGCTATCAAAAAGTTTTAAACAGCTCAGAACGTGATTTATGGCTTAAGGCTATGCAGTCTGAAATGGACTTCATGTATGAGAATAAAGTATAGACTTTAACTCAACCACCTGAAGGGATAAAATCCATAGGGTGCAAATGGGTCTTAAAAAAGAAGACCGACATGGAAGGTAATATAGTTACCTATAAAGCTCGCTTAGTAGTACAAGGCTATCGTCAAAAAGAAGGTATTGACTATGATGAAACCTTTTCTCCTATAGCGATGCTTAAGTCTATAAGAATACTTTTAGCCATTACAGCTTATTATGATTATGAGATTTGGCTAATGGATGTGAAGACATCTTTCTTAAATGGAAATCTAACTGAGGATGTGTATATGACACAACTAGAAGGGTTCACATCAGGAGATGGCAAAAAGGTATGCAAGTGTCAAAGATCCATTTATGGATTGAAACAAGTCTCTTGGAGTTAGAACATATGATTCAATGAGACAATCAAAGAGTTTAGTTTCTCACAGAATAAAGATGAACCTTGTGTGTGTAAAAGGGTTAGTGGGAGTGCAAGTGTCTTCCTTGTTCTATATGTGGATGACATATTAATCATGGGAAATGACATTTCTCTTCTCCAATCTGTTAAAATATGGTTATCCAAGAAATTCTCCATGAAAGACCTTAAAGAAACATCCTATATTCTAGGAATAAGGATCTATAGAGATAGATCCAATAGGTTGCTAGGTCTTCTCAAAGTACATATATAGATAAAGTATTGAAGAGGTTCAATATGGATCTCTCTAAGAAAGGGTTTATACCCATGGTGCATGGGAAACACCTTTTAAAGTCTATGTGTTCTCATACACTAGAGGATAGAGAGAGCATGAATAGAATACCATATGCATTTGCAATTGGTTCTATCATATATACTATGTTATGTACTCATCCAGATGTAGCATTTGCTTTGAGTGTCACAAACAGATTCCAATCAAATTTTGAAGAGGAACACTGGGCAGCTGTCAAGAATATCCTTAAGTATTTAAAAAGGACTAAGGATATATTCTTGGTATATGGGGAGGGTAGTTTGGAAGTAAATAGGTATATGGATGCCAGCTTCCAATCTAACAAAGATGATTGTAAATTACTGTCTGGTTTTGTGTTCATAATGGAAGGAGGGGTAGTTAGTTGGAAGAGTTCCAAACAAGAAACAACTGTTGATTCCGTGATAGAAGCTGAGGTACTCATTGCTGCTTCGGAAGCAACCAAAGAAGCAGTCTGGATTCAAAAAGTTCATATCTAAACTAGGAGTGGTGCCTAGCATTGTTGTTTCGATTCCTTTATATCGTGACAACAATGGAGCCATTGCACAAGCAAAGGAAATACGGTCTCATCAGTGATCCAAGCATGTTCTCAGACGCTACCCATCTCATAAGGAAAATAGTAGTTAGAAGTGATGTGAAAATAGAAAGGGTTGGCGGATCCCACACTAAAGCACTTTCCTAGATAAAGCATGATCACTCTATAAATAACATGGTTGAGACATATGAGTGATTGGCTCTAGTGCAAGTAGGAGATTTTTAGAGACGTATGCCCTAGAGCCCATGTGAAAGGGATGTATTTCATATGTATGAACTCATATTCTTAATAAAAGGTATCATTCATTTATTAATGTTATGTTTAAATACATGAGTTTGTAAATCTTAAATTATAAATGAAGTCGTAAATATTATAAACACAATGCAAAGGCAATAATGAAATTGTTCATGATGTGAGATGTCTATTGCATGCAAATGTGATAATATCTAAATATCCCGGAGTGATAGTATTAACAAGATAGGACATTATTAATTCAGACAAACTAGCACATGTTATGCTTCTTGAATAGTTCTAGCAGTGGTTCTCATAATTGTGATTATGAAAGATGATCAAAGCTAACATGTGGATGCTTATTAGAAGAACAAGTTTATTGGAGAGCCTACAAAGAGAATCCTCACATGGGTATTAAATCTATGTCAGTGAGGAATCTCTTCATAGTGTGTTGTGCAAGTATCCTTAGACTCGAGATCACAAAGGTTATCTTAAGTAGCAAGTGATATACTTTGACTTTATAACTGATTAATTCCAACTAGGGGGTGAACATAGCTAGGAGATTGGGTATATCATGACCTACTTGAAGATAGTTGAGTGGTTGACAAAGGATTAACCATTCCAGATTTATTAAGGGAAGTTATCTCGCATGATTCTATAATTGCCTTGTTCAAAGAATCTCTGGCCAGAGTAATATGCCAAGATGGATAGGGATCCATGAAGTGCATTTTGGGAACAATGGTTAAATTAATAGAACATACATAATTAGATTTATATGAGTTGACATAAATCCATACTCAGAATCTAATTGAGATAAGAGTGGTGAAAGGAGTAATTGCACGGTAACTTATTCTCTGGAAGGGTACAGTCAAACCACTTAACTTTCCTGACATTTGGATAGTTATGATACCTAGCTAAAGGCTGCACATGATTTTTATAATAGTGTATCATAAATATCAATAGAGATTGATTAAATGATTTAAAGACATTTAAATCATGTGAGTTTTGAATAGAACTCATAATTACATATTATACTGCCAATATGGACAGGAACCCAATAGGTCACACACATATAGAGTAAAGGATAAAATGGTAAAATGATGAGGATAATAATATTTGATATTATTGTGGGAGAAGAGAAATGAATAAGAGAATAATTAATTAAAGAATTGAATTAATTATGATCAAGTAGAATTGTTCGCATAACTTTTTAGAAATATTCTGTAAAATGGAACTAATTGAAATATTGTATTTCATAATTAATTATTATTAGACTATAAGTGTTATAGGGATGATATAATAATTAATAGATCCATTGGAGGAATTAAAAGAGGCCCAGAGAATTGGTTTTGGGTCAGAAACCCTCAAGAGGAAGGGTTAGACGCCAAACCCATATAGAAGGCCTTAGAGGGCTAATTCTTGGACCAAAAAAAATAAATATATTTTGTAAGTGTTATAGAGCCTACATATATAATTTAGATAGATTTGAAATTCATTTGGGTGATTAAATCCAAGTGTATGCATAAAGGGCTTAGTTTATGGTTTTTGTGCATAGTCCTTTATGAATGGACTTAAATTGGATTTAATTAAGTCCAAATAAATTATTAATAATTCCAGAAGCCTATTTATTATTTCTCCAGTAATTTTAAAGAGCCCAATCCTATTATGAAGTTGGATTTTTAACCTAACTATAAAAATCCAAGTGATAGAGATTTTAGGGTTAAGTGAACATTAAGAGAAAAGAAATTCTCTCTCTTTCAAAAACCCTAATGGCCACTCCCTTGCTAGCATCCAGGGAATTCGGCCAGCCTTTGTGTTCCATCATTCTTGGTTCATTCAATCCTTCTCTAGTGTGGATTACTAATTTGAGGTGTTCAATTTTGGATATTGTGGTTTTCAACATCCCGGTGAGAAGGAAAATCAACTGTTCAACAAAAATAAAATGTGATTTTTTCTTTTTCTCATTAATATTTATATTGTAAATTTATGGCAAGATCAGATCTATTGGTTAAAAATTTTAAATTCTACTTATGTATGTGATACATGTAATCGATAATTCCCAACATCTATAATTGCCTTGTTCAGAGAATCTCTAGCTAGAGTAATATGCCAAGATGGATAGGGATCCATGAATGGCATTTTGGGAACAATGGTTAAATTAATAGAACATACATAATTAGATTTATATGATTTGACAAAAATCCATACTCACAATCTAATTAAGATAAGAGTGGAGAATGGAGTAATTGCACAGTAACTGTTTATATGAAAGGGTACAGTCAAACCACTTAACTTTCCTGACATTTAGGTAGTCATGATACCTAGCTAGAGGCCACTCATGATTTTTATAATAGTATATCATAAATATGAATAAGGGATTGATAAAATGATTTAAAGAATTTTAAATCATATGAATTTTGAATAGAACTCATAATTACATATTATACTGCCAATGTGGACAGAAACCCAATAGGTCACACACATATAGAGTAAAGGATAAAATGATAGGGAAAATAATATTTGATATTATTATGGGAGAAGAGAAATGAATAAGTGAATAATAAATTAAAGAGTTTAATTAATTATGATCAAGTAGAACTGTTCGCATAACTTTTTAGAAATGTTCTGCAAAATGAACTTAATTGAAATATTGTATTTCATAATTAATTATTATTAGACTATAAGTGTTATAGGACTGATATAATAATTAATAGATCCATTGGAGAAATTAAAAAGGCCCAAAGAATTGGTTTTGGCACAGAAACCCTCAAGAGGAAGGGTTACACGCCAAAACCATATAAAAGGCCTAATTCTTGGACCTAGGCAAATTAAATATATTTCTAAGTGTTATGGAGCTTACATATTTAATTTGGATGGATTTGGAATTCATTTGGGTGATTAAATTCAAGTGTATGCATAAAGGGCCTCGTTTATGGGTTTTGTGCATAGTCCTTTATGAAAGGATCTAAATTGGATTTAATTGAGCCTAAATACATTATTAATAATTTCAGAAGCTCATTTAATATTTCTCTAACAATTTTAAAGAGCACAATCCCATTATGAAGTTGGATTTTTAACCAAGCTATAAAAAACCAAGTTAAAGGGATTTAGGGTTAAGTGAACATTAGGAGAAAAGAAAATTCTCTCTCATTTCTCTAACCCTAGCCTCCACCCTCATTCCTTGCTAGCATCAAGAAATTTCGGCCAGCCTTGTAACTCTATCAATCTTGGTTCATTTGATCCTTCTCTAGTATGGATTACTAATTGGAGGTGTTTTATTTTTTACACTGTGGTTTTGTGACAACCTGGTGAGAAGGAAAATCAACTGTTCAACAAAAATTAAAGGTGAATTTTCTTATTCTCATTAATATTTATATTGTAAATTCATGGCAAGATCAGATCCATTGGTTAAAAATTTTAATTTTCTCTTATACATGTGATGTATGTAATCGAAAATTCCCCACATTATTGTTAGCCAATACCTTAGCCCTATTATAACCTTTAAAAGACCTAAGTGATTTAAAGTTTTGTTTTTTAGCTATTTAGCGAAGATGACCTTTGGATTCCAATGCTAAAGAAAAGGCCTATGGTGTTTCTAGAGTTTCAAAAGCAAATCTATTTTGTATACTTAGGTGTATAATCATTCTAAGCTTAATTATTAAGTGGCATTGGTGTTTTAAATTTTTAAAAATCACTTAAAATATTTTGGTCTTACACACACATATGGAAACTAACTTATATTATCTTGTTTGCATTTATTCTAGTTGAAATTTTGTTAAATACCCTCGTTAATTGCTTAGCTTGGTTTTAAAATGCATGATTCTTTGTTTGAGTATGATTATTTTGAGGAATTGGATTGTTCTAATTTGCTCAGGTGCGAGCAAAATCTAAATGTGGGGTATTTGATAGTTGTGAATTAAATGATATTTTTAGTTTGATTTTAGGTATTTTATTAAGTTAATTTCACTTTAATTTAGTTGAATTTTAGTTTTATTGGTTAAATTTGTGTTTTGAGGATTAGATGTAAATTTTGGTGTTTTTAGGGCCAAAATAAAGAAAAAATGTCTTAATTGAAAGAAATGGAAATTTCTGGGTAAATTTTGTAATTTTGAGAAATTAAATTAAGAATACCTTTCTTAACAATCAAATTCTCATTTTAAGAACAATTTAACACCTAGCATAAAAATCCAGTTTATATTCCTGAATATTCATTGAATTCTTTTGCAAGTAATTTCAACTCCAATTTATTCTTAGTTCTTTCTCTCTTAGTATTAATCAATCTTATCAATACATAAATTCCTCAAAGTCAGAAAATAATCATGCATAAATAATAAGAATTAACCAAAGAACATGCAAATTAGTGATAGTGCCTAAACCAATTTTTAGTTATTGAATCAATAAACCAACAATTAATCTTAATAAAATCAAAGATAAGAATATACTTAAAACTAAGAAATAATCAACTGATATTGAAATTAAAGCTCAATCATGTTATCACAATACAAATTAAGGATTCAAGTATCATTTACCAAAAGTAAAGAAATTACTCACTATTCATATTGAAAATTAAAGCTAAAATAATGAGAATAGTAAAAAATAAAGAGTTACAGAAGCTCCCTTAATTGACTTGTATAGAAAAATCAAAGAAAATCGCTTGCTCCTTAGTTTTGTTCTTTATAAATCGAAGAAAAAACTTACAAACATAAAAACTAAACTAATTTGTGTTTAAGTGATGAAGTTTTTGCTTGATGATTTATCTCGTCTGGTGTTTTTGCTAAGAATTTATAAGCAAAAACAAGGAATTTTGGCTTCAAAAGCTTCCTGAATTAGAATAGGAAAAGAACTCTACTAATTAGAAATTTTCGTGGAACTGTGATTCTTTATTGCATGGCCAAGTAGATTAAACACTTAAGCTTTGCATTGCCATTTGTGAGAGGATTTAAACCCATGCACGACCAAGTAACTTTTTCCTTCTTGAGATGTATGGCCATGCATAGGGCTTAAATAGCCATGTACAGCCAAGCATGAATTCCCTCTTTGTGGTGCACGGCCAAGTATAGCTTTTCTGCCTTTTGTCCAATTTCTTCAACTTTTGATCCATTTACATAATTTTTTCATATGTGGCCATTCATAATTTCATTCTCAGCCGTGTTAATTTCCTCTAGACTGAACGTAAGAAATCTGACTTTAATTTCTTAAAATTACAAATTTGACCCAGAACTTTCCATTTCTTTAAGTTAAGACCTTTTTTTCTTTATTTTGGCCCTGAAAAACATCAAAATTTACATTTAACCCTTAAAACACAAATTTAACCAATTAAACTAAATTTTAACTTACTTTAAAGCTAAATTAACTTAATAAAATATCTAAAATCACATAAAGCATCATTTAATTAACAACTACCAAGTATATATTAGGACATCTTGCATATCTTTTTATTACTGCTACATACATGTAAGAACCCAATTTATACTCTAGTAGTAATTGGATAGGACTAAAGTTATTAAAATCATAATTTGATTGATTATGCATGCATTTGTATAATTTATTGACTAAAAGGTATATAATTATGTGCTATTATGATTAGTAAGGATTGATTAAAAGGAAAGAAAAAATATTAGAAGGGATTAATATGTAGTTTTGACAAATAATGGATTAAAAGAGGAATTATCATATTAACTTCTAGAAGAATGAAGGACCAACATGAATTCAAAAGGTAGCAAAGGAAAGGAGGTTTCATTTGGGTAAAAATATAAGAAATCACTTATCTTCTCTCTTCCTTACACACACCTTCACCATTCTATCAAATCTCATATGATTAAGGTTTCAATTTAGAAATTAAAGTTAAGTTTCGTTTGGGGTTTCTTATATCCTAATTTATCTTCCACATCTTTTTCTATTCCTCATCACATGAGAAAATTAAATTGGGCTTGGAGCTAACCTAAAATCTGCACTTGGATGATTTACAATAGAGAGGGAAAATAAGGTAAGGGGTAAGGAAAATGAAGCTAATTGATGGAAAATTTGACTTCAATCAAGGTATGGGATAATTATTTGGTCAGAATTACATGTGTATAAAGTTGATGATGGTGCATAGAGGAAAAATTATATCATAGAACAATAAATTAGTTTATAGGACATCATAGTTCACATGAAAATTGAAATAGTGAGCTATGTTGTTTTCCCTATAACGAGTGATACTATTTTGGTTATAACTCAAGTTGTAGGTATCCAAATTTAATAATTTCAAAAGGATTTAAAACCTAAGATATGGCACTACAATTTATTAGAAGAAGTCTAACTCTGATTTTGCATTTAACTATTTTTAATTTGAGCACGAAATAAAATGTAAGTTGCTACCTAGTTTTAGTGAATAAATTTTAGTGTTTTAGACAAAAATCTTAATAAAGTGGTCCAAATACCATGAAATAAAATTATAGTTAAACTAAACATATAGAAGTATAACTTTAATTAAAAAGTCTTAATCTAATTCTACTCCCATTTTGGTTTATGAATTTTCAAAGTAATCATATAAATTGGTTTTGAAAAATAAATTATGAATAATCTATATAGATTAGGTCATAAATACTATTATATATGTTCAAATTGTATTATTTTTAAGGCATAGGAAACTTGAGAAATAAACATTATTTTGTTAGAAGACCAATTGAGCTAGTTCAGTTATTTGTTATGAAAAAACTGGGATGTAGACTACAGATAGGAGTATGCCTGCACTGTTAGGGCAGAATCAAAAGCTTATGGTGGCCAAAAGTGGACCTATCCATTATGAGTTATCTTTTAGTGAGAACCGTGTATAGTAATTATTATGCATCTCTTCAATTCATGTTTATATTATTTTGATAATATATAAACCTTCATAAATACATAGTGAATATAAACGAATAGTTAAGTTCACTAATCATCAAGAAAATTTAATTATTTTAGGACATGATTGTTTATATTGAACATTAAAGTATGATTAACTTTACTAATCATTATGGAAATTACATGCTTTTAGGATATGAATTGATGATGTGTATAACAGTATTATGTATCACTACAAGAAAATTTTCAAATACCGACGGAAACTTTTTCGTAGGCAATTACCGACGGAAAAATGTTTTCCGTAGGGAAAAATGTCTGAAAATATGTATTTTGCGACGGAAAAATAATTCTGTCGTAATTGATGGAGGGAAATTTGCCGCCCAAATTTACCGACGGATTTGTACAATTCTGTCATAAACTTGGCGCCAGTATGTCGTGGCTAAAATTTCTCACGAAATTTACCGACGGAATTCATTTCTGTAGGTAAATTACCGACGGAATACTAATTCCGTCAGGAAATTTCCTACGGAAATAATTTTCCGTAGTTAAATTACCGACGAAAATTTTTCGGTCGGGAAATTCCCTACGAAATTAATTTTTCGTAGGTAAATTACCTACGGAATCCTATTTCCGTCGGGAATTTCCCTACGGAAATAATTTACCTACGAAATTATTCCGTCGGTAATAAGTACATAATAATAATAATTGAAAACACATTTTTATTCTAGAAATAAGTACATAATAATAATAATAATAATAATAATAATAATAATAATAAAGACTAATTAATTATAATAATAATAATAATAATAATAATAATAATAATAATAATAATAAAGACTAATTAATTATGTATGTTAATTAGAATTAATATTTATTAAAAATCACTCTTCTTGTTTATTGAGTAATTATTTATAAAAATTTTTTAATAATAAGCCATAAAGAAAAATGTTTACATTTAATAAATTTAATTTTTTTATTATTTTCTAATTTTGTGTTTCTTTACATTTTCAGTTTATTTTGTGTTTTTGTTTCAATAAAATGAAACGTTCTATAAAGAAAAAAAAATTCCTAAAGTAACTTATGACATTTTGTGTTAAAATTATTATTAGTGGAGTGTTTTTTTAAATTATTTAGCAAAAAAACAAGGATATGCAGTCATGCAGGTAAGTTTATACAATGATTATTCTCAGACAATAATTAAGTGACAAAACAATAGTTCTAATATTGAAGTCATTAATAGTTTGATTAATACAATTAACATCATTTATTATAGCCTAAACAAGATTACGTTTAAATTAAATTTTCAGCCTACATCATTTCCTATCCTGGATGTGTTAAACTGACTAGACATGCATCCCATCAAGTGGGCAATTAATATTCTTTTTTGAAAAAAAAAATTACTAAATCTTTTCTATTTTTATTAATTAATTCTTGGTGAATATTTTTTCCCAATTAATTTAATGAAATTAAAAAAAAGAGGTTTGCCTTCTGGAGTTCTTGGATGAGCTCTTTCATCCGAAGAGAATATGAAAGCTCGTACAGGTGTCTAGATGTATTGCATTGAATCTATTATTAGACTGTTAATATTAAGATAAATTTAAATGGATTAGATTATTAATATTGAATAGCAGTTTATATTAAATATATCACATCGGATAATTATAAAAAATTTATGATATCGACATTAACAAATGTAAACATTTTTCTTTATGGAAAATCCTCCGAAATGGCCATTTTGCAAACTAAATAATTATTTTACGGATTAATATAATAGATACAGATATTATAGATTAGAAAGGAGATGATTTGAAATTTAAAGTTTACTTAATTTCTCCATTAAAATGTGGGGTTAAATAATTGGGTACGTTTTGTACAGTGCAACCAAGGATCCTCAATTTTTAATTATGGTTGGATAGTGTACAAATGGAGTGGTAGGTTGAGTTCTCGAATTTAATTTCTCTATGTTTATTTCAATTTTGCTTCATGTCAGATGCAACTAATAACATATTCTAAATTTAAAGTCGAGAAAAAAAATAACAGAAGTTCTCGAGTTTAATTTTTTCCAGTAACATTTATAGTTGTAATTAGATATTCTGTCACGTTAATAAAAAAATTAAATTTAAATTATTCAATCCGGTTACAACTCATCCTACATTCTAAAAGTAATTTATTACCATGCAGTACCGATGCAGTTTTATCTTGTAAAATATAGGATTCATTTGTTAATAATTTGTTCGGTTTTGTGTTATTTGTTAAAATAAATAAATGTATATTTTTATATTTAAAATAAAATAATAACGTGATTTCAACATTTTGAAGAGGCAATTGGTAAAAGTGTCAAAATCACCCCTTGAGGCACTCGTATATTTTGTCATAATTTTGTCCTATGATGAATTATATTTTGGAGACATGCCTCAAGATTTGAGGTCTTTTGGTGGTACAAACAGAGTAAATTATATATTTAGCCCTAAAAAGGGCAAAAGTCTGGCGAAAAAATCCATGTTCCCACTTTAATTCAAACCCAAAAGCACAAGCCAGCAAATTCCTGGGGAGAGCAAAAACCATCTTCAATACCTGACATTATCGAAGAAAAAATTAGAGCGACAGAGAAATCTCCCTCCCTCATCGGTGTCAGTGATGGGAGCCTCATCGAAAGACGAATCCGGCAGCGGCGGCGAGGCATCAAGCGGCGACGCTCCTCCTTCCAGTTCCGGCCTCTTCACCGAAGACGAGCGGGTCTTGGCTTATCATGGTCCTCGCATCTACGAGGCTAAGGCATTTCTTTCTCTCTTTCTCTTTTTGGGTTTATCCGCAGTTTATGAGCCCATAATTTGAGCTCTTTTTCTATTTCTTGATTAACTACTGGTTTTCTTTATTTGATTTTTGCTGTTTTGTTGGGCTTCATGAACTGTGATCTGTACAGTTGCTCAGAAGTCTGACGTAGTAACGGTACTAGGGTCATAGATTGAGTTAAGTCAGTCTCATTTAAGGTCGTGGACAACTGGTTGTGAATTAGGGTTTATGGAGATTGAAATTTTGATGCTATTTCCATAACCAGTATGCTATCCTTCAACTGAGACTCTGTGATTTTGGGCTACATATTGCTTTCGCATTTGTGGAAATTGTCTTGTATGTTGTCTTTGAGTTCACAATTTGTATCATTTATTTGTTTGTTCTGCTTAACGAAATTATGAATTTTTTTTTCTCTTTCTGAAAAAAGGTCACAATTTGTATCCTTAGCATGTAACTTGTCCAGTGGTTCATCACCATCATTTCTTGGATAATGAAGTGTTTTTAGGACAACGAACTTCTACTTTTCTTATAGAGTATTGTTTCTTTCTGCAGGGGCAAAAGGAAAGAAGCGCAAAAGTGACTCAGGAATTGAGGTCAGTTTTGTGTTTTTCTTTTCCCAACTTATGTCTTGCTTATGCTAATTTTCATGTTTGATTTTTATTTTCTTTTTTCTTGGATGCTATGGCTTTTGTATGCCAGATGATTGTCCCTATCTTTCAATCCCATCCTTATAGACCTGACATTTTTTTCTTTATTTTATTTTATTATTTTTTTTTGTAACTGCATTCACTGTGAATAGAATAGTAAATGAAAGAAAAAAAACACATACACAAATGAAAATCTCCTTTGAAGTTCTGATTGATTTTTTTGTTAAATCTATTGTTTTGTGTGTATGTTGATGTGGTTATTTAGAAGGATAATTTGTCTGCTGACAAGCTTGTCAAGATCTAAATTCCATCGACATTAAAGAAGCAACTTGTGGATGATTGAGAATTTGTCACCCAGCAGGATAAGGTATGCTTATATATTTGTTCTTTTTTATTTTTAAAACAAATCTTTTCATCTCCAATTATTTGTTATGAAGGTTGATATTTATGGTTTATTGGCTATTTGGGGAGCTTAAATACAACACAGAATGGGGTAGAAAGTCCTCGTTAATTTCATAATTATTTACATTCTAAAACTTTCGTGTTATTTGTGAAACACTGTATTGTTATCTGCTTGTGGTCACGTGGCATTGACAAACTGCTACTTTTGTCGTTTTAATTTGCTAAACATTCATGTTTTGATCAGTGTTCTTGGATTGCTGAATTTTCTTTATTCTTCTGCATATCCATCGTTGGTTTTGCCAGCCTTAGTTCACCTTATTAGCTCATCAGATAGAGGAGTGCAGTCATATGTTTTTCTGCCTTTATTGCATTACTCAAATATCATAACCAGAAACCTGAAGTTATATGCATGCTGCTTGATTGCCTCAGGTATTTAACTCTACCCTCTATATCATCAATGCACTTCATTACTTCATCATAAATAAGATAAAATGGTTTATTCCTTTCGTTTAAGTTGTTCAAATGAACTGATTCTTGATTATAATAAGCTGCACTTTACCATTACTGATCTTTTTCTCCCTTCTTCTTGCAGCAACCTTAGCCAAAGCCTAGATCATTCAGACAATACCGGTGATCTAAGTAAAGGTGTGACTCTTTCTATATTGATATTGCAATATGGCAGATCAAATTGTGAAAACCATTTTTTATGACTAAGGGGCTGTTTGGTTTGGAGGTTCGAGGTAGCTGATAACCTTTTCATGTCTATTAGTTGTTTCAAAGGTGTTTGGTAATATTTTTTAATTGGATATGGTAGCTGATTTTTATCTCAATCAGCTAATTTCTTAAAAGCTCCATTTTGGATCTTTTTCTCTTAGCTAATGATTGATTGAATTTACTTTTTATTTAAGCTATAGTATCATTTTCTTAATTATAAATTTCTCAATTTCTCACATCGGTACCTTTCTTATATATACAAACTATGATAATAAATAGTAAAATTTTATAAATAATGATAATAACAACTTAAGTTATTTTGGGCCATTTTAGTCACAAACATACAAATAAAGATATTCATTTAATTTTCTTAATGGAGGTAAATTCCGATTGATTGCTAATCACAATATTTTCTTAAAAATATATAATATTTTTAGTGACGGAATAGTGACGGTTAATTCCGTCGTAAATTTTTCAGCAATTGGCAAATTTGCCGACGGAAATATACTTACCGTCGTTAAATTTGCCTACGGATTTATAATTCCGTCGGAAATTTGTCTACGAAATAATTATTTCCATCGGTAAAATTGCCGATGGACAATATAATTCTGTTGGAAATTTGCCTACGGAATAATTATTTCCATCTGTAAAATTACCGACGGTCAATATAATTCCGTCGGAAATTTTACCGACGGAAAATATTTCCGTCGGCAAAAGTGCCTACAACCGGATCTCCTTCGCCATTTTCCGTTGCTAAATTCCGTCGGCAATTTTATTTCCCTACTGAAATTCACTCAATTCCGTCGGGAATTTCCGTCGGTAAAGTGAATTTTTCTTATAGTGTATGTAATGCACAAGTTCAATTGTCAATATATATAAAAAATGTTTTGATCTTGGGAATATATCTATGCATATGAACTGATAACTAAACCTGCAAAGGTGAAGGATTACAGTAAAAGAAGTAAAAGTATATTGCCTACTTATCGGTTCAAATAGTTGTTAGATAGGAATGCCCATAGGATTAATTTGTAGCTGTAAAAGTTTGACACTTTGGGTCTGTGTTTTGAGACTTATCACTAAAGCTTATTAAGAAGAGAATCTAAGGTAGTTTTTGAGCCTAAAACAAAGAGGTATAACTATGGTAGAATATGAGAAAGATTTTAGTAGCTTAAGTAAATATGTATTGAAGCTAATGTTGATCAAAATTTTATATGTTGACAGTTTGATGATGGATTGAATAACTAAATCAAAGAGTAGTTAATTAGACCTACACCTTTACAACCTTTGAATTTTTATCAACTTGTTCAGGCAGCCATTTGAGTAAAGAAGAATGATCTAGGTAAGAGAGAAAGGGAATAAAGAAAGAGTAAGGCTAGAGGTGGTTTTTTAACTGGAGAGAGACCTAAAGGAGTATAAGGAAATCAACTAGCAGAGTCTATTCATGCTCCAGCTCCTAGAGGGGCAGTTTTCATCTAGCACTATCAGAGATTTTTTAGCTAGAAAGAGGAATGAACCACCTGAATGTTCACATTGCATTTGGAAGCATTGGGGTACTTATAAATGGTTGATATGTGCTTGCTTAAGATGTGTAGGCATCGATCATTTAATGGCTAGTTGTCCATAAGGCCAAGGATAGAGTAAGGCTTCTTAGGGTAGTAAAAGAGCTTCCAATGCACCTATAACATCCAAAGGTAGGGATAAAGAAAGAAATAGGACTTGCCAGGCTAGGACTACTCTGAGCTTAGAGTTTAAGATAGTTGATTGGTTGATGGCATCTTCATATCTAGGTCGAGCATATGCTATGAAGGCTCGAAAGGTGCAAGATAACTCGTATGTTATAGCTGGTAAATTTTCTCTTTTTAATCTTCATATGCATACATTGATGGACCACCATTCCACGCATTCGTACCTTTGTATTGGGGGAGTGTGTGAGAAAATATTACCAGTTGATAGATTGACATATGATATCCATGTGACTAGCCATTTAGACCATGGTGTTTATATGAATAAAGTATATAAAAATTGCCTAGTTTGGATACACAATAAGCGGTTTGATGATAATTTAATAGAATAACCATTTTCACTTGTTTGGTTTGATACTAGGGATGGATTGGTTAGCAAAACATCAGCCTACAGTTGACTATGGATTAAAGAGGATTTTGCTTAAAAGTTTGTTGGTCTTAAAATAATGGTATATGGTATTCGAAATTACCCTTTAATTAATTCAATATTAGCTATGCAAGCCAAATGTCTTTTGAGGAAGAAACGTAAGGGAAATTTGGCTGTAATACTTCATTTAAAAAGAGAAAAAGTGAATTTGCAAAAGATACCAGTAGTAAATAAGTTTTTTGATGTATTTCTAAAAGAGTTACCGAGTCTGCCACTCGAGAGAGAAATTAAACTATTAATTGAATTAATACCTAGTACAACTCTTATCTCCAGAACACCTTATAGGATAACTTCTATTGAGTTAAAGCTATAGTTATATAAGCTATTGGATAGAGGGTTTATCAAACCTAGTGTGTCACTTTATGGAGTACCAGTCCTATTTGTGGAAAAGAAATATGCATTGATTACAGGAAACTAAATAAGGTAATAGTGGAGAATGAATATCAATTGCCCAGAATTGAGGATTTATTTGATCAATTAAGAGGTGCAGGAGTTTTCTATTGATCTTCAATTAGGTCATTACCAACTATGAGTAAAAGATGTGGACATTCCAAAGACAGCATTTAGAATGAAGTACGGGCATTATGAATTCTTGGTTATGCCATTTGGTTTGACTATGCACTAACTACTTTCATAGATTTAATGAATATGATATTTTGACCGTATTTAGACCAATTTTTTACAGTATTTATTGATGATATATTAGTCTATTCAAGGAATGAAAATGAGCATGCTCAACATTTAAAAATTATTTTATAGACCTTAAAAGGATAAAAATTATTTGCCAAACTGAGTAAATGTTATTTTTTACTTAAGGAAGCTTCTTTTCATGGTCATATTATTTCTTTAGAAGCCATGCGTGTAGATCCCAATAGAACATAGGCCATTGATAATTGGAAACTGCCTCAAAATGTGATAGAAGTGAGGAGTTTTCAAGGTTTTGCTAGGTATTATTGACGAGTTGTGAAAGACTTTCTATTATAGGTTCACCAATTACTAAATTACTATGAAAAGGAGTGAAATTTATACGGGCTGATAGGTGCCAAATTAGATTTGAACAGTTAAAAAAATGCTAACAGAAGCTTTAATGTTGACACAACCAACCCCTGGAAAAGAATATTCAATGTATAATGATGCCTCCTATAATGATTTAGGATATGTATTGATGCAAGATGGAAGAGTGGTAGCTTATGCATCCAGGAATTTAAAGCCTCCAGACCAAAATTATCCTACACATGATCATCCCTCCTCTCTTTAGCATACACTAAACCAAATTTACCCAACAACTATTAGAGATATGAAAGAATATACCTGCATCAAGCAACTTTAAATGTTCCTTTTCAACTACCTTTTGCATTGCCAAATTTAGTCTATGCTAAGGTTGCACCACCGGTTTGCATTCTTCCTCCATCAGGATTCGATGGGTGCAATAGCTTGAATTGATCATTTTTAGGTCATATATCTACCATCTGATTGCTTCCTTGTGCCTTTTCAATACCTCAATTAGCATTTTCTCTTCAATTCCTATCAAACAGAAGATATCATTACTTGTTTGGTTTTATTTTCCAAAAACACATATTTCAAATGAGGGGAAATGGGTTTGAGGTCAGCTTTTAAGTCTCCCTTTTTCATTTCAATGCCTTTTTTATCAGAATTTCCCTCCTCGTGATCTTTTTCCAGTTTTTCCATAACTTCTTTCTCAACTTTAACTAGCAAATCCTCTTTAATCTTATTCACCAAATAATTTCCCAATAGCTTATCAAGAAAAATTTTCTCTTGCACTTTATCTTTACAACCCTCTATTACATCCATGAAGTACAATGATTCTTTAAATTCACATGATGGGTGCTTTATCACTTTGTTTATATAAAATACCATCTCTTCATCATTGAATCTTAGAGTTACAGTTTGCCCATGCACATCTATAAGCGCTTTTACTGTATTTAAGAATTACCTCCCCATAATCAATGGGACCTTCTTATTTTTATCCATATCTATTACCATGAATCGACCGAAAAAATGAACTTGCCTACTTTAACTAGCAAATCTGCTATGATTCCTTTAAGGTGCTTGACCGAGCGATCCATTAGTTGAAGTATCATTCTTGTCTCTTTGATATCTCCTAACTACAATTTCCTGCATATCAAATATGGCATCAAATTTATACTTGCCCTTAAATCACATAGTTTATTACCTATAAAATTCTCTCCCAACTCACAAGATAATGTAAAACTACCCAAATCTTCTAGCTTAGCAAGAATTTTATTGGAAATGATAGCACTACAATTTTTAAAAAGTTAGATTACCCCTTTTAACTTCTTTTTATTAGAGAAAATGTCATTTATGAAGTCGGCATATTTTGGCATATGTAGTAAAGCCTCTGCAAATGGCAAATTAACATGTAGTTTCTTTAACATGTTCAAAAATTTCTCTAATTGCTCATTATTTTTTCTTTCCTAGTTATTAAGGGATATGGAAAATATGATGCATCAAAAGATAAATTATAGTTTATGATATTCTTACCCCTCTCCTTTTGCTTTGGAACCTCATTCACATTCTTAGGGTTAGAATCATATACCTCCATTGTTGGTTCCATCTCTTTAAAAGAAGGCGATGGTTGATTACCTTGTTCGGCTCCTTGGACTTGTTTACCACTCCTCAATAAGATGGCTTTAGCTTTTTCCTTGGGGTTCCGATCAACATTCAAAGGAAATGTACTCAATGGCCTTATTGAAATAACATTTGCAATTTATCCTATTTGAGTTTATGAATTCCTCATCACTATACTTGGTTCCTATTACATTGCTCTTGAGCTTTCCACCTTGCCTCTTGGCTTGTCATAAATTGCTTATGGCTGGTCATGAATTGATTTTGAGTTGTCATCAAACCAACAAACAATTCCTCAAGGTTTGGTTTCTTTTCTTGTGGTGGGGGTTGTCTATGAGGTAGAAATATGTTGCTTGATAAACTTGAGGGGGTTGATATAGTGATGAGTGTTTGATACTGTGGGTTGGTGTTATTGATGGTTATTGTGATTTTAATTAGCTTAGTTATGGGAAGATGGGTTAAATGGTGCTCTTGGGTTAGTGTTTGAAGTTGAGGCTTGGGTTCCCTTTGTCCAAGAAAAGTTCGGGTGATTCCTTCATCCAAAATTGTAATGATTACTAAATGGATCATTTCCTTTATATTCATTCATGGCATTCACTTCTCCTATCCCTTGGGTGTATGGTTCCATTATCCCTACCTCGCTACCCAAAATTCATCCCTCAAAAGCATTTCCCTCTTGGCTAATTAATGACATAATCTGCACCTTCAATCCATTCAACTCCTTCCTTACTACCACTAATTGAGCCTTGAGTAATGCCAATTCATCCATGATATGAACTCCTGGACTTCTTGCTAGTTCTCTTAAACTAGATAATTGAGCCTCATTCATTGCCATTTCATCAAGAAGCAAAAAGGCTTCATTTGGAATCTTGTCATGAAGCTTCCCCCCAAGGCGGCATCCAATAAAGAACTTGTATTTGAATCACAAGCTACATAGAATGTAGACATTAACTGATGCATTGTAATTTCATGACAAGGATAGCTCTTAATAACCTTTTAAACCTCTTCCAAGCTTCATGAAAGGTCTTATAATTTAATTGCTGAAAATTATACATATTATTCCTTATGCTCACCATCTTGGTAGGTGAAAAGAATCTTATAAGAAATTTCTCCTACATTTATTCCTATAAATGAATGGATTGACTCGGTAACATGGATAACCAATCTCTTACTTTTCTATGAGAGTGAAAGAAAAAAGATTTAATCTTATAGCATCCATCGACACATCTTAAATTTGGATCGTGTCATTAATTTCCAATAATATATCTAGATGTTGTGTCGGGTCCTTAATATCCGATCCTGAGAATTATTCCTTCGAACTATGGTGATTGTTGCTGATTTTAACTTGAAATATTGTTATCAAGGAAGTACCACTGTTCTATGCTCCTCATTCTATCTTGGAGTGGCATAGTCATGGATAGTTCTTGTTCTTGGACCACCATGATTTCTTTCATGTTTTTGTTGTTGCCCTTCTCCTTCTTTGTCCATAAGAGGGTCTTTCGAAAATGGTTGATTGTTTATGCTTTCATCCTAAACTTGTCTTCTTCTACAGTGTAAGGTCCTCTCAATTTTAGGATTAAATGATTTGAAATGTCAATACCTATTTATACACCAAATTCACCAGAAAATAATGATAAAAAAAAGTAAATAAAAGAAAAAGACATAAAAAAACAAATCAAAATTTTCAATTAAACATGCCAAAATATTTTCTACAATGGTGCCAAAAATTTGTTACGACCCTAGCAAGGGCACTAGATCAACAAGTAATATAATGGGGATTTTTTAAGACCATAGAAATTGAACCCTAGGCAAGATTATAACAAGTAAAATCTATTGATTGGAGAAATGTGCTTAAAGAATCACTCAATTTGTTGACGATTATATGCATTCAAAATTGAAATTGATTAACTATAAAGTTAAAGCAATGTAAAGTATAAACTACAAAAACACAAAAAGAAAAAATTATGCTATTAATGAAACTAACAATGACTTAAAACGTTGTTTGAGAAATCTAATCCTTCCCTTCTTATGCAAGGATCATTTTTAACATAATGTTCATATATCTTAAGTGTGGTCAACCCATCTAAAAATTTAGCATCCCATTTCAAAACCTACTATTCTAACTACTCAGCATCCCATTCCGGAGCTTACCTAATAACTAGTATAAGCACTTGTCTCAAAACCTAAGTGTGAAATAATATCCCATTCCAGAGCTTACTAACCTAACACCTATTTATTTTCCTCCTTTTTTTAGATATTACCACATACTAACCCTAGATCTAATAACTCCCATTCCTAAAATGCCATCAAAACTATAGCATATATGAGGTAAAACTGAGCATCCATGATATGAATATACAATATGCATCCATTCATTAACTTGAATAAGATTAATGCCATAAATACTTGTCAAACATTCACATCGAGCTAAGCATAAAGAAAAAGAAACATCCAAACATATATTAAGGAAATAAGTTTATAATCCTTACATGATTGCGGGATTCAAGGATCCCCAAACAACAAAATAACTACTCAATAATATAATGTAAATAACAAGTAAAATAAAATAAGAAAATATAAAACCTATTTGGAGTTATAAATTTAAAGTTGATGAAGCTTCCTCCCTCATTCTCTAAGTTGAAACTTAAGTGAAAACTGTAACTTAAAGTGTACGCTAAGCTAAAAACTAAAAACAAAGTATTTTTGTGTTGTTGAAGTAAAACTACACTAAAAGAATGATTTTTATAAGTAAATTTATAAAACTAGGTATGAAAACCCTTTAACTATAAAGAACTACGAGCTAAACTACATGAGATAACACCTCTAACACCAAACCCTAAAAAGATCTAGTTTAAAAAAGATAAAATTGTAGCTTTTATATAGGTTTCTAGAGACATGGCTGAGACACTTTAGTCTCAGTCGAGTGATAAATGGATGAAATAGTACTATTGCATAGGACATAATTAAGACATTTTGTTCTCAATCCAGTGCACCATTCTAGATCAAATCATCATCAAAGGCTACATTGAACACAATTGAGACACTTTGGTCTTAGCCAAATCCCTTGGCAAAATGGTGCATTTTGATGATCTTCTTAGCACATGGCTGACACTAATGGTCTCAGTCATATAAAAATTAAAATAGCACCATTAACCACTTAAAAAATTCATAAATATCAAAATATACCTAAATGACATAAAAACAAAGCTTCGATGCTAAACACATATGAAACATGTAAAACAAGGTGCAAAAATAAAAGATAATATACTAAAAATAAACACTAAAATCGGAGTTATCAGTAGCTTATACATCCAACAAATTAAAGCCTCCCGATCAAAATTGCCTTACACATGATCTAGAATAAGCAACAGTAGTGTTTACCTTGAACATTTTCAACACTACTTATATGGAGAGAGATGTTGAGTATACATGGTCCATAAAAGTCTTAAGTACTTGCTTACTCAAAGGGAAATTAATTTAAGGCAACAGCGACGACTAGAATTGTTTAATGATTATGACTACATAGTTGACAACCATCTAGGAAAAACTAATGTGGTAGCAGATGCTATAAGCAAGAAGTTTATGTATACTTTGGCATTATAACATGGTAAATGGAGATTTACATTAGATGGAGCATTGATAGCTCAATTAAAGGCAAAGCCCAAGTTAAGATGAATGATTATTCAAGCACTAAAAGATGAATCCAAGTTAAAATAGTTAGTATAGACAGTTTATAATGGTAAGCAAACATAATTCACAATAAAAGATGATTGAGGTATAGACCATCATAATAGGCTTTGTGTTTAACTAATACTGAATTAAAGAAAAAGTTATTACAGAAAGCTCATAATCTAGTATTTACTATATATCCTAAAGGGAATGAGATGCATCAAGATTTGAAGTATAGTTATTGGTGGCTAGGAATGAAGCGAGATGTGATAGAGTATGTGTCTAAATGTCTAACTTGTCAGCAAGTGAAAGTAGAACATCAAGTACCATCTAGTATATTGAATTCTATTCTAATTGCACAATGGAAGTGAGATAATATGACTATGGATTTGGTCACAAGGTTGCTTTATACAGAGAAAAAACATGATGCAGTATAGGTTGTAGGCGACGGACTTACCAAGATAGCTCACTTCTTACCAATAAGGATAGATCATTCCATGGATTAGCTAGCTAAGTTATATATAAATGAGATCATTCAGATGCATGGAGTGCCATTGTCAATTGTTTCTAAATGAGATCCATAGTTTACGTAAAGGTTATAAAAGAGTTTACAATTAGCATTGGGTACTCGACTTAGTTTTAGCATTACTTTTCATTCATAAACTAATGGACAATTTGAGAGAGTTATTTAGGTGCTGGAAGATATGCTCAGAGGCTGTGTTAGGGAATTATTAAGTAGTTGGGATAGGTATGTTCCTTTAATAGAGTTTGCCTATAATAATAATTATCAATCCAGCATAGGTATGGCACCTTATAAAGCATTATATGGTTAAAAGTGCCATACTCCAGTGTGGTGGACAGAATTAATCAAGAATAAGATTTTTGGGCCTGACTTAGTTAAGGACACAAAAGAAAAAGTGAAGATCATACATTAGAGATTGAAAGTAGCTAGTGGTAGGCAAAAGTCCTACACGAATTTAAAAAGAAAGGATATTGAAATATGCAACACGTGATAAAGTTTTTTTGAAAGTTTTTCCATAGAGTAAAGCTCTAAGGTTTGGGAAAAGGGGGAAACTTATTCTAAGATATATTGGTCCATATGAAATTCATCAAAAAGTTAAACCAGTAGCATATAGATTAACTCTTCTTATGGAGTTAGCTAAGCTACATGACGTGTTTCACATTTCTATGCTTTAAAGATGTCATTCAGATGAATCTACATGATACCACTACAAGATATTCAAGTTTAACTAGATTTCTCATATGATGAAAAATTGAAAGAGATTTTGGCTAGAGAAATCAGGCAGTTAAGGAATAAGCAAATTCTCCTTATTAAATTGTTATGGCAACATCATGGTTTACAAGAAGCAATTTGGGAACCTAAAGTAGTTATCAGAACTCAGTATCCTCATCTGTTTAATATAGGTATGAATTTTAAGGAGAAATTTCTTTTAAGAATGAGAGAAGTGTAAGGACCCAATTCTTCCCCTAGTAGTGATTGGACATAATTGGAGTTATTAAAGTAACAATTTTGTTAATTATGCATGCATTTGCATAATTAATAGATAAAAAGATATATAATTATGTGCAATTATAATTAGTAAATATGTGATTGAAAAGAAACAAATAATATTAGAAAGGATTAATATGTAGTTTGGACAAATTATAGATTAAAAGAGGAAACAACATATTAGCTTATAAAAGAATGAAAGCCCAACATGAATTAATAAGGTATTAAGGAAAGGAGGGTTCATTTGGTTGGAAATATAAGAAGTCACTTATCTTCTCTCTTCCTCACACATCCCTTCATTATTATATCAAATCCCATATGATTAAGGTTTCAATTCAGTAATTGAAGGTGAGTTTTTTTGGTGTTTTATATTTCCTAATTTATCTTTCATTTCTTCTTTTATTCTTCATCATATGATGAAATTTAACTGAGCTTAAAGTTCTAAAATCTACACTTGGATGATATATAGTAAAGAGGGAAAACAAAGGAAGGGGCAAGGAGAATGAAGCTAATTGAAGGAGAATTTGACCTCAATTAAGGTATGGGATAATTATTTAGTGAGAATTGTATCTGTATAAGATTAATGAGGATCACCATGAAACAATAAATTGGTTAATGGGACAACGTAGTTCACATGAAAATTGAAAAAGTGAGCTATTTTGTTTTCCCCTATAACCATTGTTAGTATTTTGGTTATAACTTAAGTTGTAAGTATCCAAATTGAGTAATTTTGAAGGGCTTTAAAACCTAAGGTATGTCACTATAATTTTATAAAAGAAGTCCAATTTTGATTATGCCTCTAAGTATTTTTAATTTAGGTACAAAATTAAATGTAAGTTGCTAACTAGTTTTTGTGAACAAATTTTAGTATTTTAGACATAAATCTTGGAAGAGTGGTCCAAATGCCGTGAAACAAAATTCTAGGTAAATTAAACATATAAGAGTGCAACTTTTATAAAGAAATTTTAATATAATTATATATCTATTTTGGTTTATTAATTTTCAAATTAGTACTATAAACTAGTTTTGAAAAATCAATTATGAATAGTTGGTAAAGATTAGGTCATAACTCTTATAATATATGTTTAAATGTAATGATTTTTAAGGCATTGGAAACTAAACATATAAACCATTATTTTCTTAGAAAACCAATTGAGCTAGTTCAGCAATCTGGTACGGTAAAATTGGAATGCCAAATAGAGATAGGAGTCTGCTTCCATTATTAGAGTAGAATCAAAAGCTCAAGGTGGCCAAAAGGGGACCAATCCACTGTGAGTTCTCCTTCATTAAGAACCATGTATAGTAATAACTATGCATCTCCTTAGTTTATGTTTATATTATTTTGATAAAATATTAACCTTGATAAATGCATAATGAATATTAAAGAATGATTAAGTTCACTAGCCATCAAGAAAATTTCATTATTTTAGGAAATGAATATTTATATTAAACATTAGAGTATGATTAAGTTTACTAATCATTAATGAAATTACATGCTTTTAGGATATAATTTGACATGTGTATAATAGTATTATACATGTAATGCACAAGTTCAATTATTAGTATATATAAAACATGTTTTGATCTTAGGAATATATGTATGCATATGAATTGATAACTAAACTTGCAAAGGTGAAGGATTATAGTAAAGGAAGTAAAAGTGTATTTCCTACTTATTGGTCTAAGTAGTGGATAGATAGGTATGTCTATAGGATTAATTTGCAGCTACTTGTGACACATAATGAAACCCATAGGCATTCGGTTTGCTCTCAAAAACTCATTTTTAGGACTCGAGATGGAATCAAGGTTTATTTAACTTGTGAAAATTAATCACTTCACAATATGTAAGTATTTAACCTAATACGCCATACCTCAAATCCTAAATAGGATGAGATAGCGTCCAGGGTATCCTTACCCATTTGCAAAGGAGTGATTTATGACATATCTACTGATCATCACAAGGCATGTATTTAGGAGTCGCCATACAATAAAACATTGGGAAAGTGATTTTTTTATACCTTGTGACACTGAAACCAAAGAGAGTTCAGGTTCCATTTTCACCCGCATTACTATATTAATGGTTAATACAAATATTTGCTTAGGAATAATTATGCTAGTCCCTTTTTGATGCATCAAGGCAGATATGATAGATAAATAAATAAACACCTTAGCATATAGAAAGCAATTTAAACCATACATAAAATACAAGGATTTTTAACGACATTTGTCTCGATACGTGCAGATTAGGAATCATGGCTAATTCATTTATATTTATGACTTTAAATGAAAAAATTTTTATACATGTCAAAAGAAGATAATTAAATTAATAAGAGTATAAATATACATAAATCGAGGCATTTATTTAATCCAAAAACATTGGTTTCCCATGCATAATTTAAAAATTTTTATTTTAGAGTAATTTGCACAATAAAATAGAAAATTGGTTTATTTTATTAATAAAACCTAGTTAATTAAATAAAAAATTATTTAATTGATTTCCTTTATTTTCATGCTAAAAACACCCCTTTTTACTACATTATTACAAATATAATAATAATAATAATAATAATAATAATAATAATAATAATAATTATAATAATAATAATAATACAGGCTAAAATATACAAATAACTAAAATAAATAAATAAATAAAATAACTTAAATATAGATCTTTGGGTCTATCTTGTTTGCTTATTCTCTTTAAACAATTGCATGGATTCATGCATCAAAATGAAAAAGTAAATTGATTAGACATGAGCAAATTTAATGGATAAAGATATAAGCATAAATGAGAACAAATTATAGGCTACTTATGCCTAAAGTACATATGTAAATATAAAAACCACACAAGCAAAAGGCTTTCATAACAAATAAAAGAGAATAAGAACAAAATATGAGAAAATCAGATGGTTGTAAGTCACGGACTCGCACACGGGCTAAACGAGTCATGACCTAATAAGAGGTCAATTCATGATTTACATAGAGCATGTCATGCCCTTTTCAATGGGTCATTTTCTATTCACGAGCGAGCCATAGACACGTCCTCTTGAACAAGTCACGGAGCAGGTCCATGACTCAGCCCAAAATAGTCCAGTAACACTAGAACATCATAATGAATGTTGTTCAAAGGTCTAAAAACCCAAATTAAAGCAAAAACACCATGTAAAACATCCTTAAACACTATTAAACCAACATACAAAACTCAAAACGAAACTCAAACAACTCAAATTCCATAAATTGATTAAGTGAGAGAGTGTACATTCTAGAGAGAGAAAATGGCCATGGAAGGTGCAAAACTCAATCAAATTCACAAAATAAGCATAAATTGATGCATAACTCATGAAAATACACATAAGAATACCAATTATACAATATTAAACATCACACACAAAGAAATCAACATATGCATAAGCTAAGTACAAGAAAGAACTCAATAACATAGCTTTGAAGCTTAAGGCAAACAAAAGAAAACTTATATAAATTCTTAATAATTTGAAAAGCCTTTTACATTACCTTTAGCTTTACTGTGTTTCCATGTTAGTGGGAATGCTCTTTTTTGCTCCTCTTCCTTTTCTTCTTATGTAAACCTTTTTTAACAAAAATTTCCTCTTTTCTTCTTATTTTATTTAAAAATCCAAAGTTCTTCTTTTCTCAAAAAACCATCTTTTTTCTACTTCTCTCTATCTCCCTAATTTTTTACAAAACCACTCATTATTACTCTTTAATCCCAAGAAAAATGTCCCATCCCCCATTTTTTGTTGAAATAATACCCTATCTCACAGGAAAAGTGTTAGTGTAAGCTCTAGCCCCAATGCATTGTAATAAAGCACTTTAAATTAATAAAATGAGGCATTTGTTTTATCCTTTGTATTCTTGTGCATATCAATTGATAAAACTATCCAAGAGTGTTGTTTCGGTTTAAGTTGTCATATGTGAGGCACATGGTTATAAGACCTTGAAACAAATGAGACATCATTCTAAATATCCCTAGTCAGTCATTGTTATGGGAATAACAATGAATTAAGACTAGTATACTCTCTCTGATATTATGAGTTCTGTCTTACGGATCATTAGGACAAGGGTGTCAATCAGAGATCATAAATACATGTTAAAGAACATGGTATCTGGATACGATCCGCTCATGAGAACACTACATGGTACAAGTCATAAGTGTTTCTCATATGCAAGTTTTGTATCGGAGTTCTTAGACCTGAAATCTCTATGAAACTCTTTATGAATTACTATGTACTTTGACATACACCTAACGTGCTCGTAACAGAGTGACAAGTACGGGTATGATTGGGTATGCATTAATTCATGTTAGAGAGCATGAGAGAAGTGAAGGGATTACCCCTCTCAATAAGAGAGAAAATATCATCGGCCACTTGATCAGTGAACTGAGAAGTGTATGGCCATACCGAGATGAAATAATGAGTAATCATTATTTATCTGAGAGTTCAGTGTCACTGGAATATCAAGAAAGGAATTAATATATATAAGGATGACTAGTTCCATGCCTTATATTAATTCTGATATTTATGGGTAAGGGACTATGCAACATTGCATTAGGTCACTAGATGTCATATGCATTTTCATTTAATTTGGAATGTTATAATATCTTACTAGAGAATATATATAGCCTTTGAATTAATTTATTAATTCATTGCCAATATTAAATGGACCTATAGGATCGCACACAAAGCATTGGGCTTAAAATGTTTAAATTAAGTATTGGGCATTAATTTGGGCTTTTAATTAAAGTCAAATTAATGTATGTAATGGGTTATAAAATTGCTATTGGGCTTTGGTCCATGAGAGAGAGAAATTCAGCCCACAAGGTTTAATTTCAATTAATTAATTATCTTGTGTTAATTAAGTTAATTGAGTATTAAAGCCTAAAGGAATTTAAATTAAATTAAATCACTTATTTATTTAATGAAGTGGCCGAAATTCCAAGAGGGAAATCAAGGAATTTCGGCACATGCTATTTATTTAAATTAAGTGTTTTCATTTAATTAAATGACTTATGTTTTATTTCAAATTTGAATTTAAATTCAAAGGAGTTTAATTCAAAATAGATTACTTATCTTTAGGAAGTGATAGAGTTTGAATTTATTATCTTAGGATAGTTGAATTCAAATCTAAGACTTGCCAAAGGATAAGTATACACATTAAAAGAAATAAAACCCTAGGATATATAAAGAAGTTGGCGTGAAAATAAGCCAGGCCACCTTGCTTTTGGCGTGAATTAATTCTCTCCCTCAAAACAATTCTCTCTTGGCCGAAATACACAAGGAGAAGGATTCTTCCTTGCTTTCTTGTGTTCTTAGGCATTAATAGCACCTTAAAGAAGAACAAGATCAAGTCTTGTAGCTTCAAACAATTGCCATTACACAATACTTAAAAGAGAGCTAGCAATCTCTATTTTAAGCCTTCTTTGCAAGTGTGTGTGTGAGGATAGAGGGAGTGGTGTAAAAGGCTGTTCCTTGGCATTGGTGATCAAGATCTAAGGTGGATAGAGGTATCTTAGTTGCTGGTCATCACCAAATTCAAGATTAAAAGGCATCAAAAGTTGTAAGTTTTAAAACCCTAAAAATTGCATGTTTCGATTCTTGTTTTGGATATGTATGGTATGTATGATAAAAATTTTGTTTTTCCGCTGTGCTATCATGATTATCATACCATGTCATATTCCATCAAAAAGAACCTAAAATTTTTCTGGAAAACACTAACTCATAGACCATGGGCATGAATTATGAGTCACGGATCAAGACTCATGAACTGGGCATAATGGGGCCTAAAAAGTTTTTGAGTTTTAAAAAATGATGAGTCACGGGTCAAGGACCTTACCTTACTAGTGAGTCACGGATCGAGTACTATAACTCACTGGCCAGTGATAGACTGGGATAGAGAGTGACCAAACACTGAAGGCTATGAATCAAGTAGTGAGTAATGGACCTAACCTATGAGTCAACTTCGTGAATCCCTCTTGAATCAATTAGTTATCCCATTCAAAACCATTTTTCAATGATCTGACAAAATGATGAAAATATTCCTAACAAAAGAACACTTTTCCTCCAAAAGCTCTAATGAAAATATTTTTTTCATGTTTGAAAAGCACCAATAGTGGAGAGGAGAGAGCACTGCTATTTCCTGACTATTTCCAACATAGCATTATCCTTATTAGGTAACTCTGATAGGGGCTAATCCAGTCTCAGTATCTACAGCTGCCCCAACTTTTAGGAAACTAGCATGTTGCAACTGGTTTGGAAAAAATTCAGAGCATAATGATAATTAAAAAAATTAATACCTGAGGTAATGAGTCTGTTGAAGTCTTAACTCCCGAATTGGTGATTATCATTAATTTATCGATGTTTTAACCTTTGGTTGAGTTGCTACCATCAGCTTGTCAATGTTTGAACTCAGGATTGGTAGAGTAATTACCATCAGTTTGTCAATGTTTTAACTCCTGATTGACTATCTAAATATTGCCAACTTGTTTTTGACATGCAGGATCAAGACAAGTTATATGTATCTTATTAGAGCCAGCTCATCGACATGCAAAACTAGAAAAAGTGATTAGTTGATGCCAGCTTATTAACATATCAAACCATGTTTGGAAAAAATTGATGCTAGTTTATTGGCATGTCAAATATTCTCAGGACTATCCAATTAGTGCTAGCTTATCGGCATGTAGAATCGAGATATATTGTTTGTATTTGATTGGTGTCTGTTAAGAAAACTTGTAGTGCCTATGAAAGGATTAGATATTGGTGTACATTTATAGTAAATGATGGAGATACTTACCTTATTATAGGTTTGCATGATTGCTTCCATGCAAATTTACCTTTGAAGTAAAGAGGTCATCCACTTGAGGAAATGTTAAAGCACTCGTCTAATATTTACATAGCTTATATGTGGTTAGGCTTCCTTTTGATCTATTTGTCCAACATTTCTATCCTTGAGATATCGCTCTTGATGTGGAGGTTTGTTGTTATTATTTGTTACCCCTTGTTCCAAGTGGGATATGATAAATCAGTTCATTATATATACTGTCTCGTTAGTTACTTTATTTTGATTGATCATTGATTTCTTGTTTTTTATTTTTTTTACATTTATAATTCCTAAATTTTAATTGTTCATCAAAATTTGTGATGATTATGTGATTGATCTTTTCTCTTTCTTTTTGCCTTACTTATCTTTGATATTTATAATGTTTTGTTCTATTTTGTTTTCATTCATTATTTTCTCAAATGTCAAATTAGCATACATAGAGGAATTAACATGTAAATATGCAAATAAATGAATAAAAGAAAAATAATATCCATGCATCATCCAAATAAAAGTAAAAGTATGAATGTTAACAACATCATAAATACAACTAAAAGGAAATATAATAAGGTCAATAAAATGATATGTGACTCTCTAAAAGTCATCAATGACACCTCAGTCTGGTATAATCTGGCAATCTAACTAAAGGACTAGGAGGTATCTATGAAGGTTATGGAGGTTGTGCCTGAGATGGGCCTATAAGTGGTGATGGTAGCGGTGTCAGTGGAAGGGGTATCTCAAACTTAATCCCTGTAGCTTGGGCTAAGGGTTTCAAAACCTGCCTATAAGTTTGGATAACTAGTTCAAACTATCTCGAACTTGTCACATGACTAATTCTTGCCAATGTACACCCAAATTTAGCTGAGATAATTGAGTGGCATAGAGATCTTTGATCTCTCTCACCCTTTGCCTAAGAGCATGAACCTCTACAGTAAGCGTGGCTACAGTAATTGCAACAATAAATACAGACGTCTTCATCTTATGAAGCTACCTGCTAGAAGATCAATCAGATAAGGAAACACTCTCAAACATAATATACACATCCTACCTCACTCCCTTAACAACAACCTCCAATCTAGCCAATTAGCTTTCCAAGTTTGCAAAAGCACTAAAGGTACTAGCAACAAGTGGTATAAAAGCATGAGAGGTAAAGGCTCCTAGGTCTCTATGTGCACTAAACCTATGTGTCTCAAATGATCCTGGATCATATTGGCTACTAAAACTCTCTGATGGTGATGACTGCAGCCATATAGAATGTGTAGGGCTAAATCCCATATGATAGACTTGGGTATCTAGGTGGGCCTAGTTGATAGGTGACTAGATCGGCACCATATGTAAGTAAGCATCTAGTGCAAGACCTGTAACATGTCTATATGTATAAAGAGGAGAATGATCATTTGGTTTAAGGTCTGTAGGCTGATCATGTGCCTGAAGAGGAAGATGAACATCTGATGCAGGATCTATCGATTGATCACCACCCTGTACAGTTCCTCGAGGACTATTAATATGAAACCCTCTATCACATTCCTCCATTGACAATAATCTATAGCCCCTAGGTCAAAGGTGTTCGATCATCCTTATATCTAGAGCCATGTTAAAATCCACAAATATGTTCTCTTCCGTTGGTGCTCCCATCTCAGCCATCTTAGCCTTAAGAGCCCCAAGGTGTAATCGAGAACTCTAAATGAGACTACCCCTGGTTCATTGTCAGGACATTGATAGCCTCGATAATTAAAGGTAGTTAAGAATTGATGGACCACCTTAGGATAAATAAAAAATGCAAGAGCGTAGAAATCTAACCATCCCACTCACGTAAGGTAATACTATGCATCTCCCTAGATGTCTATGGTCTCTAAAAAGTCCTAGCTAATAAAGTGATTGCTTTGGAGCTGCACGTCATATAGGGCTCTATATCGAGCAGCTTGAGATTTTGTCATCTAGTGAGGTGCCTGAATATCTGGAAGTGATTGTGGTTGTGGCTATAGGGGTTCTCTACGATGAGCCATCTATATATTTTAAAATAAATTAGTATTTTAATATACCATCAAGTAAACATGCAATAGGATTATGCATTTAAAGTTAGATATAATTAAAATATCAAGATGCTTAAAAAATGATTTATTCTAAAGCAATAGAATCAATAGCTACATAATAATTATTCTTTATGCTATTAATATTAATAGTAAATAATCTCAAATTATAGCGACAAATTCAAATTAGCGGTATTACAAATAAGAATTAATCAATCACTCATGTTCAGACTTGATTGGTTTAAGTCATTTATTTAACATGTAGTGCACTGTAAAAGGAAATGCAAAGATGAATATGCTTTTATTAATTTCAATTTGTATTACCAAACAAATTACATTACATTAAAATTATATATATATATATATATATCCCTTATTTAAATTTGTATAATAAAACCATTCAAACAATACTTAATTGCATGTATATCACACACATATAAGAAACAATCAATTTGATGGTAATTAGATAGCATAATGGCTAATTCTAGAGACCATCCTGCATAGAAAATAATGTACAAATGCCCCTAATCAACACAGGTGCATATTACCACCACACTCAAGTCTCAATTACAATATAAACATTTATATGTATACACATTTTACAAAATAAAACTACACATTTTACAAAATAAAACTAACCCTACTTTAATTTCTAACTCAAATAAAAAACCAAATAATTAAAATTGTAGGTCTAAAGATACATTAATGGTCAAATAGACATAAACAACTAATTATACATATAAAAAATTACACTTAATTATTAACTATGCAATATATTAACTAAAAATACCACAAATTCAAATTTAACGTAAAATCTAACTAATTATCTAAAATTGATCTAAACTATGAATTTTAGCCAACATTATTTTTATAATACTATTTAACAACATTTTATTACTTTTATTGCAGTAATAATATTATTATGCATATTATTATTTTCTTGTTGTTTTTTTTGTGTTGTTTTTTCGTTGCTACTTTTCTCCTTCTTTATTTCATTTTTTCATTGTTCCTTTTTTTTAGGTGTTTCGTTCTTCTTTTTTTTTTCTTGTTTGCTCTTTTGTTTGTCTTTTCCATTCTCTACCTACTACTTCTAAAGGGCTCTAATTTTGTAACTACACTACCGTATTTTTTTTGTTCTTCCCTTATGACTTAGTTTACTATACTCTACCTCTATAAACTACCAGGAGAAAGAACTTGGTTTGATTACAAACTATAATAAAGCAACTAGCAGTGTAGGTGGGGAATACAATACAAAAAGCAAAGGTGCTCAAATGCATAAAAAATTAACTTTAATAACATAAATTACTAGCAAAATAAACTTATGATCTCAAGAGCACCAAGTAAATGAAGAAAATAAAAAATTAAAGGAAAGCTTATTTTGAAGTTTTAATGGTAGAACAAAAAATAGGAGATAAAGCTTGAAGACATAGGTAGCCTCCCAAGTGCAATCTGAATGCGACCTCAAAGGTATCAATGCTATGCAAATCAAAGTCCAAGATAAGAAGAAATGAATAAAAGAATAATTTTTTAAAGGAAATGGTGAGTTTTAGCTGTTGAAAGAAGAAGAAGAAGAAGAAGAAGAAGAAGAAGAAGAAGAAGAAGAAGAAGAAGAAGAAAAAGAAGAAGAAAGCCTTAAAAAGGTAATTTTTAATGAGTCGTGGACCAATGTCATGAGTCACTTGATGAGTCATGGACAAAGGGTATGACTCACCAATGAAATGACATAGCTTAACTTAAAAAGGGGTGAGTCATGATCAACAAGTTCGTGAACTCAAGGATGATTCACGGACTTGGTCTATGAGTCACGACAGGCGATAAAAAAAACTCTGATGCACACGAGAATTAAGGAGGGTGAATTGATGGCTATAAATGCTTAATTAACCATAAATTAATTACATTTAGATAATTAATTTACAATTATATTGAATTAATCTTTTATTTTTACTATTAATCCTAACAAATTAATCTTTTTATCATAAATTAATAATCAATAATTTATGACTAATTAATTTTTCACAAGTATTAACAAATTATTTACTCCTTGAATAAAGCTTCAAAACTCTTATTGTAATTACAAATTTGGTCCTACAAAACCAAAGAAGTAGAGAAAGATTAACTATGTAAATGCATGTCCTATGCAAAATAAATGCATCACCCATGTAATTTTAAAGTGACTCAAGGTACAAGAGAGTGAGTCAAGGTTTAAGGGAGTGAGTCACTCTTGGTCTATAAATACTCTTAACTCTTCATTTAGCCTTTAAAAGTCTGTACACATCCTTTTTATTCCAAGTAAGTGTACTATTCCATAACCTCTACTTATTTAATTTCTCTAATTTTTTATTAGTTATTTTATTATTATTATATTTTTTATTTTTTTTGTTCTTTATTATTATTTATTTATTTATTATTTTTATTTTTTAAGGTTATCCACCTAAATGATGGGAACTTTTGACATCAAAGTGCACATACTACTTGATGCCGCTATAACTTGGAAAAATCTAATTTTTGCCTTATATTTTGATCTAAAATTTTTATGAAGTGTTCAGCTTGACAATAATCTCTTGTTGGTGACCACTCAATATTAGGACCCTCAATTCCATGTTTTTAGATTCACCCACCAGGAGTTATATCCTTTAATCAAAGAGCTTGCCAAAATCATCGGCATATCTTTCCATCTGGGAACTCTGCCCTATGCTCTAAACTGTATGATAGATTATTCGAGAGATGTAAGTCAGGTTCTAGTAATTCTACCTTTTTTCATTTCTAGGTCGGTGCCTCAATAGGGACCTATCCCTCTTAAGCCATTGCTTGATACATTGGATAACTTTTTTGATATATCTACTTTCTGAACTAGCATTATTCTACTGATCTGTTTCTCTCTATACTTAGTAGTGAAGTTAGAGGACCTAGCCGATGACTATTGACTACTTAGCATTATTGATGGCATATGTAATGGCCTAACTCCTTTCCCCATTATCTTAGTAGAAACCATCCTTGGCTTAGATACAATTTGTTCTGATCTCACCATAACTTTCTTAGAAGCCCCTAATTGCTCTAAGATAATGCACCCCTTATGGCTTTTCACACTAGTTTTTATTGGTAGAATATGCATCCTTTTAAATTTTCATGAAACCCTGTGCATTACTTTTGCCTGATATGAATCCAACTTAACCTAGTGGCTTTTTTCTTTTTTTTTCTTTTTCTTTTTCTCTCTTTCTTCTTTCTTTTTTTTCAAGTATGGTTGCAAGAGAAATTGAGACTACTTAAGGAACCTCCCCCTAGAGTAATTAGCACATACTCTTTGAGGCATCTCCTTCTTAGAAAAAGACTTTATAGCTTTGACTCAGCATAAAAAGGCTTGTATGGTTAGCAATAGTAGATGATAATGATATTAGCTTTATATTCACATGGATAATACCTAATTATGTGACACAAGATGGCCATTCTGGTTACATTCCACTATGCAACTTGCATGAAGCCACTTTTTATGTAGTTTTCTATTGTGCTCATTAATCCAGGGAATGACAAGACATCATAAGGCACCCATTGTAATTTCAAGGTGGCATGTTATCTATCACCTTCATTTCTAACTACCATCAATTGTGAGCTTAATCATATGCCAAAGCTAACATTCAAAACCAAACTAATTATGACTTCACCATGTTTGTTACATATAAAAGATGGTTATTTAGTCTTTTAGTCGACAACAGATTGTACTAGCTAAGACAGAGCTCAGGTGGAAGTAGTAGAAGATGATCCTTAGATTTAAATATATAGTATAAGAAACTATATATCACTTTTTGCCATAAACTAAATAACTCTAAAGTATGTATAATAAAACTGCTCTTATTTATACTAGTGTACATTCTTGCATTACATATGATAATATTTTTACATAATTTTACTACACATAAGATTAGGTTAATAAGTACAAACTTTATTCATTGATAGGATCAAACTTTGAAAGCATCTCCCCCCTATTATCAATCAACCCTTTTGAGTTTTCTTATTTGAATATTTTCAATTTGCCTCTAATTTTTTCCCAAATGCCTTTTTTTATTTTCACCTTAACGAAGGTGCCCAATTTTAACAAGGCTACCATTTACTAGTTTTGGACCCGCAAGCTTATATTCTTTTCTTTTTCTCTTTTATTTTTCATTATATTTTTCTGAGTTTAGACAGGAACCTTTTTAGCCTATCGATGTTGATGGTCTTCTTAAATTCATTCCCATCACTATCACTCAATATTGTAGTGCCTATAGATAGTAGCTTTATCATCACAAATGGGCCCTCCCATATTAGTTTAAGCTTGCCTCTAATATCAAGTAGGCTTGACCTTATCTACTCGAAGACTAGATCTCCTTCCTTTAAGGGATGCTTCCTAACTTTCTTCCTAAGAGACCTTGCCAGCATCTTTTAATAAACTTGATTGTGGTAGTAGGCCCACATTCTTTCTCCACCTAATAGGTTAAGCTATAGCAATCTTTATCTAGCCCATTCCATTTTTAGTAGCTTAGCTTTTTGGACTACTGTAACAATTGATGTTCGATCTTTACTAGGTGAAAAACTTTTATCTCGTACACTAAAGAGAATAGAGTAATTATACTTGAAGTTCTAGCTATGGTTTTATAACCCCATAGCATGAAAGGTAACTTCTTAATCCAATCCTTATAAGTCCTGACCATTTTAGGTAAAATCATTTTAACATCCTTATTGGTTGCTTCCACCGCTTCATTCACCTGAGGATGATATGGTGAAGACTTGTGGTGCAAAAATCCATATTTCTTGAGCATCCATTCAGTCTTTCCTTGAAAATGAGACCCATTATCAGATACAATATGGTGGGAAAGTCCATATCAGTATATCAAACTTTTTTCTATGAATCTCACCATTTCCCTTACGCGCAAGTTTCGAAATGATTGCACCTCTATCCACTTTAAGAAGTTATCAATACCCACAACAATAAATCTATGTCCATTCAATGCTGGTAGATTGATCATCCCCATGATGTCTATACCCTAAGAGACAAAAGGCCATGGTGAGGTGAGGTTGCATAATTTCTATTAGAGAGTATGCCCCAGAGCCCATGTAACAGGGATGTTTTTCATATGTATAAATTTATATTCTTAAAAGGAATCATTCATTTATTAATGCTATGTTTAAATACATGAGTTTGTAAATCTTAAATTCACAAATGAAGTCCTAGATATTATAAACACAGTACAAAGGAAATCATGAAAGTGTTCATGATATGAGATGTCTATTGCATGCAAATGTGTTAATATCTAAATATCCCTAGTCATAGAATTAACAAGATAAGGATATTGTTAATTGGGACAGACTAGCACATGTTATGCTTCTTGAATGGTTCAAGCAGTGGTTCTCATAATTGTGATTATAGAAGATAATCAAAGCTAACATATGGATGCTTGTTAGAAGAACAAGTTCATTAGAGACCTGCATAGAGAATCCTCACATGGATATTAAATCTATGTCAGTGAGGAATCTCTTCATAGCGGTTTTGCAAGTATCCTCAGACTTGAGATCACCAAAGTTATCTTAAATAGCAAGTGGTATACTTTGACTCCATAACTGATTACTTCCAACTATGAGTGAACATAGTTAGGAGATTAGGTATATCATGACCTACTTGAAGATAGTTAAGTGATTGACAAAGGATTCACCATCCCATATTTAATAAGGGAAGTTATCTCGCATGATTCTATAATTACCTTGTTCAGAGAATCTCTGGCCAGAGTAATATGCCAAGATGGATAGAGATCCATGGAGCGCATTTTGGGAACAATGGTTAAAATTAACATAACATACATAATTAGATTTATATGAGTTGACAGAAATCCATACTCAGAATCTAATTGAGATAAGAGTGGTGAAAGGAGTAATTGCACGGTAACTGTTTCTATGGAAGGGTATAGTCAAACTACTGCACTTTCCTGAAATTTGGGTAGTCATGATGCCTAGCTAGAGGCCAATCATGACTTGTATAATGATGTATCAAGAATATCAATAGGGATTGATAAAATGATTTAAAGGAGTTTAAATCATGTGAGTTTTGAATAGAATTCACAATTACATATTATACTGCCAACATGGACAGGAACCCAATAGGTCACACACATATAAAGAAAAGGATAAAATGGAAAAATGAAAAGGATAATAATATTTGATATTATTATGAGGGTAGAGAAGTGAATAAGATAATAATTAATTAAAGATTTTAATTAATTGTGATCAAGTAAAATTATTCGCGAAACTTTTGAGAAATGTTCTGTAAAATTGGACCTAATTAAAATAATGTATTTCATGATTAATTATTATTGGACTATAAATGTTATAGGACTACTGTAAGTGTTATAGGACTGATATAATCATTAATAGGTCCATTGGAGGAATTATAAAGGGGCTAGAGGAATGATGTTGGTGCAGAAGCCCTCCTGAAGAAGGGCCACACGCCAACTCCAAAACAAAAGGCCTTAGAGGCCTATTTCTTGGACCAAAATAAATTAAATATGTTACATAAGTGTTATGGAGCCTAAATATTTAATTTGGTTGGATTTGGAATTCATTTGGGTAATTAAATATAAGTATTTGTACAAAGGGCCTAGTTTGTGGATTTTGTGCATAGTCTTTTATAAAAGGGCTTAAATTGGATTTAATTGAGCCCAAATAATTATAAAAAATTCCAGAAACCCAATTAATAATTATCCAAAAATTTTAATGAATCCAATCTCATTATGAAGTTGGATTTTTAACCTAACTATAAAAGCCAACTAATAAGGAATTAGGGTTAAGTGACATAACACTTAAGAAAGACTTCTTCTTTTAATTGTCTCTACCCTAGCCATCCACCCCTTGATAGCTCCTAGGGTTTTCGGCCAGCCCTTGAGATAAATCAGTTTTTTGGTTCATTCTATCAATCTCTAGTGTGGATTACTCATTAGAGGTGTTCGATTTTGGACACTGTGGTTTGCTACAACCCGGTGCGAAGTAAAATCAACTGTTCAACAAAAATCAAAGGTGATTTTTCTTATTCTCATCAATATGAATATTGTACATTCATGGAAAGATCAGTAACATTGATTAAAAATTTTAAATTCCGCTAATGTATGAGATGCATGTAATTGATAAATTCCAACATGGTATCAGAGCCTCAGTTTTGCCATGAATATACAATTCTATATTTTTCTACGGAATAAGTTTTATTTTGAGTTATTTATTTTATGAACTTTAAAATATCAGATTTAATTGTTCATGAATGAGAAATATTGATTTCTGGATATATATGTGATCAAATAAATAAAATGAAAACAAAAACGATTCTTTTGAGAAAAGAATCTATGTTTTTTTTGCATGAATAACTTATGGATTTAGGGGCTGTTCTAAATTAATTTTGTATAGATACATTATAAGATCATTTAGATGATAATTTATGTGTTTAATATGTGATATTAAGCCATAGGATCAAACGAAATTAAAATCAAACATGTTTTGCATGAAAACTAGTTTAGTCAAAAAGTTCGATAAATTGGTATTCTTGGTGTGTTCTTGATATGTTCTTGGTGTGTTCTTGTTTAGAACGATTTTTAATCTTCTATATCTGATATATTAAAGTGTTTTTAATTAATTGGATTAATTAAAATGGGCCTTAAATTAATTTGATTGATTTTAATTCATTAAAACCACTTAATGGGCTTAATTATGTTTACGGACTTGGATTGAATTAGTAAATGACTTGGTGGGCCCAAGGAGCTGATTTAAATTAAATATTATAAACAATAATTAAGTTTTTTAATGGTATTTAAGGGCTGGAGTGGGCTTGCCTCATTCCAAAAGGCCCAAATGGTCCAATAGACACAAAACTAGTTTATGTGTGAACACAATTAGGGTTTCATTTGGTGGGTTTCGGCCTACCCTTAATCCTAAGCCCAAAATTGATTCTTTGAATTATTTAATATGATTAATTAATTAAATAATTAATTAATAATTAATTAATAATCAATTGGATTGATTATTAAGGGAAGAACACATGCATGTAAAAAGGTTTCCTAAAATGAAAGTTTCCAAAATGGAAAAAGTTTCCTAATTTGATCACATTATTAAAATAACTCAAAAGCTTGTTCCAAGAGTTGAAACAAAGTTAGTAATCCATTTCTTTATGCATTAGAAATGCATATAAGGGTGTATGATTGGCATGATGGATAGTTATGGACAAGGCCCAATGTGATTGAGCATTATGCATGTTTTGGCCCAATGAGGACTTTCATGTCCCGGCCACTTGTTTTTTGGTTTGTATTTCTTTTCAAATTGTAATTTGTAATTAGATTACTTAGATTAGAATTAGAAATAGAGATGGAGACCACTGTGAAGGAGCAAGATGGGCCGGATGGAGATCCAACAAGCTTGAAGATAATGTAATTATTTTTCTTGTTTGAATCATGCATACTACCTAGGTGTGACCTTTTGATTTCCCTCTTGGCTTGGGGAAATCAATGTAGTGAAGTCTATAACTATACCATATTTGTATGCTTATATTTATGTGATAGATATAGGATTCATACCAATGTATGCCAACCATGTATGATGAGACTTAGTTAACTAAAACCCTCAAACAAATACTGAGGTATATAAGCCTTCCATTAATTTGAGGAGAATCAGAGTTCTTTATAGTGCGGGTTGTTAACCACAGTCAAGCTCACATTATATCGAATATGTTCAAATCTAATTAAATTGGTCATCTTAGCTAGCCCATTAGCTTGTTGACCACAGTCAAGGCTAATGGTTCTAGAGGCAAGATTAGGGAATGCATATACGATATACATGCATCAAGAGTTGATAACCTAATGATCCAATAGTTGTGTAGAGACACAATTGGTATAGAGATACCTACCTTTCAAGGGTATGGTGTTTGGCTTATTTATCACAGTTAAGGTCAAATTACATATCAAGGATTAGATATTGGCCCATTAGGAAAACCATCGGCTTTTCTCGGATTATATAGTGAGGGCTATTAATTCGCAATAAAATAGTGGGAGTAAATGGATTAATTAAAGACCTTATTAATGCATACATATATATATGAACATACTCTCATATATTTTTTTTCACATCTTGGTCATCATCATGAGCACATCAAACATTAATATACGATTAATCTTGGATAACAAGCTAGTTGGCAGCAACTATTCTGACTGGATCAAGCAAGTGAGAATTGTTCTCAGAGCTGAAAAGATCCATTATGTCTTGGATAAAGATCCACCACCACTTCCATCAGATGATGCCATCGATGAGATCAAAGGCATTTATCGAAAATACAAGGAGGATAGTGAAGCAGCAGCATGTCTGATGTTGGGTGCTATGTCCTCGGAGCTTTAGAAGCAACATAAGATGATGGATGCTAGAACCATCGTTTTGCATATAGAGGAGCTTTATTCTTCTCAGGCTAGAACTGAGCAATATGAGATTGCTCGAGCTTTATTTAGCTGCAAAATGGTGGAAGGCACTTTAGCTGCTACTCATGCATTGAAGATGTATGGGTATATTGAGCATTTGAGTAGACTTGGCTATGTTATGGATAATGATCTATACATAGATTTAATCTTGTACTCGTTGGCTCCAAGTTATGAACCTTTCGTGCTTAACTTCAACATGAACAAGATCCAAGTATCCATTCCTGAGTTAATCAATATGCTCAAGACAACTGATGGATCATTTAAGAAGGATCCAAAAAATGTCATGATTGTCACTTCTGCTAAAGGCAAGAAGCAAAAGAAGAAGATAACTAAGGCACAGCCAAAGAATGGTGGGATCTCCAAGAAGAAGGTTGCCAAGAAAGAGAATCCCAAAGGAACTTGCTTCCATTATGGAAAGGATGGTCATTGGAAGCGTAACTGCAAGGCCTATCTAGATTCTCTCAAGAAGAAGAAGCAAGTTGATGCTTCTACTTCAGGTATTCATATGATTGAAATTAATACTTATTCTATTGCTTCAAAACAATCTTGGGTATTAGATACCGGATGTGGATCTCACTTATGTAATAATCTACAGGGGCTTAAAAGCTTTAAAAGAGTTAGAAAGGCAGAGATATGTTTGCAGTCAGCTACTGGACAAAACATCTCTATAACAGTTGTGGGGACTTACTATTTGCCTCTTCCTAGTGGATTAGTACTAGAATTGAATAATTGTTATTATGTTCCAGCTTTGTCCAAAAGTATTATTTCTTTCAGTTGTTTGATGAATGATTATGATATTTCTTTAAAGGACAAATGTTGTTATATTTTTAAGAACAATATGTTTTATGCAAAAGCTATCATTGAGAATGTTATATTTATTCTTGATTTAGTTAAATAAGTACATAATGTGGATACCAAGAGAATAAAACATGATAATCTAAATACCTCATACTTATGGCATTGTCTTTTAGGCCATATAAATGAGAAATGCATGACCAAATTGCACAAGTCAGATGATTTGAGATCATTTGATTATGAATCATTTGATACGTGCGAATCTTATTTATTGGGAAAAATGACAAAAGCTCCCTTTATTGGTAAAGGAGAATGAGCTAAAATGGTTTTGGACTTAATACATTCAGATGTATGTGGTCCAATGACTACACATGCCAGAGGAGGTTATTCCTACTTCATTACTTTCATAGATGATTATTCCAGGTTTGGATACATCTATCTAATGAAATATAAATCAAAAGCATTTGAAAAGTTCCAAGAATTCAGAAATGAAGTAGAGAAACAACTTGGCAAAAGTAATAAAACACTTAGATCAGATCGAGGTGGAGAATACTTAAGCCAAGAGTTTTAGGATTATCTTAGAGATAATGGGATTTTATCTAAATGGACTCCACCATATACACCACAACACAATGGTGTATCTGAAAGGAGAAATCGAACACTATTAGATATTGTTCGATCAATGATGAGCTGAGCAGACTTGCCTAAGTCCTTTTGGGGATATGTACTAAAAAATACTATTTATGTGTTAAATAGAGTTCCTAGTAAATTGGTTGATGTTACTCCATATGAGATGTGGAATAACAAGAAACCCACGCTTTCTCATATGAAAGTATGGGGTTTTCCTGCTTATGTGAAGAGGACAATGTCAGACAAACTGGATGTTAAGTCTGACAAATGTTTATTTATGGGATATCAAAAAGAAATGTTTGGATATTATTTCTATCATCCCTTAGAACAAAAGGTGTTTGTTTCAAGGCATGTTGTCTTCTTGGATGTAGGTGGAATCACATGTGGGCACGCAAAGAACTAATGCCAGGCAAACATCCATTCACGTGGGCACGCATGAGCCTTTGCAAGATTATCACGTGGGCACGCGATTTTTGATGGGGCGAAGAAGTTGTCTTGTGCGTGGCCATGCAACTTTCTGGTGAGGGAGTCACGTGGCCATGTGTGGCATCGTGGGGAAAGGCAGGAGCTACATGCGTGGGCACGGGTCGATATATCTATTTGAACACGTGGGCACAGGTGAAATTATACCTTGAAGCAGCTTGCTGTTTTTGTTGTGTTTTAGTAAAATTCCAGCTTCAACACCTTCCCACATGGTCACGCATTGACTGGCTTGATTCCTTCACGTGGGCACGCATGGCTAGGAAAGAAATGACTCGTGGTCACACAAGAGGGCACACTACTGCTGAGCTTCGAGATTTTTTTTATGGCTTCTTCCTATACTCTTTAGCTCAATTTCCTGCACGTTAAAACACCAAGATAATTTTCATTCATCTTAATTCGTTTTGAACAAAATTTAATCAATCCTTATCAACACTATTAATTCAAAATGTAAACCTTCACTCATGCAAATCTAAGCTCAACCAATTTCAGCACTACCCAAATTTACTAAAGCATGAAATTATTAGAAGTAATTCCAAAACCAATTACAACTTCACTCATACTTAATTAAGCCTTTTCCTTCTTATCAAGCTCCAATTGAATTATGCCAACAATATGCACATCTATCAATTAATTAAATTCCATTTGAAGTCCACTCTTAACTTAACATATGCAAAGTTCATGAAGCTTTATGCAATTAAATCTAACCAACTCATAAATCTTTGATAAGTTCAATTTCACTTACCTCAAAAATCATATTAGCTCTTTAATTCCTTTAAAAGCAATTACTAATCCTAAATTTAATCATGAAGCATAAAAAATCATTAGAAGTAGCTTTTTGTTTAAACCCAAATCTTAAACTCATGAATTAAAAGACACAAACTAAAACATGCATTGAACTTTAAACTAAAAACAAATATCAATGGTAAAACAATTTACTAAAAATAACATGCAAAACATAAAAATTGATGAATATTTAAAGAGAAGAGTTGAGAAGAAGTTCTGCTTTATTGAGTCCCAGCTTGACTCTTGTTACTCTCGGGAGGTCGAGCTTGTGATCCAAATGTAGGTTTTTCTGGACTTTGCTCCTCATTTTCTCCCATTGGTAGAAGAAACTTGTCATAGTTTATCAAAGCTGGAAACTCCATATCTTTAATAAAATATGACTCATCCTTTGGCTCATTTATCACGAACTCTACCGGCTCTTCTAGCCTAAATAAATCCTTCAAGTGGACTGAATTCGGTATCTCCACTTGAGAATCCTTTCCTTCTTGCTCCTTTGGTGAAAAATTCTCTACAAAAGATCCTACACCTTCTAAATAAACACACGACTTATCCTCAAATATGAATTGTTCCTCTTGTTCCTTATCCTCCATAAATGAATGATTTTGTTCCTTTTTCTTACCATCATCACCTTGAGTGCTCAAAAGTTCTAGCTTAGATTCCAACTTTTCAATTCCATGCTCTTTATCCTTTAATAAATGTTATTGACTTTTAATTATTTCCTTTTGAGCCCTTATTTTCTCTTCTTGAATTCTAAACTTTTTCCCTTGAGCCTTTAATGTAGCCTCCAACTCCTCCTTTTCAGCATAATATTCCCTTTCCTTTCTTATAAGCAAGTCACAAACATTTTCGGTTTCGGAGAGAATAGCTTCTTGTGTGGCCCTCCATCTTTCTTTTTTTGCCTTAAATTGCTCGTCCTTACATAAAAGCTAGTTATGAAGACGTTGATTCTCGAAGATACAGGCCTCCTTTGAGTATCATAGTTCTTGATTCTCTCTTTTCAATTCTTCCATTTGTGCTTTCAAAGTCCAAAGAGAATAAGAATCTTCAGCCATGGATGGTGATGAATAAGGATTTTGTGATTGTGCATGAAATCGTTCTATCTCCTCTCTTTCTCTTAGTAGATCATTCATTCGTTGTTTCAAAAGAAATAATTCATAATCTTAGACCTCATCTTGCATCATCTTGAAAGATGTTTAGAATTGTTCCTACAAAGAACAATCACCAAATAAAAAACAAAATAAAAATAAAATCTCAGACTAACTCAATCAAAGATATTAAATAAACAACACCGCTGTTCCCCGGCAACGGCGCCAAAAACTTGACCGGTGTCTAGCAAGTGTACTAGATCGGCTAGTAATATAGGAAAATATAGATTAAGACCCCAAATATCATACCTAAGGGATCATGGATTGCTAAGTATAATACCTATGTATGAATTAAATTAATCCGAGATTGTTTCCCAATTGTTTTTGGTTTAAAGGTAAAAATTAAACAAAATAAACAATTAAACAAAACAAAAGCTAAAACATGAATTAAAAACAAAGCAATAACTGAAATTCTCTTGTTAAAGACACTATCCACCTTAACTTTCATTGTAATGACTTAAGTTCAATAGAAACACCAGTGATTATGGAAAAAACTAGTAATAAACCAAGATATCTTTATTCAAGTATATCATTCTTAGTATTAAACTCATAGACAAATCTAATACTTAGCATGCAAATCTAGTTTTAACTTCCTAAATATTCATTGAAGCCTTTCTCAAGTGATTCAATTCCAATTCATTCTTGGTTCCTCCTCTCTTAGTATTAATCAATAAAATTCACACATAATCATCTCATATTTCGGATAATAATCATGCATAAACATTAAAGAGTCAATCTAAGAACATGCAAATCATTAACTATGTCAAAACCAATTTTTAGTTATTTATTCAATAAACCAACAATCAATCTCAACTTAATCAAAGATAAGAATATGCTTAAAACCAAGAAATAATCAACTGATATTGAAATTAAGCTCAAAATAAAGTCATAACAATGAAAATATAAGTTTTCAAAGTTCCATTAGCAAAAGAAGAAAAACTACTTCCTAAACATAATTAAAAACTAAAGACAAAGTTGAAAAGAAAAACAGAAAAACAATGTAAAATAAACTAAGCCTAATTCTAAGATGGATCCTAATTCCCTAATTGATCTCCATTGATTCTCAGATTGGATCCTTTCTTTGGTGTTTAAGCCTTCTATTTATAGGCAAAAGACATTGTGGATCGCTTCTCAAACTCCAAAATCAAATAGGAAGCAAACTTTGCCCAAAACAGGAAGTTCGAGAAAATCCTTCGCGAAGTGGGAGTAGGAATCACATGGCCACGTCTTCCCCTTTGTATTTGAACACGTGGTCACGTGTTCTATAAGGCTTCCTTCACACGTGGCCACGTGTGGTCCTTCACTTGGAATCCACGTGGTCACGTGTCTTCAATGCTTCCTCCTTTTAGTCTTTCACGTGGCCATGTGTTCTTTTCTTCTTCAATTCATGTGGCCAAGGGTCTTTAATCTTCACTCCTTCACGTGGCCACGGGTTGATCACTTCATTGTTTTCACGTGGTCACGTGTAAAGCTTATGGACTAAATGCTCAATTTTCTCGCATCAATTTCCAATATTTGCATATTTGGCCCTAATTTTTGCCTTTTTCCCAATTAAGTCATTTTTCTTGCAAATTAACCCTGAAAAACACCAAAATTTACAATTAACTCCAAAAACATAAAACTAACAAATTAAACTCAAATTAAACTAATTAACACAAAATTAACTTAATTAAATACCTAAAAACATACTAAAAACATCATATAATTCACCATTATCAATAGTTAGGTTAAAAATCGAACTTCATAATGGGATTGGGCTCTTTAAAATTACTGGAGAATTATTAATTGGGTTTCTAGAATTATTTATAATTATTTGGGCTCAATTAAATCCAATTTAAACCCTTTCACAAAAGACTATGCACAAAACCCACAAACTAGGCCTTTTGTACATATACTTGGATTTAATTACCCAAATGAATTCCAAATCCAACTAAATTAAATATATAGGCTCCAAAATACTTATGTAACATATTTAATTTATTTTGGTCCAAGAAATAGGCCTCTAAGGCCTTTTGTTTGGAGTTGGCGTATGGCCCTTCTTCTGGAGGGTTTTTACACCAACGTCACTTCTCTAGGCCTCTGTAATTCCTCCAATGGATCTATTAATTATTATATCAGCCCTATAACACTTATAGTCCAATAATAATTAATTATGAAATATATTATTTCAATTAGGTCCAATTTTATAGAACATTTCTCAAAAGTTCCGCGAACAATTTTACTTGATCATAATTAATTAAACTCTTTAATTAATTATTCTCATATTCACTTATCTATCCCCATAATAATATCAAATATTATTATCATTGTCATTTTACCATTTTATCCTTTTCTCTATATGTGTGTGACCTATTGGGTTCCTATCCATATTGACAGTATAATATGTAATTGTGAGTTCTATTCAAAACTCACATGATTTAAACTCCTTTAAATCATTTTATCAATCCCTATTGATATTCTTGATACATCATTATACAAGTCATGATTGGCCTCTAGAACATCATCATGACTACCCAAATGTCAGGAAAGTCAAGTGGTTTGACTATACCCTTCCATAGAAACAATTACCGTGCAATTACTCCTTTCACCACTCTTATCTCAATTAGATTCTAAGTATGGATTTCTATCAACTCATATAAATCTAATTATGCATGTTCTATTAATTTAACCATTGTTCCTAAAATGCCCTCCATGGATCTCTATCCATCTTGGCATATTACTCTGGCGAAAGATTCTCTGAACAAGGCAATTATAGAATCATGCAACATAACTTCCCTTATTAAATCTAGGATGGTGAATCCTTTGTCAATAACTTAAGTATCTTCAAGTAGGTTATGATATACCCAATCTCCTAACTATGTTCACTCCCAGTTAGAAGTAATCAATTATGGAGTCAAAATATACCACTTGCTACTTAAGATAACTCTGGTGATCTCAAGTCTAAGGATACTTGTACAACCACTATGAAGAGATTTCTCACTGACATAGATTTAATATCCATGTGAGGATTCTCTTTGCAGGTCTCCAATGAACTTGTTCTTATAACAAGCATCCATATGTTAGCTTTGATTATCTTCCATAATCACAGTTTTGAGAACCACTGCTTAAACCATTCAAGAAGCATAACATGTGCTAGTCTGTCCGAATTAACAATGTCTTATCTTGTTAATTCTATGACCAGGGATATTTAGATATTAACACATTTGCATGCAATAGACACCTCATATCATGAACACTTTCATGATTGTCTTTGCACTGTGTTTATAATATCATGGACTTCATTTATTAATTTAAGATTTACAAACTCATGTATTTAAATATAACATTAATAAATGAATAATGCCTTTTATTAAGAATATAAATTCATACATATGAAATTCGTCCCTTTTACATGGGCTCTAGGGCATACTCTCTAACATTGTCTATATTAAATGTTATCCCTACTAAGTTTTATTGTTTAGCATAGGTTGTTTATCAGTGTAGGTTCTTTAACTAAGACACTCTCACAAAGACAAAATCTCCATAAGAAAGGCCAACATGAGTCTTAAGAGAAGTTAGAAGTAGAAAGCCCTTGTTTTATCTTTTGTATAACTTTTTGTATTAATAATTTTACGAAAGTAAAGATGTTTAAGTAGTTGATAATATCATGTTGTATAAAGGCTCATTTTTATAAACTATAATAACATAAACATATACTTATGATATGCTTTAACTTTTTTATAAGGTTTATGCATAGTAATGTCTATTGAGGAAAAAATGTAAATTTCTTAACGGAGAATGTAAGTGATATTATGTACATATCCTAGATGGTTATATAGGATAAGTAAATAAATTATAGCTATGTTGAGTCATGATGATGATAGAAATGAGTTTTTAAATAGAGGGGTATGACAATATTCATGTATTATTTTTGATATATTTTTAGCAATGACATGCACTTATACATAACAATTTATTCATTAATATATATATATTGAGTACTCTATAAATATAAATTTGTTATTTTTTCGTTTATTATCTATTATTTAAATAATAAAATGTCCGTATTAAATTAAGAAAACAAAAAAAAAAGTCATGCCAACATTTAGCTGTGAGTGCCCACATCTAAATAATATGTTATTCAACTTGAGCTGCCACTGAGTTCTATCAGTCATGCAAGGTTTAACACAACAAACTCATTTCTCAAATTATCCTTATTCCTACTTTTATCATTTTTCTTTATTTCTCTCTTTTTTTTCTTTTTTTTTTCTTTAGCATGTCATAGATTATTTAACATGGTAGACTTGTTTCATTCTTGCTTCTCAAGCATGAATGCACATAATATTATTTATATAATTCTTCCTGTTTATTTCCATGCATATATTCTTGCAAAAGTATATATATGGCTATTATATATACATTATTATTATGTTCATTTTTTCTATTCTTTCTCTTTTTTTAACCTATTACTATATTATTTACACAGTGCACATACCATATATTTTCTCTTATTTTCTTCTCTTTCATTTTTTATATGTTTTTGTTTTGCTTACTACACTTTCTTCCCTATATTTTTCTTACTGCATATTCATATTATTACTATTATTTTTACATTCTTACTTAATAAAATATAATATCCTAATAACCATACATATCTTATTTCTAATATTTACACTAAAATATGCATTTTATGTCTAAATGTCACCCAAAAAATGCAAAAAAGAGGCAATAACACTGCAACACACATGATCACAATGACATTTACCAGTATATTGCCATTATTTCAATCTCATTTAGTGTAAAAATAGAGGTGAGAAGTAGAAAGCATAACTTTTTGGCTTATATATGGAAACTCGATGAAAATGTGCAAATGATATGTCACAACACAAAAACCTAATGTTCTACCCTATTAGATTTGAGAAATAATAGCTCAAAATTGAAAAAATGGCAAAAATTTGAGGGCCTTACATAGGTGTGCATTCATTGCACAGGTATATAAATGCTATACACGGGCATGCAAAGCTCAAAATTTAGATTTTGAAAAATTTTCAATGTAAACACATTTAATGCATGCAAAACTCACGTAAATTATGCTTTTACATGGGTTTTGATCCAAACTCATGCAAAAAAACCCAAATTTATTCAAATGATCACAAAAAATTAATTTTTCATAACTTTTATAATTTATCTGCCCGCCTTCCCATTTTTATTACAGCCTTATTTATTCAAATGGATCATTTTTTTACATAAGCACACACATATAAATAAATGGTTTTTTCATCTTGTTTTAAATATTAAAAATCACTAAATATTATTTACAAAAATGATAATTTTTGTTTTTATTCACTTACCGCATTTTATTTTTGTTATTTTATCTTCAGTTTTCTTTAATTATTTATTGTCCTATTTAATTAACTACATGCGACAAATATACTCCTTGAACAGCCAAATATCTTCATCAATTCTTATCACTTAGGAAATTAAGCCTTATTGAAATGAGAGAACTGCTAAATCCTTTGCCTGTATAATTTACACAAAAATATGGGATGAATAATGGTGAAATGGTGCAACATGACTTGAAGAACATATGAGGTGCTTTTTTACTATTCATCTTAACTAGATGGTAACTAGGACCTATGCATAGTTATGCATGATGGAATATGACATGGTATGAATATCATGATAGCACAGCGGAAAAACAAAAAATTTTATCATACATACCATTCACATCCAAAGCTAGAATCGAAACATGCAATTTTAGGTTGTAAAACTTACAAGTTGAGATGCCTTTTAAAACTTGAGTTTCGTGATGATCAGCAACCGAGATGCCTTTATCCACCTTAGATCTTGATCACCAATGCCAAGGAACAGCCTTTTACGCTACTCCCTCTATTCTCACACACACAATTGCACCGACGGCTTAAAATAGAGGTTGTTAGCTCTCTTTTTCGGTATTGTGTAAGGGCAATGGTTTGAAGCTACAAAATATGATTTTGTACTTCTCTTAGGTTGCTATTACTACCCAAGATCACAAGAGAATGAGGAACTATCCTTTCTCCTTGTGAAAATTGGCTAAAGAATTCTTGAGAGAGAGAGAGGGTTTCACGCAAAAACCATAGAAGAAAGCTTAGAGTTTCACGCAAAAACCACAAAAGAAAGCTTAGGGTTTCCCGCAAAAACCACACCTCTTCTTAGGGTTTTATTTCATTTAATATATATGCTTATCCTTTGGCAAGTCTTTGATTTGAATTCAACTATCCTAAGATAATTAATTCAAACTCTTTCACTTCCTAAAGATAAGTAATATATTTTGAATTAAACTCCTTTGAATTTAAATTCAAATTTGAAATAAATCATAAGACATTTAATTAAATTGAAACACTTAATATAACTAATACACATGTGCCGAAATTCCTTGATTTCCCTCTTGGAATTTCGGCCACTTCATCAATTATATAAGTGATTTAATTTAATTTAAATTCCTTTAGGCTTTAATACTCAATTAACTTAATTAATGTAACTTAATTAATTAATTGAAATTAAACCTTGTGAGCTGAATTTCTCTCTCTCATGGACTAAAGCCCAATAGCAATTTTATAACCCATTACATACACTAATTTGACTTTAATTAAAAGCCCAAATTAATGTCCAATACTTAATTTAAGTATTTTAAGCCCAATGCTTTGTGTGCGATCCTATAGGTCCATTTAATGTTGGCAATGAATTAATAAATTAATTCAAAGGCTATATATATTCTCTAGCAAGATATTATAGCATTCCAAATTAAATGAAAATGCATATGGCATTTAGTGACCTAATGCAATTTTGCATAGTCCCTTACCCACAAATATCAGAATTAGTATAAGGCATGGAACTAGTCATCCTTATATATATTAATTCCTTTCTTGATATTCCAGTGCCACTGAACTCTCAGATAAATAATGATTACTCATTATTTCATCTCGGTATGGCCATACACTTCTCAGTTCACTGATCAAGTGGCCGGTGATATTTTCTCTCTTATCGAGAGGGGTAATCCCTTCACTTCTCTCATGCTCTCTAACATGAATTAATGCATACCCAATCATACCCGTACTTGTCACTCTGTTACGAGCATGTTAGGTGTTTCTCAAAGTACACAGTAATTCATAAAGAGTTTCATAGAGATTTCAGGTCTAAGAACTTCGATACAAAACTTGCATATGAGAAACACTTATGACTTGTACCATGTAGTGTTCTCATGAGCGGATCGAATCCAGATACTATGTTCTTTTACATGTATCTATGATCTCTGATTGACACTGTTGTCCTAATGATCCGTAAGACAAAACTCATAGTATCAGAGAGAGCATACTAGTCTTAATTCATTTGTTATTCCCATAACAATGACTGACTAGGGATATTTAGAATGAAGTCCCATTTGTTTCAAGGTCTTACAATCCATGTGCCTCACACATGATAACTTAAACCGAAACGACATTCTTGGATAGTTTTATCAATTGACATGCACAGGAATACAAAAGATAAAACAAATGCCTCATTTTATTAACAAACTGTTTTATTATAATGTATTGGGGCTAGGGCTTACACTAACAATCTCCCACTAGCACTAGTCCCAATTGGGCATAGCCCTAAGACCGAACGCTCTCAAATGAGCCTCGTGCAGATTTGGACGTAACTGTTTCGTCAAAGGATCTACTACATTGTCTTCACTTGCTATCTTGCTAACCTTGAAGTCCCCACGATCAATGATTTCTCTGATCAGGTGGTACCTCCTGAGTATGTGTTTGGATTTTTGGTGTGACCGGGGCTCCTTGGCCTGTGCAATGGCCCCGTTATTGTCACAGAAAATTTCTAATGGATCTAGGATGCTTGGGACCACTCCTAATCCATTAATGAAATTTTTAATCCAAACAGCCTCTTTTGCAGCCTCACTTGCTGCAATATACTCAGATTCTGTAGTTGAGTCGGCAACGGTCTCTTGCTTTGAGCTTCTCCAGCTGACAGCACCACCGTTTAAAACAAAAACAAACCCAGAATGCGATCTAGAATCCTGAGTGCTGGTCTGAAAAGCAGCATCGGCATAACCTTGTATGACGAGCTCTTCTTGACCACCATACACCAAGAAGTGATCCTTAGTCCTTCGCAGGTACTTAAGGATCCCTTTTACAGCAGACCAGTGCTTCTCACCAAGGTCTTGCTGAAATCTACTGGTTATACTCAGTGCATGAGCAACATCCAACCTAGTACATAACATAGCGTACATGATAGATCCAATAGCAGATGCATATGGGATTCTACTCATGTTGTCCCTTTCCTCTTTGGTTTTAGGGCACTGTTCTTTAGTCAAAGGAACTCCCAAAGCCAAAGGTATGTACCCTTTCTTTGAGTCTCCCATACTAAAACGCTTTAGTACTTTGTCTATGTACTTTTCTTGACTTAGTCCCAAAAGCCGATTCGATCTATCTCTATAGATTCGAATACCAAGTATTGTCTCGGCTTCACCTAAGTCTTTCATTGAGAAACATTTTCCCAACCATTGCTTAACCTTTTGCAATGTTGGAATATCATTCCCAATGAGAAGGATGTCGTCCACATATAGGACCAGAAATACTACTATGCTCCCACTAACCTTCTTGTACACACAAGGCTCATCTTCGTTCTTGATGAAGTCAAATTCTTTGACTGCCTCATCAAAACGAAGATTCCAACTTCGGGATGCTTGCTTTAATCCATAAATGGATTTTTAAAGCTTGCATACCTTCTTAGGATGCTTGGGATTGACAAAACCTTCAGGCTGTGTCATATACACATCCTCAAGTAAATTTCCGTTGAGGAAAGCAGTTTTGACATCCATTTGCCATATCTCATAATCATGATATGCAGCTATGGCAAGCAAGATCCTAATGGACTTGAGCATGACTACAGGCGAAAAGGTCTCGTCATAGTCTATACCATGAGTTTGTCGAAAACCTTTTGCTACTAGTCTACCTTTGTAGGTCTTATCAGCTTTTAGTTTGAATAACCACTTGCATTCAATTACCTTAGCACTTTCTGGTGGATCAACCAAGGTCCAAACCTGGTTATCGTACATTGATTGCATCTCGAATTTCATGGCTTCTTGCCAATTATTCGAGTCTGGGCTTTCAATAGCTTCTCGGTAGGTAGTAGGATCCTCACGATCTACTAACTCAATAGTGTCACTGTCAGTGATTAGAAATCCATATCTCTCAATCTCCTGACGTACCCTACCAGACCTTCTAGGTACTTGTGTAATGGGTTCTTGTTCCACAACTGGTTGTGAACTTGATCCCATTTCCAACTCATCCTCTATAGGAGCTTGTGGCACTTGAATTTCTCTAAATTCTACTTTACTCCCACTGTCTTTCTTGAGAAGGAACTCCTTTTCCAAGAAAACAGCCTTGCGAGCAACAAATACTTTATTCTCGGCTTGTGAGTAAAAGTAGTATCCCTTTGTTTCTTTGGGATAGCCCACAAACAAGCAGACAGTCGATTTGAACTCTAGTTTGTCAGATGTTAATTTTTTAACATGTGCTTCACAGCCCCAAATCTTGAGAAAAGACATATTGGGTTCTTTCCCAGTCTATACCTCGTATGGTGTCTTCTCAACTGCTTTAGTTGGAGTACGGTTCAATAGAAACGCAGCAGTTTCTAATGCATAACCCCAAAAAGAGATAGGAAGATTAGCTTGACTCATCATAGATCGAACCATGTCCAACAGAGTTCGATTTCTCCTTTCGGACACACCATTCCATTGAGGTGTTCCAGGAGGAGTGAGCTGTGAAATAATACCACACTCCTTTAGATGACTGTCAAACTCTTGGCTTAAGTATTCGCCACCTCGATCTGATCGAATGGCTTTTATACTTTTGCCAAGTTGGTTTTCTACTTCGTTCTTAAACTCTTTGAATTTCTCAAAAGTTTCGGACTTGTACTTCATTAGATAGACATAGCCATATCTACTGAAGTCATCTGTGAATGTCACGAAGTAGCTAAAACCACCTCTAGCATGTGTACTTAAAGGTCCACATACATCGGTATGTATTAGTTCCAATAAGCCATTAGTCCTTTCACCTTTTTTATTAAAAGGATTGTTTTTTCATTTTTCCATGCAAACATGGCTCGCATGTGTCATAAGACTCTAAGTCAAATGACCCAAGCACTCCAGTTTTGTGGAGTCTTGAAATACGTTTTTCGTTTGCATGTCCTAAACGACAATGCCAGAAGTAAGTAGGGTTTATTTCGTTTGATTTAACCCTCTTTGTATTAATGTTGTATATGGACTCTTTGTTTTGTAAATCAAGGATATAAAGGCCATTTTGCAACATGGCATTGCCATAAGAAATGCCTTGGCGACGAATATGAGCATTGCCCTTTTTAATAACAAAATCAAATTCATCATTATCCAAACATGAAACTGAAATAATGTTTCTGCTCATAGCAGGCACATAATAACAATTATTCAAAACAATACAAAGTCCGGAAGGTAAAGTGAGGTGATAGTCGCCTATCTCCATGGCAGCAACTCGTGCTCCATTCCCCACACGGAGGTCCACTTCATTCTTCCCAAGTAACCGCCTATTTCTTAGCCCCTGCACATTTGAACAAATGTGAGAACCACAACCGGTATCCAATACCCAAGTGGTAGAAATAGAAAGGTTAATTTCAACAACAAAAATACCAGAACTGGACGCCTTGGCTCCATTCTTCTTTTGTTCTTCCTTGAAGAGAGCGCAATTCTTCCTCCAATGCCCTATCTTGTTGCAATGGAAGCAAGTGCTCTCACTCTCTTTGAGTTTTGGCGCCTTGGGCTTGGATTGGGCCTGAGGTGCACTCCCACTTGACTTGGGTTTTGCCTTTCCCTTTCCCTTTCCCTTAGCGGGTCCCTTCTTAATTCCCTTTTGAACCATTAGAACGGGATTGGTCTTTCGAATGTTCTCTTCAGCATTCTTAAGCATCCCATGAAGCTCAGTGACTGACTTGTTCATTGCATGCATGTTATAATTCATCACAAATGGATCATAAGCAGCAGGCAATGATCCTAAGATCAAGTCAGTGGCTAATTCCTTTGGCACTAGTACCTCAAGCTTCTCAAGAGTATCAATATACCCTATCATCTTGAGTACATGGGTACTAACAGGTGTACCCTCAGCCATCTTGCAAGAAATTAATGCCTTTGTTGTCACGAACCTCTCGTGACGAGCTTGCTCTTGGAACATCTCCTTGAGGTGCACCATGATCGCATAAGCCTCTTGGTCCATAAAATGCTTTTGCAAGTCAGGCACCATAGTGGCCAGCATCAGACAGGTCACATCGTTGGAGTCGCTCTTCTTGGTCTCAAAAGTTTCCTTTTGAACCGCAGAGGCGTTCCTTCCTGGTTCTTCAGGCAAGGGTGCATCCAAAACATACGACTTTTTCTCTTGCTTAAGAACTATTCTTAAGTTTCAAGACCAGTCTATGAAATTGGTGCCATTCAATTTGTCCTTTTCAAGGACCGATCACAATGAGAAATTGTTGTTTGAAGATGCCATTTTCAATCTACAATAAAATTTAGCAAGATTAAATGAGGTCTTATTTATGATCCCACAAACCGAATTAATATCCCTTTAAATAATTTGCGTTAGTGATTTAATGTGGGCCAAGATCCACTTTTCACAACAACTTATTAGTCAAGCTGAGCTTGTACACCTAACAAGTTAAGTTACTTAGGTAGGAAAACTCCAATCATGTCTCGTACATGACTCTTGGATCAAATGGGCTAACATCTTTAAGATGTTATAGCACAACCCATTTATTAGTTGCCTAGGTCCGGGCATCCCTTTCCATGTTAAGTCCAACCTACATTCACAACCCATGCCTCACAAAGATAATCGGGCGCATCTAGGACTCCTAGTCTACGTGACCGATGATCGATGCCTTGACATGTTTCGAATTAGGAAGGCAACTTTGTGACTTACTATTTTTTAGGGATTCATTTTATTACGGCTTACATGGCATACGCTTTGTCATCCATACATAGCATGCATATATATATATAATTGCATAAAGTAAAGCGTGACAAACATGGGCCTAAAAACCTACAACTAAGATTCTATACTATTACATAAGAATCTTCGAGTTGGGCTTCTCCACTCCGGTGGGCTTCGTCTTGATTTACAAAGTCTTCAAATAAATTATATTCTAAGAAATAAATGAAACTATTACAATAAAATATAATGGCACGCAGGCCATATTTAATTACAAAAACCCAGGGCCCATGAATGCACCATGCATATCCATTCATCACACCAAACAAGCAAATAAATATACATAGCATTCATGGATCAAACAAAGTCCAATTTTAATCAATTTAGCCAAGCCCATTAGTGGAAATTATGTACTTGAACCTTTAAGAGAAGACCCCGTGATGGGCCTAGGCTGAAGCCCAATGGACTAAATCCTCTTATTGAATAAGTTCTCTTAAAAGCCCAAAACACAAACTAGTTAGATTTGTGCCATAAATCAACTCTAGTATAATTTCCAATTTTGCCATTTTTAATTTTATGTCATACAGCCCATAAAAATTAAAAATACATATAATATGTGCTAACATGAATTAAAAATAAAATCATGAAGAACACATATAATAATACACGGCATTCATGCAAAAACAAACAAACAACAAAACTAGTTGTTTAATGCTTATGTAATGCCATGAAATGCACAAACATTTAAATCAATTTTATGAGTCATTTAATAATCTAAATAAGTCCATAAATATTGATTTAATATTCTGTACCATTTTAATCTAAATGTGTTTTTACCATTTTAATCAAAACAAAACAAACTATGTTGATTAAACATGTAACAAACACAAACTAGACATAGTTTTAAGTGATTTTAAAATTAATCAATTAAATTGTCATGGACCAGAATTAAAACCAAATTTAAAATATGTCTAGACCTGATATTAAATCTTTAAAAATCACTTACAAACATGCCAAAATCAATTTTACATTTAATTTTGAAAACTAGTTGATAAACTAGCAATTTACATGCCAACTAACACCTAGTTTCATAATTAACATGTACCATCAGGTATAAATAATTAAATCCGACCATTACCAGCCCTAATAACATCTGAGGACAGTATATTAACATGTCATATTAATTATAATACCTATCTAATCAATTAAAATCGTTTTTACACCAAAACAATGCAAAAAACTCAAAACAGAAAATTTCATATTTGCATGTTTTCAAAATAACGATTTTTAATTAATTTTTTCATGCATCTAAAGCACTAAAATAAGCATGTCTAGGCTCTGATACCACTGATGGAATATGACATGGTATGAATATCATGATAGCACAGCGGAAAAACAAAAATTTTATCATACATATCATTCACATCCAAAGCTAGAATCGAAACATGCAATTTTAGGTTGTAAAACTTACAAGTTGAGATGCCTTTTAAAACTTGAGTTTCGTGATGATCAGCAACCAAGATGCCTTTATCCACCTTAGATCTTGATCACCAATGCAAAGGAACAGCCTTTTACGCTACTCCCTCTATTCTCACACACACAATTGCACCGACGGCTTAAAATAGATGTTGCTAGCTCTCTTTTTCGGTATTGTGTAAGGGCAATGGTTTGAAGCTACAAAATATGATTTTGTACTTCTCTTAGGTTGCTATTACTACCCAAGATCACAAGAGAATGAGGAACTATCCTTTCTCCTTGTGAAAATTGGCTAAAGAATTCTTGAGAGAGAGAGAGGGTTTCATGCAAAACCATAGAAGAAAGCTTAGGGTTTCACGCAAAAACCACAGAAGAAAGCTTAGGGTTTCACGCAAAAACCACACCTCTTCTTAGGGTTTTATTTCATTTAATATATATGCTTATCCTTTGGCAAGTCTTTGATTTGAATTCAACTATCCTAAGATAATTAATTCAAACTCTTTCACTTCCTAAAGATAAGTAATATATTTTGAATTAAACTCCTTTGAATTTAAATTCAAATTTGAAATAAATCATAAGACATTTAATTACATTGAAACACTTAATATAACTAATACACATGTGCCGAAATTCCTTGATTTCCCTCTTGGAATTTCGGCCACTTCATCAATTATATAAGTGATTTAATTTAATTTAAATTCCTTTAGGCTTTAATACTCAATTAACTTAATTAATGTAACTTAATTAATTAATTGAAATTAAACCTTGTGAGCTGAATTTCTCTCTCTCATGAACTAAAGCCCAATAGCAATTTTATAACCCATTACATACATTAATTTGACTTTAATTAAAAGCTCAAATTAATGTCCAATACTTAATTTAAGTATTTTAAGCCCAATGCTTTGTGTGCGATCCTATAGGTCCATTTAATGTTGGCAACGAATTAATAAATTAATTCAAAGGCTATATATATTCTCTAGCAAGATATTATAGCATTCCAAATTAAATGAAAATGCATATGGCATTTAGTGACCTAATGCAATTTTGCATAGTCCCTTACCCACAAATATCAGAATTAGTATAAGGCATGGAACTAGTCATCCTTATATATATTAATTCCTTTCTTGATATTCCAGTGCCACTGAACTCTCAGATAAATAATGATTACTCATTATTTCATCTCGGTATGGCCATACACATCTCAGTTCACTGATCAAATGGCCGGTGATATTTTCTCTCTTATCGAGAGGGGTAATCCCTTCACTTCTCTCATGCTCTCTAACATGAATTAATGCATACCCAATCATACCCGTACTTGTCACTCTGTTACGAGCACGTTAGGTGTATGTCAAAGTACACAGTAATTCATAAAGAGTTTCATAGAGATTTCAGGTCTAAGAACTTCGATACAAAACTTGCATATGAGAAACACTTATGACTTGTACCATGTAGTGTTCTCATGAGCGGATCGAATCCAGATACCATGTTCTTTTACATGTATCTATGATCTCTGATTGACACTGTTGTCCTAATGATCCGTAAGACAGAACTCATAGTATCAGAGAGAGCATACTAGTCTTAATTCATTTGTTATTCCCATAACAATGACTGACTAGGGATATTTAGAATGAAGTCCCATTTGTTTCAAGGTCTTACAATCCATGTGCCTCACACATGATAACTTAAACCGAAACGACATTCTTGGATAGTTTTATCAATTGACATGCACAGGAATACAAAAGATAAAATAAATGCCTCATTTTATTAACAAAGTGTTTTATTATAATGTATTGGGGCTAGGGCTTACACTAACAATGCAATAGGTTTGTATGGCTTTACAAGTCAACATTTAATAGTCCTCCAAATTTTCTACCTTTTTCTTTACATAGTGCCTATTCCCTTTATATTCTCTTTATCTTTCTTCGAATTTTATCCTTGTGTCCCATATTTCCATTGATGCTCTTTTATATTGCTCAATATGACTCTTTTTTTCTCAAAGGTTAGCCTTGATGCTGGATGATTATGCTATATGGAAGGACCCAATCTGGCTTTCCTACTCTAACCTACAATTCCTTCATAGTGTGACACTTGACATGAATTTTCTTTGGCATCCACCCACTTTTGGGACCCATGTTTTCATATTTTTTGATTTAACAATATAGAACTATGCCCGTTGCATGAAAAATTTGTTATTATCTTTGGTGTCTCTTCTACACCAAGTACCCTTTCTTGCTTGAAAGGTTGTGTACCTAATAATCCTTAAGATGTAGCCTGCACTCTAAGAATCTATCCTTCTCATGCCCTAGTACTTACGGATTGAGAAGAGCCTGTTGTGCTTAACATCCCCTTTAATAGCCTATGGTTTTTCACTGGCAATAAGATCTACTCTATTGGGGCTACTCTCTTTATGTGCTTAACCCATTATCCAGTGATGACTAGTAAAGGTGGTGTTCTATGGGATTACATGCTCTTTAAAATTGCCAACAGTATCCATAACCTATTTTCTTCTTATCTTAGTTGAGACTTCACTTAAATTGGATGTCGTACAAGTAGATCCTGCTACTTTGTTCACTAGCAACCCATTGCTACTCTAGGCATATGTAGATATTTATTTAAAAAGTAGCATGCCCCTTGTGGGTTTTCATGCTATATTTTCTTTGTGAAAAATGTGATTTTTTTATAGATTTTCACATAAATTATGCCTAATTTTTTGCTAAAGTGGGCCCAAACCATCCCAATGGCTTTTACACTTACTTTTTTAAAAGATTTGGTTGTAGGAGAAACTCAAAATGTTGGATGATCCCCCTTCCCAGGTAATATATGTGTACTCTCTCACTGCAAGAAAAAAAAGGCTATAAGGATGGGAAATTTGATCCCTAAAAGTGTTAATTCGATCCTTAAATGTCAATAAGGATAGAAAATTTTGGTCACCATCCTATTTTGATAGGCTCTATCGCTAATAACCAATAAGGATGGGGTGTATCAATTGGTCCTTAAAACTTTTAATAACCAGAATAAAAACTTGTCCCTAAAAAGTATTAAGGACCAGATTTTCCATTCTTAATAATGTAAGTCACATGATCATCTAGACTAGATATGAAATCTGGTCCTTAAAAGATTAATAACTATTGGGTTTTGACATAGGAAAAAAGAAAAATAAATCGCAGTGAAAATAATCAAACCCATCAAGATCCATGCGATCTAATAGACTGAATGAAGAGAAAGTAAAGATTACTAACCTCTTGAAACGTAAAATCATCTTACTGGTGCTACCTCACATGAAATGAACACCCTTTACTAGTATTCACACTCGAATGAGAGGAATGGGTTCACCTGGGGTGCTAGCTCCTCTCTTTGGCGACTAAGGCTATAGAAAAAAAATTTCTCTCTTCCCTTTCTCAAAGTGACGGCTCACCCTCTTAAAATGTGTGTGTTAGGACTATCAACCATATATATATATATATATATATATATATATATATATATAGTTGGCCTGACCTTAATTAAAAGAGAGAGAGAGAGAGAGAGAATTTTAGGCCTATATTACTAATTAAAATAAGAAATACTTTATTTCTTATTTAAAATAAAATTATAATATTAATCCTAATTAATATTTATTTATTTTGAATTTTAATTTGTCATAAAATAAAATTTGAAATGCCCGAATTAACCCTTAGTCCACTCATCACATTTTATGTGTACGACCAAATAGGTTCGTATTATATTGGCCATGGGCCCCAGTCCCATCATGGGCCCAGAAGGTATAAACGGCCTCTAACAAGATATTATGACTATCCAAATAATATGAATATCGATAATTCAATTTTAACCTCATATAACATGTTATAATCCTTTTATCACATGATATCTTGTACGAACATAAGTTATGATCCATGTCAAACTTATATAGTTCAAACATATAAATTCTCAATCACTAAGTAGACTGATAATATCAAATGACATTAATCGCTCCATTAATTCATTTGAGCACGGCCATGCATTTATTAGTCCTACTTATCAAAGGGCCCAATAGATATCCCTCTCATAAAAGAGGGATAAATTCAATCTTGATTATTCACTATCCTCTACATAATTATCATCATGTCCAATCATAACCTTTATTATCCGATTAAAGATAATGTTTCAAAACATAATATTCCTCATGTAGGATGCTATGATAATCTCAGGTCTAAGGATCAATGACATAACTATTATGAAATCACTAATGACATTAACCTATGTAGTATCTCATAGTGGATCAATCCAATGCTCTACTCTCCAACAAGTACCTATAAGTTTTATTTATATCACCATATATAATCATCCCATGATTATCAATCAAACTCGTGCTAGTTTTATTTATCATTATTCCTTTAATGATAAATAACTAGGGATAGTCAAAATAACATTAAATTGTTATTTACAAATATTATTATATTCTAAAATGCCAAAATATAATAACATAAAGAAAATCCAATTTTATAAAATGAAATGTGACATTACATAAAGAACCAAACATATGGCCTAGGGCATAACCACTAACAATAATGACCATAAATTTTTAAGGACAGAATTAAAATCCAATCCCTAAAATCATTATTAAGGATGAGATTTCTTATCCTTAATAATATAGATCATGTGACTAATAAGACTATTAAGGACTAAAAATCTAGTCCTTAATAAGGGTAATAAATCTAGTCCTTAAAAGAAATCATCATATGGCCAAATTTTTCATTCTATATCAATTTCTAAATAAATAAAATTTCCCATTATGTATTTTTTATTATAATTTACATAAAATATGTAATAAATGCATATACACATAATGGTCAATAGTATCATATTTTCATTTCAATTTTATAATTAATTGCTAATAATAAATGTCATCTAGAAAATAACACTGTATTATTTACATTGGCCCCTAGCCATCCCTTAGAAAATTCCAAATTACAAATAATAAATATCTCGGATGGTGGCATCATTAACAACCATGCTACATTTACAATAAATTCTAAAAATCCCATTTGTCTTTGTGTAGATGCCTCACAATTTGAACCATTTGATGTATTAATGCATCAAACTTCTACTGAATCAGTTTCATTCCAAAATAAATTTTCACCTCCCTAATGTGTACAAGAACGAAGTTTGATAAGCCCTTTTCATTTTCAACCTATGTAAGATCACATTTAGCTAGATAGTTAGGAATGTGGTGATTTACAAAATTAGAGGTAGCCAATTGTAAGTTAATGATACTGATTAATATCATATAAAGCCAAAAAAAATTGTGCACCAGCTATAATTCAATATATCAAAACAATAAAAGAAAAAGATAGAGAGGAAAAAGAAAAGAACTTTCACATTTATTTTAACAGTAATGCATAATGCATAAAAATTATTTAAACAATTTAAAAGTTCATGCAAAACGCTAAAGATATTACCAACAACACTAAGTGTGCAACCGTAGTGCATGTCCAATGAAGCATTTACACATCAAAAATGCTTAAAATCTACCTCAATAAATGTAGGACCAATGAGATTTGCTACAACATGACGAATAAATATTTCACATAATTGATGTCTAAGGTGAGACCATTCTTCAATATAACTATGAGGTAATGTTACATAATAATCATATGCAAGATATTTTCCAGTAAATGATACTAGAAGTCTGCAATAAAAAAAGTATTATATTGCATGTTGTTACAATTCAAGATTTCAATATGATAAATATTAGGAAAAAAATCAAAATAGTAATGCATGAAACAAAGCCAAAAAAAATAGTAAAATATAATTTAGGCATACTAATTTTAGATGAATTAATTCCATACCTAATTTTGGGTTATAACAGATTACTTCCACAAGCAACAAATTCCATATGCTTTCCAGCTTTAAAATAAGTTGGATGAACATGGTGACGTCTTAAGGCCTGCCCTTTTATGTTCATTTTCATCATTGAATTTCCATCTAATTGCATACAAAATTAAAAGTTTAAATAACAAAGAAAAGTGTTATTTAGAAAGACTTAAATATAATCATGTTGGTAACTTGACCTAGAATTGATTGACACTAAATTACTGTACTTAAATAGCAATCTACAATACCATTTAAATAATTTAGTTCACTTGCTTTAAACATACATACATATTTAATGATTCAAGGTTAAACCAATGACAAAATGCAGAGCAGGTTCAGTGAATGGAAATATAAGCCCACATAAAGGTTCATGAAACACCCTAATCTCATGCCTTTATCATGTATCATAAAATACCTTTCAATCCTATAATAGAAGGTTATTAACCCAATGTAGTATACAATTAACATAAAAAATAGTCTATTTAATTAGGCATCTCATGCATCAATTAAGTGTTTCCCCCAACTTTAGTAACATAGTTACATATGTATGATGACTTATTTTGCAACATAATCATCATTTTAATGTTAGTTATAACTATCATAACTTGGTTTCTTATCATGCATAACATTTATCAATTCATTTAGCATATAAGCATTCTAGCTACTATATGCATGCATGCTTTAGCATTCTTTCAATAAACTTATTACATCACTTACTCCATATTACACACACACACACACACACACACACACATATATATATATATATATAGACACTTAATAGCCCTTCTTATACATATTAAACATGTAAGGACTATAAAAAATTTATCAAAATTCCTACATCAACTTCTATAGACTGGTGTTGGCATGTCCTAATGCAGAAAATGTTCCTAAGCAAAAGTCTTGACTACCAAAACCTACACGGATCAAAATAACTCGTGCTAAGCTATATAGCTTAGTGGGGATACTAAACATGAAAGTCAACCACTCACAGTGGTCATCAGAGCTATTTAATATACAAATACTAGAAAATAATACAGTTTACATAATAGAAATAAGTATAAAACAAAGCACAATATCTCAACAATAATGTAACTCTTCAATAAGTTCAACATACTCAAATCTAAATAATTCATAATGAGTTCTGTACAACATGTAATTAGATATCAATATATGCATTAGAAACCATAGTTAAACATGATAATCCATATATCATATGCATAAATCATACTGTGAATAACTGACAATTATTAATACTTTAAATTGGCCTGCTTAAGTTCCAAGGGTGGATAATGGGATCGGTGGATACCCGAGGGTATCAAAATGGTGGATATCCGAAGATATCAAAACTATGGACCCAATCACGAAAAACTGTATGGTGGACCGGTCAAGGACCCAAACGGGCTCAAGTAACAACCCAAATGGGTTGTGCATGATCCATTAGGATTAACTATACTCTAGACCTATAAAGGTTAATGGTGGCAACTACAATATCCCTATAAGTGCCTATCTATCCACAATTAAACTCTAGTAGCAGGCAAAATAGTTTATGAGTTCATTTAATATTTAGATATATCATGCGTGCACCAATATCATATATTTTGCTCATGTATGATCATATCATCATACTTATTTCTCTAGTGTACGACATGTATTCATGCACACTTATAGTAATACAAATATCTATGTTTGAACATACATATCATCATGATCAAATACTTGAACATTTTATCTTTAGGTATGTTAAGTGTTCATAGCCTTGCTAAAACATCATTTGTTTCAATAGCATCTAACATTTCTCTTATCATGTTCTTTAAGCTTACTACCAATAACTACCATATGTATGCATCACATGCCCTCTTTCATTTTTAAATATCGAGTAAAAGAACATACCTGTTTTGTCGCTAATAATAACACATGCCTCATATACTATATTCTATAGCACATTATGCCATTTAGTTTCTTTTATCATATAATATCTCAAGAATTCATTGAACATCCTTTAACTATATATATATATATATATAATTTGATATTCTACTCATGTGAATGTTTGGCATGCTATGATTTTATACATGGTATGTAGAGGTGTCAAAAATATCATAGTTATCTCCACACTATAAGGTAAAGCATTTAAACAAGAGTATACCCTAAGTAAGTCAGTCGTAAGCACGACGTTGGTTGCAAGAGAGGCAAAAGCAGCAAGTCACTTATAGTACATTGTCGCGATAGCGAACGGTGTCGCGAGCATAACATACCAGGATTGTATAGTCTATATCAATTCATCACTCCAGCAACTCTTGTATGAATTCCACATTATGCCTTATTAACATGCTTAAGCTTACATTATTTAAACCCCTAATTCATGTCTCAAAATTTGTAATACTTCCAATTAATACCTTTAACTAAAATTCCATAATTTTACCATTAACACATAATATGACGAAGATGTATAACTCAAATAGATCAAGTTCTTATCATGCTAAGTTCTTTTATAGCAGTAAAAAAATTATAAAACCAAGTGAAGCTATTAGAGAAATATAAATTATTTTTTCTTTTAATATGCGTTGATATTTCACATAGCACTCAATAGATCATAAAAATTTGTTCAAAGATATAATTAGGGCTAGGTTCCTTCAACGATCTTGTAGGTATATGCCTAGTATAACTTTAAAAATTTCAACGATTTCAATTAAAGATTTCTAATATAATTTATGCTAAGATTTCATTCACTAAGGTCAATGGTTTCATGTAATTTCCACAACAACAATTCATAAACTAGTTCTCTTTTTCTTTGATCCAAAAATTTCAATCAATCAAAGCATGTTCTATAAAAAAAAATCATCCACAAGAAACTAAGAAGACCCTAATCCCATACCTTGGCCTAAATTCCTTTAGCTTTTTAATCCATTGCAAGACCTTTTCCTTTGTCTCTTCCACCTTCACCTTCTTTATCTACAATATAATTCATTCTTTAATCAACCATTTCCAACAGCTTTCCCAAATGAATTCCAAATAGAGGATGAAGAAGAAGATGATGAGGATGAAGATAACCAGAAATTAAAACCGTACCTCAATAATTTACATCAATATTTTCTTGAACAAACCACATGCATGAAATTTTTCTTCAAGAATTCATAGATAATTGAGAGATTAAGATAGAATTGTAGGAGATGAAGAAGAAATATTTCAAGGCTGTAGATGCTGACCCTCTCTCTCAATCCACTCTCCCAATTCTCTTTCTTTCCACTAAAATCAACTTATATAATAGTAGAAAATATCCCTTCTAGTCCTTTAACAATTTGCATGTCCTACCATTAGCTCTTTCCTTTTTGCATGATATAAAGTGACCCCTCCACTGAATCCTTCTTTTAAATTGACCACTCAATTATTCTTTTATTCACAATTAACCCCTAAAATGTCAAAATTACAAAATTTACCCCAAATCAATTCTTTATACTCCAATTATACCCTCGATTAATATTAAACTATAATATTAAATTTTATTTTCATGCAATTAATTTAATAACACAATAATTCATCAGTTGACCCATACTTTATATGAAATTTTCATTTTTAATTTAATCTTAATCAAATAAATCATACTCAATTCATGAAAATTTCAATTAGGGTTATTTACGGGTCTCATAGTTCACATATGTATGAGTTAAAGTGATTAAATAAATAGGAAATGCACACATCATGCATAGTAGGAAAATGACCATAAAAGGTTCAAGTATCATAAGTACTAAGATAGATGTTAAAAGCATTAAACAACTCAGGAAATAAATATGGTTGTGGCAAATACACTCCAATATTGTAAAATCTTCTACTAGTAGTCCCGTAAATTGCCTTTTTTACTCAATTTCCTTACAAGGTAGATTACAGTAATCCATATAAAATTATAATTTAATAGAGCACTAAAATAAATCTAATTAGATAGCATATGCAGTAATATGACATAAAAAGAGATAAAGCTAAATGTAAGCAGCATTATCTCACCTTTTAGGACATGAAAGACCATGTTGTTAAGATAAATAAGCATAGGGCTCCTCTTGGATAACATCTTTCTAGGTAAAATAACAAACTCATGCAAATTTTTCATAGGATCTTCAAATAACTACTTGATGAAACAAAAAATTGGAGTTAAGTTTGTAGCTTCTGAAAAAAGTTGGCAATATATTTATGAAGAAAGACAAATACTTACGACAAATTGGTATCTTAGATGTAACAAAGTTCTTGATGATATAATGAGATACCTATAGTTACCCATCAACATAAATAACTTTCTTGATGAATGCACAACGTATATTTGCTTTTACAAACAATACAAATTGAGTTACAAATATAGTCACATAGTTTTGAACAAATAATCAAAGCATACTTAAAATACAGTTCAATGTTAAATTTATCTTCATATGGTAAATTGAGTTGATCAAAATAAAATTCATGGTATTTATAATCCTAACATCAAAATTTAGAAGTTATTAGATCAACCATATTAGAAAATATTTAAGGAATTAAAGCTAGAAAGTATTAAAAATGCAAGATTTGAAATGAAATAGTTAAACAAAGATCTAAAATGAAAAATATCAAATTCAACATGACACCTTTTTAGCAAGTATCATAGCCCAATGACTATATGATTCTAAACATTCAAATATTTTTACAATTGAATATGCACATAAAACAAACTATAAAATTACTCAAGTGTTAATTACATGCTAATTCATTGAGAAACCTAAACTAGCAAAATAAATTAATTGAAAAAATGTAGCAACTTCACTAAATAAGATCCATAACCTCATATTTAGAAGCATAATGTTACAATAATTATTTCAATCAATTGACACCAAATTTGTTTAGCCTTAGAAGATTTGTTTGTAGATGTCATGTATTTGTATTATCACTTTAATCCACATGAATGCTGGCATTATGACAAATAGAGTCAAAATTGTACAACTAGGAAATATATATCCCTCCAATTCGACTAACATGCTAGCCAACCATTCAAATATCTACAAATAAAGAATTATATGTCAACCAATTCCTAACATCCTTGACCATTTGAAAATATACTCCCTTGACACACTAAATTGTAATAAAAACTTACTCATAGGAAAAATGATAGTCACAACCTCAAGAGTTTAATTTTTTAGTTCATATTTTTTCTTTTGTTCTCAAATATATAGCAATAAAATGCATTGCCCAAGTTTAAGGAAACAAATTAGTGTAAAATCATGAAAGAGATATAGTTAAGAACAATTTCATCAAATTAATTGCTAATACCACCATGAATGATAACCATTGATTGAAGATTGGAGGTAGTGATGAAACCCTAGAATAATAAAAGAAGAGGTGCAGGGAAGAGAACAAAAGATAAAAAAGATATACACTTATTTATCAAATGAGCCATCACCTATGGCTTTTTCCTGCGGTAAAGAATGCAATGGCATCATAAGTAGAGCGATAAGGAAGGAGGAAGGCAAGTAAAAAAAGAAATTTTTTAATTATTTATATTTATCAATGGTGAATTTCTATATCACATCTCTCTTCAGCCCAAATAAAAACAAATAAGGATCATATTTCTAAAATATTAGGAGCTGGATGCTATAGAAATCAAGTGAAAATGAAAATTAAGGACCATACAAAAATCTAGTCCTTATTTTGTTATTTTGAGGACTAAATTGCCTTCTCAATAAAATTTAATCCCTACAGGTCCATTTTCTCGTAATGTCTCATTTTTTTTGCTCCAAACAATGCTGGTATTAGATTAGTTCTAGGGAGGAAGGTGTAGTCTAGTTGACCGAAGTGGCTAAGTGGAGGGTAAGTTTCATGTGTTTATGGATAAAACTAGAATATGTGACCTTAAATGGGAGCTCATCCTATATTCTACTTAACAGTTTGCATAGCACCACTTTTTGTATTTTTACATGTTGTGCTCAACAATATGGCATAAAGTAAGACATTATTCATACCCAACCATCTTTTAAAGGAGGAGAGATAACTAATACCTTTGTCATTGGCCATCATTACATTTGAGACACCTACCATTGAGGTCCAACATTCTACCCATATATTATGTGACTTTGAGACCAATGCCTAATACCATCTGTGGGTTATGGAGGCACCTGACACAGGGCCATTTTGGATGAGGCACTAAGATAAATGAGGTAGTGATATAGGTGATGAAGTGTGATCACTTTTCTTTGAAAAAAAAACTATGGCATGTAATATAATGCATGTTTGCAATGTCAGATATAGCACAACACTTTTACATTTTGTATGCTTGTTATTGTTGTTGTGTGTCATTTTCTTTTTGAATAAATAACACTTTTTTATGCTAATCAATATACTTAACTTATATTATATGCAAGGCCCCAAAACATACCCTAAAACCCTAATAGGATTAGTGTATAGTGGAGAAAGAAATTGAAAAGGTTTCAATGTAAAAGAAATGTTAATTATGCAATTGGGACGTAATCGATATTAATGTAAAAGTAACATTTCTAGTTCAATTAACATCAATTCATTCACAAATTTCATCTAATAAGGGGTTTGTAAATTCTAGTTTAATTAAGGTAAATTTTAAGAGGCCTTAGCTCAAGTTTGGTTACTTATTTACTATAAAACATGAGGATATGATATTATAGATGGTATTTGGATGGTGATATGTATTTATGATTTGTTAAGTTGGATAATCAAGCAAGCATAAAGAGAAAGAAGAAGAAGAAAAAGAAGAAGAAGAAGAAGAAGCTTAAAAGAAGGATTGGAGCTTGCTTAATGAGGTTTGGGAGTTTTCAATCCTTATATTATATGTTTATTTGGTTCAAGTTGCTTTTTATACTATAAATGTTTGTTATTGATGGTATGAATATTTGATGATATTTTTTATGCATGAAAATGATGATTTATGCCTTAAAAAGTGAGATTATGGAATTTTATTTAGGGTCCACGTGAACCAATCTTAGTTTAAAAAGCATAACTCCCTTTGTAGATTACTAAATTAAGTGATTGTAGTTGAATATAAAAGATAAGAGGTATATCTACAACTTTGTACAAGATCCCAAAACCTGAATCTATCTCCAAAGGGTTCAAAATTAGGCTTAAAGTTGATAGACCCTTATTGTTTTTTCATCTAGACCCATTTGTAATGTTTTATTGACATCTTACGATTTAGATGTCATAATTGAGTTATTTTTAATTCTTTGGAAACTAAAGACATAGTTGAACAACTTTGTAGAGGCCACTTCTGCTAAAAATTCCATGTTAAATGTCTAAAAGTGCATACAAATCAAGACTAGAAATCTGCCTATGGATGGTTAGCAGGTATGACATACTAATAGTGACATAGCCCAACTTCAATACAAAATTGAAATGACATCTATGTCATGGTCATCAAGTATAAGCTACTAATCATGATCCTCTTTTACCTCTTCCTAAATTTGATTTTTAGGTCTTAAATTGATACCAAAGCATACCTAAACACTTTTACAGTGTTTTAAGTGTAAAAAAAGAGTAATAAGTGACATAAAATGAGTGTAAAGCATAATGAATTAATGAAGTAAAGTTAAATACTAAACCTTAACATATAAGAGTTTATACAATTAATGAATATGAAAGAATACGAATAGTTTTATTAGCAATGTTATATGTTATTAGATGAATGATTAACACATTGTATTGTATTTCGAGTGTAATTGAATATGAGTGGAATGATATAGTGGAATAATTGCATGCTATATTGGGTGTTTTGATGCCATGATTCTAAATGTATCAAATTTGATATTCTTGAGTGGCTAACTTGTTAAGGCTTAAATTTCACAAAGTAATTGATAGATAGGCATGCCTATAAAAGGGATAGTGATCGTAGCTACTAGTGTTGTCACCTTAGGGTGACTAGTGTTTTAATACCCATTGGTATCAAGTGACTCGAGACTTTTATATCTCTAGTGTTTGATACTGCTTGTCAGTATCTAGTATTTGTACCTGTATCCACCATTTACGATAATTCAGGTGATGAAAGTGATCTGATTAATGAAGTGTTATTTGATTCATGGATTATTATTATAAGCATATGAATATTTTATCATGAGAAGATATGATATTATGTTATGTGTATTGGCATGCTATGTTAGTTGTATTTAAGACTTTAAAGAGAAGTCAATTGCATTATTTTACTCCTTTCTAAGCTATTGCTCAGCATGGTTGTTCTTCCCATGTGGGTACACAGGTGTAAAGTATAAGTGTTGAGTTCAAGTTAACATCTATAGACCACCAAAGAGGATAGCAAGTGATGACTAGTTTTGGAGTTGAGTTATTTTTGTAAAGTGCTCGATGTAAGAATTTAGAACATATGTATTGAATTAATTTATAATGATACTTTAAGTATGTTTAATTTATATCTATGTATGTGTAATTGTGCAAACAATTTAATAAAGAAATATGTAAATAAAAGGTAATAAGAGTGAGCGTTACATTATATATGCATTCTCATTTGATTATGATCCTACAAGAATAATAATCACAACATGAAATTTAATGTAAAAACACAAATTTTCATTTAATCGTAAGTGATGACAACTTGGGTGGATCTAGCTCCTATTGTGAGTCGACCCTGATGGGCCTTCTTGATTGATTATTTTCTCTTGATCCCTAACTTTTGTTCAAGGTGCCTTTTTTTTAGTTATTGCCTTAACGGGTGCCCACTTTTAGCAAGGCTACCTTTTGTCGATTAAGATCTTGTCTTATCCATGAAACCTTTTTAATATTTCAATGTTGATGGGTTTTTTAAACTCATTTCCATCATTATCTATTAAAATAGCTACCACTTTTGATAGTAATTTCTTTAGCATAAAAGGTCCTTCCTAGATTGGTCTAAAGTTTCCTCTATAGTTACGTACACTAGGTCTCATTTGCTTGAATACCAAGTCACCCTCTTTTAGAAGATGACCTTCAAATAGACATTGGATTCTGAGGTAGGTCTTGATCAGGGCTACTAATGAGGTAGGCATTTCTTATAAATGATAAGGAAAAAAAGTACAAGTATTTCTCCCGAATTTTATATTTTCAAAATGCTTTTTAGGCTCTCCTAATTAAAATGTTTAAAAATCTCTTTTGGGGTTTTTCCCCCTTTTTCTCTGTTAACGAGATTAAAATTTCTTTTAGGGTTAGAATGAAAAAAAAAAGTCAAAGGCAAAGGTGAGTTACTCCCTTGACTCACGAGTCAAGGCCATGACTCATACTCGTAACTCAATTCCTAGAATCTATTTTGGGTAGAGAAAAAGGGGGAAAATAGGAGATTTTATTTTATCCTCTTTAAAAACATTTATTGCTAATAATGATGATTTTTTGGGATATTTAATTTAAAAAATGATAGTTTTTTGGGGCTCTCTCTCACTCTCTCATTCTCTCTCTCACACATTCTTTTGGTCTCTTAAACGCACACACACACACTTTCATATTAAAAAACAAACAAACATAGAGAGAAGAAATGAGGAAAAGGAAAGCCAAGAACATTGATTCTTAGTTCTTTGAGCAAACAAACACTGAAGGTAATATTTATAAGCTTCAAAATCACTTAATCTAGTGTTAGATATTAACTTATAGTAAATATTCATTTCATTCTTTATTCATTGTTTTTTTATATTTCTTTGATTTGCTTGATTAAATCTTAATTTTAATTGAAATTTTACCTTGTTATGACATATTTATCATTCCTTGTGATTAATTTGGTGTAAATATATGTTCAGTTAATTGCCATAAATTTATTGTTCATGTTTTTTTCACTTCTTTATTTTTTTGTATGTTTTTCTTATTTTTTTAGTTCTTTGATTATTGCTTGTTTATAGGTTGTTTTTTTGTGATTTATTGTAGTTTTGATCATTGATGAATAAAACCAATTTAAATCATGCAAAAAAAAAAGATTTCATATATGTATAGAAAACATTATTCATCATCTTAAACCTCTATCTTCTTCAATTCTAAATTCTGATTTCCATATTTTTTTGGTTTTTCTTTCTTTAAAATAAGTTTTAATCAATTCTTAATTATTTTCAATCTATTTTGTAGCATTTTCTTACATCAAAATGGCTTGGATTGCATTTTAGTTATTTTGGTAGTGTCCTAGCATCATTCTAGTAGCTCCTGGATGACTCAAAGTTAACTCACGACTATGAATCAACCAGTGAGTCATGACCTTAGGCCATAACTCATGCTAGACACACCCTATTCACTCATTTTCTTCCCCTTCTGCTTCTTAAATCACTCATTTGGCATGTTTTTTGCATGTGACTCACTCCCTTGGCTTATGTTCTCTTTTTCCCTTTATTTCATGCTTATATTTTTTAGTATTACACTCATTTATTTTATTTTGCTATTTATGCAATATTTCATATTATTATTGTTATTATTGGCAATATTTTGTTGATATTATTTATTTTCATTATTTATAGTTAAATATGTATTACATGCCATGTTAATTATTTATCCTTATTAATTTGTCATATCATGTATGTATTTATATTTATGCATTTGTTCATTTTTTTATTTTATTTAATTATTTTTATATATTTTTAGTCACTATTTATTTAAATGCTTTAGCATACGTATGTTAATGTATGATGTATGAATTTTGGATGCATCATGCATTCTATCTACTTTGTCTATTTTATTATTTAAGATTAATTACTTATTTAAGTCATTCAATTTAATTAATTATTAATCATTTATTATATGATTTAATTCATTACCATTGTTATTTCTTCTTATGATCGCTATTTTGAGGACACATTATGCGTCCCCAAACCAGTCGGAGGAGAATAGATTAGGATTTATTTTATCTTATTATTTATTTATTTGGGCCTATATTATTATTCTTTCATGCTTTTTCATTGCAAATGATATAATAATAAAGGTTCTTTTGATCGTTTAATTAAAAAATCACACTAAAAATGATTTCTATTAATTGATTAGATTTTGTTAATAAAATAGGACCAAAATCTTATTTTTCTCAAAAAAACACACATAAATTATAAATTTTTTAAAAAAATGCAAATGATTTTTCTACATAAAATTGGTGCATTTCTTTCTAAATAAAATAGGATGTGTTATCCCAATTTTCCTTAAATTCACATAATGAATTATTCTTTTATAAGATATCCATAAGGGAACCAATGTTCCCATGTAAGTTTATTATCATAAAACATTGGTTGTGATATGGGCCTTTACAAATTGAATAAATCCAAATAAATTTAAATGTCATCTCATCAAAGGCTTTTATATCTCGATCAATGCATTTTAGTTTACTTGGATTGTTTAAATACACAATGGCCAAAATCCATTTACATGCTTTTTAAATAATAAGAGGTTATGCTATTGGTTTTCCACTGTGCACCATACATGTTCATTGGATTTCCCATTAACCTATGAGCTAATCTGACCTAGGAAAGGGACCCACGACCCTATGTGAATGAAGTAATAAGGTTAAGAGGATTAACCTTTCTTTCGAATGTGTTTTGCATGCACACATATACATTTCTATTAAAATAGCAAAAAAAATGGTAATGACAATAAATAATAAAATATGCATGTTTTGTGTGCATAGATTTTTGATGTATGTACATCTCATCCTATATGTATAGTTTCTGCTTGTACAAGTAATTTTATATACAACTAAAAAATTTGTAATGAAAATTAAAACACATAAATTTTGTATGGATGATTTTCTACCAAATAAAAATATGTATGTGTGCAAACAAAAAATAATGATATGAGAAACCCAACAAATTAAAGGTGTCTTATAATATGTCTTAATTGCAAGGAGCAGCATATGATTGGTGGAAACTGGTGCTTAAGTAGCCTCAATTACCATAACCACTTACATAGGGATTTTTTAAAGCAGAGTTCATAAAGAAGTATGTTACTGAGATTTACACATAAGAGAAATTGAGGTAATTTTTGAATTTGAAACATAGAGTTATGTCAGTGGCTAAATATGAGAAAAAAATTTAGCCATTTATGTAAATATGTTCTAGATTCAATATTGACTGGGGCTTTCAAATGTTGACAGTTTAAAGATGGATTGAATGATCAGATCAAAGAAAAGTTGATTAGACCTACATCTTTACCAATGGTGCATTTTTATTTGCTCATTCAAATAGCCATTCATGTAGATAAGAATGAGCTGGCTAAGAGAGAAAGGGAGCAGAGAAGGAGTGGAACCAAAAGTGGATCCTCATCTGGCAAGAGATCTACATGAATGTAGGAAATTAGCTAGCTGAGTCTATTAATAGTCTTGCTACTAGAGAAAGATGACAAGGAACCTTGAAAGTGTCTCCTTCTAGTAGAGAAACCCAGTAAAGCAAAGTGGAGGTATAAGGCCTCAACATACACCCTAGTTGTAATTGAGTATGGTTGGGGATGTATGAGGGAGATAATATAAGGACATATATATTGGCAGTAAAGAAAAGGATCTTAATGGAATTAATTTAAAGGTTAAAGGCAATATGGTAATTTTAAATTAAGCTATAAATGTGCCAAATTAAGAGGAAATGTAATTTAAGGGCTCAATTGAAAAGAAAAAGAGAAATATTTAGGGTAAAAATAAGAAATGGGAGAAAAACGAGGGAGCTAAGTGAAATTTCTCTAGAGCATATAAGTGGCCCTATGAGAGAAAGACACATAGCCTCTCTACATTTATTTTGGGAAAGGAAAAAAATCAAGAATTTTAGGAGTGTTGGCCAGCCACTTCGAAGGACAAAAAGGCAGCTATTTTCTCCCTAAAATCCATGCTATCCGAAGCCCAAAATAACAATAAAATTTAACACTAGCATTTGAGAGGAGAGATAATTTAGTGGTCGACATTTTTAAGGTTTTAACTCCTTTATTTTCTATTTTTATTTTTTTTCTTGTAATTAGATATTGAATTTAAGTGAGCAGCTAAATGATAATATCTATAATTTATACTATGCAGATGGAGAAATAAGCAAAGGAAGAGAGAAGGAGGTAGAGAGAGAGATTAAAGGAGGTGTTGTGCTTGTTAAAGGTACGGGAACATCTTGTGACTTTGAATGTGCATGCTTGTGTATGTGACATAGGGAATGGAATACTAGATACTAAAATGATGTATTATCATGGAAATTAAGATCAAGGATACTTGAGAACTGAAATAGGAAAGTTGTTCTTGAAATCACTAAAATCTATCTTAGGAGTCATATGATTAGTTAGGACTATTTTGATTATAACTTAAGCTATAAGAACTCAAATTAAGTAATTATAATTGTAATTGAAACTATACTCAAAGATCTAGATTTCATATGTAGAAGTCAAAGTCTGAATCCCCTGTAAGATGATGAAAATTAAGCTTGAACTTTGACTATGTCTGCTGCCTTGCCATTTGAAGCAGTTTGTATTGTTTAATGAATATCTAGAGACTTAAATGATTAAATGGATTTTTAATGTTTTGAAAACTAGAGACATGGGAGAATAACTTTGTATAATGCCACTTTGCCTGAATATATCATTTACTGAGTCTAAAATGGCCTATAAGTTAAACCTGGAAATCTGCCTTTAGGATTTTTAAGGCGGAATGGACCTTACAATCATCACCAATCGGTAACCACCGCAAGCCCTTCTAGAACAAAATTTACACCTATCTCACGATCACAACAAATCTGTAGTCACCATGATCCTTCGCTGTTTTCTCCTATTAGGCCCCAATTTGTTACCAAAGTTTTCTAAACCTCCCTAAATATTTTTACAACATTCCAAACATAAAAATAAGGATAATAGGTGACATTAAATATGTGTGGAGCATAATGAAATGTTTAAATGAAGTTATAAAATAAACATTAATACTAGAAAATATGAGTAGTTTGAGTATGTGAGTTAGCTCAAGCTATTATTAAGCTGCATAACAACTTTATGCTAGTAACCCATTACAATTAGAGTACAAGAACATAATGGAAGGCTAAACATATATGTTCAAAGATGCATGTATGGATATACCTAAATATACACATGAATAAATATAGAAGATTAATAATGTTTCAATCAAGTGATGAACATATATATGAATATTTATATTCTAAGTATATGCATTGATGTTCAAAGTTATATTACTATGATTATAAAAGATGCTTGTATATGTACACATGTACACTAAAGCAATTAGATTAAAAGAAATCGAAAATGAGGTTACATACATTTGAACATGCAAAGATGTGTGTATGTGTGTGTGTGTGAAGGAATTAATTAAGTCATTACTAGGCTCTCATACCAACCTCATAGATGTATGCTAATGTACAAAAATATGAAAGTATAATTGAAGACATATGAACTTGAATATGTATTGATAAAATTGATGATGTTCTATTGATGTGATGCATAGGTAAATAAATTTTTACAACCATAAAGAAATATGAGCTCATGATCCATGATACATTGATATGCTTATATGTACATAATTGATTTAGAGGGCCATTAAGTCTAATTATCAGTTCTATATAGGAATAAAATGTGTAACAAGACTACAAAATTATATAGAAATAAATAAACATATTTATGATTCTATACTCCTAAATGTGTTTATAAAATGGAGTTAAAGACATATATGATGGGTAAGAGAAAAGTAAAGAAAGTGCAAGTATAGAAATATAGTTACCTGCATCTATGTCTAGGTTATGGATAGATAGGCATGCCTATAAAGGTATATTGTAGCTGCCACATGTTTGATCCCATTTTGGTCCATAGCCTTGATCCCATTTGGATTAACAATATTGACCCCATTTGGGTCACTTGCCAACCTTATTTGGGTCCGCTTGACCAGTCCACAGTACAAATCTAACCCCATTTGGGTCTATAGTTTGATACCTTTAGGTATCCTTATTGTACCTTTAGTTACCATAGTATCACTTATTATCTACATCCTTAGTGAGAGGACCAGGCTTAATAAAGGATATGAGAAAAACGCTATAAAAGGCTAAAAGACAAAGTTGATACTTGCATAGTAAGTGATAATGTTAATTATGCAATAAATGATAAACCCGAGATTTAACGAAGTTATCTTTTAAACATGTCACTCAATGATATTATAATATATTACACATATGTTATTATGATTATAATTACATGATTTTTTTATACTAAACTCCATAAGTTATGCATATATGTACATGTACAATGTTGTCAAGATGGTTTGATATTAATTATACTTACGAATACACATTCCTATTAGTATTATATTGCATAGTTAACATCGATAATTGATGGGTGACTCATCTTGCATTGAAGGGGTGGCCCTACAACTAGTATATATAATTTCATCGGATAGGGATATACATAGGAATCACTTAGCTATTTAAGGGATTAATAAAGATAACTAAGTAGGAGAATTGGTAATGCATAACTAAACTATATTGTAAGCAAGCAGAGGAAATATAGGTAAGGAAATACACAAATACATATACTGTTTAGTAATAAAGAGTTTGCTCAAACCAATATAGGTAATAACAGGTTAATTAACTTAATATATCTAAGGTGACCTACCAATTAAGGTTTATACATTATTACAGGAAAAGTTGGTAGGGGTAATTGAGTAACATCATGTAAGCCTTTAAACATATCATGTGTATTTATCACTAATTTATTAATACTTAGTTTTTATAATGCATTTATGTGTGTAATTGATGACTTTTGTGAGGGGTCATCATAATAACTTTTGTTCCCCACTAAGTTGTATAGCTGAGCATAGGTATTTATCTATATAGGTACATCAAGCTAAGACTCTTCTACAGGGATAAGATCTAAAACAACAAGGCTTAGACTAGGGATAGGAAGTGACAAAGTATAAAGTTTATATTTTGTTTTCTTCTTGCAAATATCATTTTGTACTAAATGAACTACAATGTTAAATGTAACTATGTAGTAATTAACTTGTAATGTATGAAATGTGTAACAATGGTATTATAGAGCCTGATGTTGTACATAAGAATAGTTTAATGGCATTATAACACTTATTCAGATTGACTATAGTATGTACAATATAGCAGTATGATAAAAGTACACGGATAATTAGATTGAGCGTTATAGAAAGGTAGCCACCAGAGTGTTCTTATTGTTCAATATAGCATTAAGGCACTTGTAGAATGTTGACAGGTGCTTGTTTCAGGTCTGGTAGCATTAACCACTATATGGTGAATTGTCCCTTAAAATGAGAGTAGGGATCCATTCAGCAACGTGGTAGGGAAGCCTCTAATACACCCTCAACTAGTAGAGGTTAAGGCAGAGAGCGTAGTGGATCAAGTCAAATTGGATCTCAACCTAGGAATGTACCAAAAACTGTAGATCGACCAACAACTCCTATTGCTCCTGGTCAAGCTTATGCAATGAAAGCTTGCGAGCATCAAAATACCCCAGAAGTTATAGTGAGTATCTTTTCTCTCTTTAACTTTGATGTTTATACACTTACTAATCCTAGCTCCACTCATTTTTATATTTGAATTAGGGATATGGGTAAAGATATGTCAATTGTACAGTAGTTAGATTTTGATACTTTTATAACTAGCCCATCGGGACATAGTGTCTATGTTAATAAAGTATATAAAGATAGCCCTATAGTGATGGGATATCACATGGCATAAATACAATGATCACATAGCAGAAAAATTAAAACTTTTGATCATACAAGCCATGCAATAAATAATATGGAATCGAAAACATGCAATTTTAGGATTTTTTATTAAACTTACATCCTTGAATGCACTTCAAAACTTGATTTTTGCAATGACCAGTATATAAGACAGACTTATATACCTTTAATCTCAATCACCAATGCCAAAAGTGTTGCCTTTCATGCCACACCACTCAATATTCAAACACACACTTGCAAAGTTGGCTTAAAATGAGAGTGCTAGCTCTATGACTTGTATTAGGCAATGGGTATTGAATAAAGATACAAGATTTGATCTTGTTCTTCCTAGAGTATGCAATGACGAGCTTGTTCTTGGAACATCTCTTTGAGGTCCACCATGATCGCATAGGCCTCTTAGTCCATGAATTTTTTTTGCAAATCGAGCACCATAGTGGCTAGCATCAAACAGGTCACATCATTGGAGTCACTCTTCTTAGTCTCAAAGGTTTCCCTTTGAACTACAGAGGCATTCCTAGCAGGTTCTTCAGGCAAGGGTGCATCCAAAACATATGAATTCTTCTCTTACTTAAGAATAATTCTCACATTTTGAGGCCAGTCTATGAAATTGGTGCCATTTAGTTTGTCCTTTTCTAGGACCGATCATAATGAAATGTTATTGTTTGAAGAAGCCATTTTTCAATCTACAAAAATTTATAAACTTAGCAAGATCAAATGAGGTCTTAATATAATCCTACAAACTGAATTAATATCCCTTTAAATAATTTGCGTTAGCGATTTAATATGCACCAAGATCCATTATTCACAACAACTCATTAGTCAAGCTGAGCTTGTACACCTAAAAAGTTAAGTTACTTAGGTAGGAAAACTTCAATCATGTCTCTTACATGACTCTTGGATCAAATGGGTTAACATCTTAAGATGCTATAGCACAAACATATTTGTTCGTTGCCTAGGTCCGCGCATCCCACTACAAGAAAATCTGCAAATAGCAATAGAAAAATAGCAACAAAATTTATTTCATTGCTAATTTAGCAATGGAATTTGATTTCTGTTGCTAATTAGCAATGGAATTTCATTAAGTTGAATTTTTTGTTTAGTAACGGAATCAAAAATGGTGATATTCCATTGCTAAAAAGAAAGGGAAAGTTTAGCGCCACAATATGGCCACGAAAAATAGCAACAGAAATCTATGACCGTTGCTAAAAATGGCGGCATTAGATGGCGGAAAAATTTTGGAACTAAATTTAGCAACGAAAAACGAAATTTATTGCCAAAATAGCAACAGAAAAAAATTTCGTTGCTAAAATAAAATTTCATTGCTATTTTAGCAACGAAATTTGATTCCGTTGCTAAAATAGCAACGAAAAAATTTTTCGTTGGTCTATTGGTCCCAGAGAGGTGAAAAAATTTTGGGCTAAAAATAGCAACGAAAATTAATTTTCGTTGCTAAATTAGCAACGAAAACCAAATTTTGTTTCTATTTAGCAACGGAATAGAATTTCGTTGCTATTTAGCAACGGAATAGAATTTCGTTGCTATTTAGCAACCGAATTCATATTCCGTTGGTAATTTGGTCCCAAAGAGGTGAAAAACTTTTAGGTCAAAAAATAGCAATGGAAATTGGATTCTGTTGCTAAAATAGCAACGGAATAATTTTTTGCTGCTAAATTAAATTTTCATTTTGAATGAAAAATCCCTAATTTTCTAATTATTTACATAATTGCCCTTATGTATAAATACCCCATGTTGAAACCCTATATCTTCCCATACCATTTTCTTCTCTTCTCCCTTGCATCTACACACACAGCCGCTCCTCTCTCTCTCTCTCACTTTCATCTTCTTCCACCAGCCATCGCCGTTGCCATCCACCCCGTAGTTAGCGGTAAGTTCAACCCTGCAACTTTTCCTTTTGTTTCCAAACACAACTTGATTAAACCAAATACAATAATATATATTTGAACTCTTAATTTGGTAGATTCGAAAGCAGCAATATGCTCTCATATTGTTCGATAGGATCTTGTTCGCGCTGATAATTTTTCACTTGACTGAAGCATCGGCTATGTTGCGTTTCTCGGTATTCAATCGATTTCCTCGGTGGATTTGAGCTGATTTTCCAGAAATTTGGAAGCATTGAACAGTTATGGGCTTTTCTTTGCTTTACAACATAAAAATGGAGACGAAGAAGAAAGAGAGGAGCTTGTGATGGTGAATGCTGGATTGTTGCGTGTCTTCCTCTCCATCTATGCCGATCCCATTTTTCAAAACCAGGTGTCTCTCTCTTTGCACACGTTTCTTTTTATTATCATTTTTATATATATTTAAATTATTTTTTTTAAATTCATCTCACCATTTTCTCCATATTCCGATTGTAACCCAAGGGCACGAGTAGTTATGTTATACTTGAACTTTTAAATTAAAGGCACATCAAAATATAAAGGATATTTCAAGTCTTTGATACTAATTTCAAAAACCATAGATTCTTATGAATTAGTTTCTGTTACTGTGAAAACAGGGAAGAATTACAATATGGTATCGCATTCTTTGTAGCTAATTTACATGATAGCGTTGTAGATATTTATTGGTTATAAATAGAAACAGCATATGATCCCGACCCCACTTGTAAATTGGTGTACATTTTAATTTTAAGTGCTTTTGGTGAGATATATAAATGTAATGATTTGTAATGCTGGTTCTAATGTTCACTTGCAAATATTTTCTATAATCAGGGTAATGAAGATATTTACTTTCAACCAGCAAAAGATTTCTTGCCCACAATTCAAGAGGTAAATTAATGGATAGCTGTCTGGCTCATCCTCTTGTTTTAGTAAGCAGATACTAAAAAATATTGGAAGAGAAGGCCAAGAGCATCAAAGGTTTCATTGTTGAAGACAATGGATTTTGCATTTCTGTGCATTTTTTGACGTGTAAATGTGGAGGTACTGATCAAGGAATCAACTTCAATAATTAATTAATTATAGTAGCTATTGAATTATTAATACATTTTATATGTGCTTGGTAAAAAGTGCAAGATACTGATACTCTTCAGTATATGGTAAAATCAACCATAGAGGCTTACCCTGGTGTTCATATAACAGGTAGCAAAAAGGTATAAAAGTATTAATCACCACTTGATGATAATTATTTAAACATATATTGTATATAAGGATTTTATTGTTGGATTTCCATTTTTCCATTCCCTTACACTTAAGGGCAAATAATAAATATTCACAGATACCATGTAAATATAATGAAATTGCATTATATATATATATATATATATATATATATATATATATATATATAATCTAAATTAACTTTAATTTTGTGCTTATGTCTCTAAACAGGTTATGGAGATACAACCCCGTATTTTTGCTGGGTATGCACTATCTTTACCATAAATTCCTCATATTCTTTCTATTAATTGGTGGTTTATTACTGTTAATTTAGAAACTTAGTTTAGTTTAATTAGATTTTTATTCAATCCATTATAATATTTAATATGTATGTGTGTGTATATATAGATACACACACATCGTTCTTTATATTAAACTTTTGAAATTGCACTTTGATCCTCTTGAAATAATATCACAGAACTTGACTTATCATTTATTTTGTATTTGTACATTGAGTTGTTATGTATACATTTCCTTTGATAACTTGATCCTGTTCTGTGCAGTGGCAAATCAATTGAACTCGATGATGTTACTTTTCACCAATGCGTAAATTTGACAAGGTTCAACTCTAAAAGACTATTAATTTTGTCCCACCAGATGGTGAATTTGAGTTGATAAAGTAAGATTGGAATTTCTTTCATTATTTATTTTTATCACATTTTAAATGTTTTTTTACATTGACAATTCATTTAGTTTAATTATCTTTTTGCCTGTCCTTTGATTGCTATAGGTCTTACAATCTATTTAAACTAGCGTATAACTTTTATTCATAACCACGTTGCCTAAGATATATGCCGTTGGCATGCCCCTTTATAGGCATTTCTTTAATAAGTTTATTCATCTATGCAAAAAAAATGTAGACAGGTAGATCCAGCAAAAAGTAGAAGTTTGAATTATAACATTGTGCTTTTTTTCCTCAAAATAGTAGAAGTTTGAATTATAACATTGTGCTTTTTTTCCTCCAAATGGTCAGATTAAGAGTTCTTCCAAGTAACTTTTTTTATATTCCACTAAACACAAACGTAATGTGACAAAGTTCCCTACTTGACAATGGATTTTATAATAAAAGATCACTTAGACATGTATTTGTCCATCCGACCTATAATTGAGCCAAGTGGAGTATGTATGAAGGAGTCATATGCTTCTTCTATGTTTGTCTGAGTCATATACTTCTTCTATTTTTGTCTTTGGTGCAAATGGGTCATCCTAGACTTGAACCAAAGACCTCACCTTGTGTAGTAAATCATCAGCATTTTGTCTCAGCAATGCATTTTCCTCATGATTTTCAGTGGTTAGAGTATAATTTCATGGTTGTTTTGCTATATTTGAGTCAGTTCTTCATTTAGATTCTGTATTTTCTTGAGCCGTACGTATATTGGCTATCTCCAACTTTTTAATTTATTTTTGCAAATATCCCTTTTGGTCACACCGGGATTAGCTTATATATATTTGAATTTGTTTCTTTCATTTTCTTTCCTCACAAGGTCTCTCTTTGCACATTGCGCAATAGCTCACTAGAGCACAGACACAATATTACTTGAGAATATGTGATTGGTTTCTAGCTGAAGCTAAATACTGAGGGCCCACGAAGTTTACTGCACTTTAAAATGGTTATTTATTACTATTTCTTCTTAGTGTCTTTTCCCTCCAGGAAAGAGCCCATTAATTTGTTTTGAGTTTATTGGTTGCACTACTTCACCTAACGTTAATATTTTCATATAACTCTTTTGGCTTGTCTAGTTATTTTGCTGAATCATCTTTTTGTAGGTACCGTATCACTGAGGGAGTTAATCTTCCATTTTGTGTATTGCCAACAATCAAGGAACTTGGTCGAACATGAATGGAAGTGAATGTTAAGGTTTGTAATTTTGTTTTTGCATATTCAAGCTCCTTTCAGCGGATGCTTGCTTTATGTTGTTATCTAATATAGACTCATTTTCAGGTAAAAAGTGTATTTGGTGCAAAAATGTTTGCTCTTGGAGTTGTAATCAAAATTTTTGTTCCAAAACAAACTGCTAAAACAAATTTCCAAGTTACATCTCTTTTAAGAACACAACATAGCTTAAATATTTAATGAATTCTTACCCAAAATAATCTCACATAATGATCTGGGGTTTGAACAGTAAGCTTCAATTGATGATTTAATTAGATTTTCAGTTGCTATGATATTTTTTCTCAGCCAAATACTGCATATTTCTTACCTGTCTAGGTTCGAATGTCAAAACTGAGATATGAATATTGTCTACTTAATATTATTGCTCAATTAGCTAATGTTATTGAAAACTAAGCAACCTAGTGATATAGTTTGGAGCTCATTTCTGAAGGTCCACTCTTAACGGCACATAATAAATTATATTGGTGGGTTTATTGATGTGAACATATTGTTCTTTTCATTAAAATGCTAACATGCTATCATAATTTATATGTTCTGCTCCTGCATTTCCTATCATGAATTATGCTTTCTGTGAAGGATTGGTTAAATTCTGATTTGTAGCATATGGTAATTGCTATATATGCTAATTTTGTTTTGAGTTTAAGGGAATTTTCTTGGCTTAACAATTGCATGCCTGTTGCTTATTTACATAATTTTTTTCATCTCTATTTCCAGATTGCGTATTTCTAAAATTTAAGGCCTTTAAGAATGTAGTAAAAGAGACACTTGGAACAATGTTCTTAGTAATTAGGTTTTTTCGTCCTTTATCTAGGAGAGAATACAACTTGAAACTTCGCGTCTATATAGGCAGGCTGGTGTTCTTCCATTAGCAAGTAACTGTTTTAGCGGTGAATTACATATTCATCAATTATTGTTATATTTTTTCCATACCCTACGTCTTCTTGCTATAGTGTTCCATGTTTTTTCTCTGGCATTTAACATATTGGAACCATTCTTAATTAAATTATGGAAGTTGGTGAAAAGGTAATTAAAAATGAAATGGTCATTAGATTATTAAATAAACTTTCATCATTTTGAGTTATTTTATATTTGCTGTTGTGCCCTTTGTAGTATTTGTTTTTCTTGATTTTCATTACAAGGTCTTTGATTGTTGTTAGTTCTATATAAGCAAGTTGATATTAAAAAATTGTAAAAATTGTTAGTGACGGATTAATGACAGATGGTACCATCGTTATTTTTTATAGTGGTGGGTGAAATTAGCAACAGAAAGTTGGTTCGATTGCTAATAACATCAACAAAATTCCTTTGCTAATTTTAGCAACGAAAATCCTTATTCCGTTGCTAATTTTAGCAATGAAAATTAATATTTCGTTGCTAAAATTTAGCATTTCACCGAATCACGCATTGGTTGAATTTAGCAACAAAATTCATTTTTAGCAACAGAATAAATTTTTTGTTGCTAAAAATAGCAATTGCCGGATTAGCAACCAAAGTTTCTGTTGCTATTTTTGATTAGCAACGAAAATTTGACTTTTTTGTTGTTAATTTCCGTTGCTAAATTGTAATTTTCTTGTAGTGTCCCTTTCCAAGTTAAGTCCAACCTATATTCACAACCCATGCCTCACAAAAATAATCGGGCGCATCTAGGACTCCTAGTCTACATGACCGATGATCGATGCCTTAACATGTTTCGAATTAGGAAGGTAACTTCGTGACTTACTATTTTAGGGATTCATTTTATTACGGCTTACATGGCATATGCTTTGTCATCTATTCATAGCAGGTATATGTATAAGTTTATAAAGTAAAGCGTGACAAACATGGGCCCAAAAACCTACAACTAAGATTCTATACTATTACATATGAATTTTTGAGTTAGGCTTTCTCCACTCTGGTAGGCTGCATCTTGAATTACAAAGTCTTCAAATAAATTTTATACTAAGAAATAAATGAAACTTTTACAATAATTCATAATCACATAAGGCCATATTTAAATACATAACCCAAGGCCCATAAATGCACCATGCATATTCATTCATCACACAAAACAAGTAAACAAAAATACATAACATCCATCGAAAAACAAAGTCCAATTTTAATTAATTAAGCTTAGCCCATTAATGAAAATTGTGTACTTGTACTTTTAAGAGAAGACCTCATGATGGGCCTAGGCTGAAGCCTAATGGACTAATTCCTCTCATTGAATAAGCTCTCTTAAAAGCCCAAAACACAAACTATCTATATTTGTGCCATAAATCAACTCTAGTGTAATTTTCAATTTTGCCATTTCTAATATTATGCAATACAGCCCATAAACATTAAAAATACAAATAATATGAATCAATATGAATCAAAATATAAAAATTCATGAAGAACACATAGCACATTCGGCATTGATAACAAAACAAACAAACAACGTGAAACTATTTGTTTAATGATCATGTAATGCCACTAATGATGCACAAACTTTTAAAATGATTTTATGAGCCATTTAATAACTTAAATAAGGTCATAAACATTGAATTAAGCTTCTGATCAAATTTTATCTAAATGTGTTTTTTCCATTTTAATCAAAACAAAACAAACAATATTGATTAAAAATGCAACAAACACAAACTAGTCATTGTTTTAAGTGATTTATAAATTAACCAATTAAATTGTCATGGACAAGAATTAAAACCATTTTTAAACATTTCCAAACCTATTATTAATATTCTAAAATCACTTACAAACATTCCTAATACTTTTTACATTAAATTTTGACAAACAAGTTGTATACAAATGCATATCATGCAAACAAGCACCTAGTTTCATGATGAACGTGTACAATCAAATATATATTTAAAACAGACCATGAATAGGTCTAAAAATATATTAGGAAAGTATATTAACATGTCATAATACCCAATTAACCATTTAAAATTGTTTTTACACTCAACCAATGCAAAAAACTCAAAATAGAAAATTTCAACATCACATTTCATGCAACAAACAATTTTGAATCAAGTTGTAATGCATCCAAAGCACTAAAACAAACATGATTATTCTCTGATACCACTGATAGGATATCATATGCCATAAATACAATGATCACATAGCGGAAAAATTAAAACTTTTGATCATACAAGCCATGCAATAAACAATATGGAATTTAAAACATGCAATTTTATGGTTTTTTATTAATCTTACATCCTTGAATGCACTTTAAAACTTAATTTTTGTAATGACCAGTATATAAGATGGATTTATATACCTTTAATCTCAATCACCAATGCCAAAAGTGCTGCCTTTCACGCCGCACCACTATATATTCACACACACACGCACAAAGTTGGCTTAAAATGAGAGTGCTAGCTCTATGACTTGTATTCAGCAATGGGTATTGAATAAAGACACAAGATTTTATCTTTTTCTTCCTAGGGTTTGCATTGGATGCCCAAAAACACAAAAGAAGAAGGAAGAATCCTTTCTCTAGTTGAAATCGGCAATGAGAGAGAGAGAGCAAAAAATAGTAAAAGCTTAATGAATTCCTTTTAATTGATTAATATATATCACTTATCTAGGGTTTTGTTGTGAATGCCGAAATCTACTAGCCTTTTAGGTAGTAATTTCAGCCTCCATCACTTCCTAATTGAGTGATCTATCTTAATTCAAATTCTTTTAGTATTTTAAATTCAAATTAATTTAAAATGGCATTAGTTATTTAATCAATATGCATTACTTCTCTAGGGTTTCATACATGCCGAATTCAACTAGGAATCTAACTTGAATTTTGGCCTCAATATCTCCCTATTTAAGTGTTGTATATTGATGTGAGGCCCCTAACATGACCCTAATTGAAATTGCATGTTTGGAGTAGGATTTTATTTGTTTGAGACTAAATTAAAAATGAAAATTCCATATAAAGTATGGGTTAAGTGATAAATTATTGTGTTATTATATTAATTGCATAAAAATAAAATTTAATATTATAGTTTAATATTAATCGAGGTTATAATTGAGTATAAAGTATTGATTTGGGGTAAATTTTGTAATTATGACATTTTAGGGGTTAATTGTGAATAGAAGAATAATTTAGTGGTCAATTTAAAAGAAGGATTTAGTGGAGGGGTCACTTTATATCATGCAAAAAGGAAAGAGCTAATGGTAGGACATGCAATTTGTTAAAGGACTAGAAGGGATTTTTTTTCTACTATTATATATAAGTTAATTTTAGTGGAAAGAAAGAGAAATAGGAGAGTGGATTGAGAGAGAGGGATGGCATCTATACAGCCTTTAAAGATTTCTTCTTCATCTCTTACAATTCTATCTTAATCTCTCAATTTATCTATGAATTCTTGAAGAAAATTTCATGCATGTGGATTGTTCAAGAAAATATTGATGTAAATTATTGAGGTATAGTTTTAATTTTGGTTATCTTCATCATCATCATCATCTTCTTCTTCTTCCTCTATTTGGAATTCGTTTGGAAAAGCTGCTGGAAATGATTGATTAAAGAATGAATTATATTGTAGACAAAGAAGGTGAAGGTAGAAGAGATAAAGGAAAAGGTCTTGCAAAGGATTAAAAGCTAAGGAAATTTAGGCCAAGGTATGGGATTAGGGTCTTTTTAGTTTCTTATGGATGATTTTTGATAGAACATGCTGTGATTGATTGAAATTTTTGTATCAAAGAAAAAGAGAACTAGTTTGTGAATTGTTGTGGAAATTACATGAAACCACTTACCCTAGTGAATGAAATCTTAGCATAAATTATATTAGGAATCTTTAATTGTAACCGTTGAAATTTTTAAAGTTATACTAGACATATACCTACAAGATTGTTGAAGGAATCTAACCCTAATTATGTCTTTGAATAAATTTTTATGATTTGTTGAATGTTAGGTGAAATATCAACGCAAATTAAAATAGAAGAAGGAATTTATATTTCTCTAATAGCTTCACTTGGTTTTATAATTTTACTGCTATAAGAGAACTTAGCATGATAAGAACTTGATCTATTTGAGTTATACGTCTTCGTCATATTATTTGTTGATGGTAAAGTTATGGAATTTTAGTTAAAGGTATTAATTGGAAGTATTACAAATTTTGAGGCATGAAATAGGGGTTTAAATAATGTAAGCTTAAGCATGTTAATTAGGCATAAAGTGGAATCCATACAAAAGTTGCTGGAGTGATGAATTGATATAGATTATACAATCCAAGTATGTCGTGCTCGCGACACTATTCGCAATTACGACAATGTACTAAAAGTGAATTGCTGCTTTCGCCTCTGTCTCGCTCGCGACTTACTTGCATAGTGCATACTCTTCTTTAAATGCTTTACCTTATGGTGTGGAGATAACTATGATATTTTTGACACCCCTACATACCATGTATAAAATCATAGCATGCCAAACATTCACATGAGTAGAATATTAAATTATATATATATATATATATATATATATAGTTAAAGGATGTTCAATGAATTCTTGAGATATTATATGATATAAGAAACTAAATGGCATAATATGTTATAGAATATAGTATATGAGGCATGTGTTATTATTAGTGACAAAACAGGTATGTTCTTCTACTTGATATTTAAAAATGAAAGAGGGCATGTGATGCATACATATGGTAGTTATTGGTAGTAAGCTTAAAGAACATGATAGGATATATATTAGATGCTATTGAAATAAACGATGTTTTAGCAAGGCTATGAACACTTGACATACCTAAAGATAAAATGTTCAAGTATTTAATCATGATGATATGCACGTTCAAACACAGATATATGTAATACTATAAGAAAACATGAATGCATGTTATACACTGGAATATTGTGTATTATAATATGATCATATGCATAGGTAAAGTGTATGATATAAGAGCAAGCATAATGATTAAAATGAACACGAAAAAAAAAACTGCATCGCCTACTACTAGAGTTCTATTATGAATAGATAGGCGCCTATAGGGATATTGCAACTGCCACCGTCGAATTTTTGGTATAAAGTACAGTTAATCCAATTGGATCATTCACGGCCCCTTTTGGGTTGCTTGTTAACCCTATTTGGGTTCTTGATCGGTCCACCGTACAATTAACCCTGTTTGGGTTCATAGTTTTGATATCTTCGGATATCCACCGTTTGATACTCTCGGGTATCCACCGATCCCATTATCCACTCTTAAAACTTAAGCAAACTAAAGTAAAGTACTATTGTTTCATAATTAATCCCAGTATGATTTATGCATATGATACATGATTATTATGTTTATCAATGGTTCCTAAAGCATATATTGGTATCTATTTACATTATGAACAAGATCTCTATATGAATTGTTTAGATTCAAGTATGCTGAATTAAATAAAGGGTTACATTATTGTTTAAGATATCGTACTTTATTTTATACTTATTTCTAATATGTAAATTTTATACTTATATATATATGTCATATAGAGGTTAAGGTTGTAATAAGCTCATAGTGAGAATGCTAGTATATGCATGCATCTAGAAGCTATAATGACTACATTCAAATGTGCTGAAATGATGAATGTTATGCATGATAATGAAATGACTAAGATAGTAGAATCTAGTATTATTAAGATAATGGGTTGTATAAGGAGTCACTATGCTTATTCAAAATGAAATGTATATGAAAGATGTGAGAAGCCTAATTAGAATACTAGTTATATGATTAGACGGATCAGATGACATGAATGCATGTAGATGCTAATCTAGTTAATTGTTTAACGTAACATTATTTAAATAGATTGCATTATATATAATAAAGATGTTAGTTTTGGATGTTTCAATTGATTCAAATATAAATAGGATTTAATACTCAATTACCTTAATTATCCAAAGATAATTAATTAATTGATATTATCCTTGTAATTGCCGATTTTTCCCTCTCTCATGGACTAAGGTCCATTTAACTATTTAATACCCATTATCCACATTAATTTGACTTTAAATAAAAGCTCAAATTAATGTCCAATACTCTATATAATATTTTAAGCCCAATGCTTTGTGTGCGATCATATAGATCCATTTAATATTGGCAATGGATTGATAAATAATCCAAAGGCTATATATATTCTCTAGCAAGATACTATAGCATTCCAAATTAAATGAAAATGCAAATGGCATTTAGTGACCTAAAGCAATTTTTCATAGTCCCTTACCCATAAGTATCAGAATTAATATAAGGCATGGAATTAGTCATCCTTATATATACTAATTCCTTTCTTGATATTTCAGTGATACTAAACTCTCAGATAAATAATGATTACTCATTATTTCATCTCGGTATGGCCATACACTTCTCAGTTCACTGATCAAGTGGCCGATGATATTCTCTCTCTTATCGAGAGGGGTAATCCCTTTACTTCTCTCATGCTCTCAAACATGAATTAGTGTATACCCAAGCATATCCATACTAGTCACCCTATTATGAGTACGTTAGGTATATGTCAAAGTACACAGTAATTCATAAAGAGATTCATAGAGATTTTAGGTCTAAGAACTCCAATGTAAAGCTTATAATTGAGAAACACTTATGGCTTATACCATGTAGTGTTCTCATGAGCGAATCTAATCCAGATAACATGTTCTAAACATGTATCCATGATCTCTGATTGACACTCCAGTCCTTATGATCTATAAAACAGAACTTAACTTATCAGAGAGAGTATACTAGTCTTATTTCATTTGTTATTCCTATAACAATAATTGACTAGGGATATTTAGAATGAAGTCTCAAATGCTTCAAGGTCTTACAACTATGTGCCTCACACATGATAACTTAAACTGAAACAACATTTTTGGATAGTTCTATCATTTGATATGCACAGGAATACAATAGATAAAACAAAATGCCTCATTTATTAACCTGAATGTTTTATAACAATGTATTAGGGATAAAGCTTACACTAACAATCTCCTACTAGCACTAGTCCCAATTGGATATAGCCCTAAGACCAAACACTCTCAAATGTGCTTCATGCAAATTTGGATGCAATTTTTTCATCAATGGATTTGCTACATTATTTTCACTTGCTATCTTGCTAACCTTGACGTCCTCATGGTCAATGATCTCTCTAATCATGTGGTACCTCATGAGTATATGTTTGGATTTCTAGTGTGACCGGGGCTACCTTGCCTATTCGATGGTCCCGTTATTGTCATAAAAAATTTCTAATGGATCTAGGATGCTTGGGACCACTCCTCATCCAGAAATGAAATTTCTAATCTAAACAGCCTCCTTTACAGCCTTACTCACTACAATATACTCAGATTCTGTAGTTCAGTCGGCAAAGGTCTCTTGCTTTGAGCTTCTCCAACTGACAGCACCACCGTTCAAAACAAAAATAAAACCAGATTGCGATCTTGAGTCTTGATTGTTGATCTGAAAAGCAACGTCAGCATAACCTTGTATGACGAGCTCTTTTTTACCATAATACACCAAGAAGTGATCCTTAGTCCTTCGCAAGTACTTTAGAATCCCCTTTACAGCAGACCAGTGCTTCTCAATAGGGTCTTGCTGAAACCTATTGGTTATACTCAATGCATGAGCAACATCTAACCTAGTACACAACATAGTGTACATGATAGATCCAATAGTAGATGCATATGGAATTCTACTCTTGCTATCCCTCTCCTCTTTGATTTTAGGACATTGTCCTTTAGTCAAAGGAACTCTTAAAGCCAAAGGTATGTACCTTTTCTTTGAGTCTCCCATACTAAAATGCTTTATTACTTTGTCTATGTACTTTTCTTGACTTAGTCCCAAAAGTTGATGCGATCTGTCTCTTTAGATCTGAATACCATGTATTGTCTTGGTTTTACCTAAGTCTTTCATTGAGAAACACTTCCCTAACCATTGCTTAACCTTTTGCAATGTTGGGATGTCATTCCTGTTAGTGTAAGCCCTAGCCCCAATACATTGTTATAAAGCATTTAATTTAATAAATGAGGCATTTGTTTTATCTATTGTATTCCTGTGCATATCAATTGATAAAACTATCCAAGAATGTTGTTTCAGTTTAAGTTATCATGTGTGAGGCACATGGTTGTAAGACCTTGAAACAAATGAGACTTCATTCTAAATATCCCTAGTCAGTCATTGTTATGGGAATAACAAATGAATTAAGACTAATATGCTCTCTCTGATAAGTTGAGTTCTGTCTTACGGATCATAAGGACAAGAGTGTCAATCAGAGATCATAGATACATGTTTAGAAAATGGTATCTGGATTAGATCCACTCATGAGAACACTACATGGTACAAGTCATAAGTGTTTCTCATATGCAAGTTTTGTATCGGAGTTCTTAGACCTGAAATCTCTATGAAACTCTTTATGAATTACTGTGTACTTTGACATACGCCTAACGTACTCGTAACAGAGTGACAAGTACGGGTATGATTGGGTATGCATTGATTCATGTTAGAGAGCATGAGAGAAGTGAAGGGATTACCCCTCTCATTAAGAGAGAAAATATCATTGGCCACTTGATCAGTGAACTGAGAAGTGTATGGCCATACCGAGATGAAATAATGAGTAATCATTATTTATCTGAGAGTTCAGTGTCACTGGAATATCAAGAAAGGAATTAATATATATAAGGATGACTAGTTCCATGCCTTATATTAATTATAATATTTATGGGTAAGGGACTATACAAAATTGCATTAGGTCACTAAATGCCATATGCATTTTCATTTAATTTGGAATGCTATAATATCTTGCTAGAGAATATATATAGCCTTTGAATTAATTTATTAATTCATTGCCAACATTAAATGGACCTATAGGATCGCACACAAAGCATTGGGCTTAAAATATTTAAATTGTGTATTGGGAATTAATTTGGACTTTTATTTAAAGTCAAATTAATGCATAAAATGGGTAAACAGATTTTTGCCTAAAACAGCTGTAAAAACAATTTTTTTGCCTAAAATAGCTAGTTGTTTTAGGCAAAATTGTCAAGGTGCGATTTTGCCTAAAACAGCTAGCTGTTTTAGGCAAATCTGTTAAGCCACGATTTTGCCTAAAACAGCAAATCTATGAAACAAGTTTTTGCTGTTTTAGGCAAATATGTTGAACTGTCTTTTTGCCTAAAACAGAAATCTGTTAATAGTTGGTCACGAGAGAAATTTGTTGGCATGTGCTAGGTTTAATTTCAATTGATTAATTATCTATGTATAATTAAGTTAATTGAGTATTAAATCCTAATTTGTATTTAATCAAAATATAATACTTGAGAGGGAATTAAAGTAGCCAAAATTCAAACTAAAATACTAGTAGAATTCAGCAATTATCACCTTAAATAAGTAAGTTTGTTTTGATTAAATGACTAATGCCATTTGAATTTAAATTCTAATAGAATTTAAATTAAGATATATCTCTTAATTAGAAAGTGATGGAGGCTGAAATTAACACTTAATTTTTGGCACTCACACTTGACCTAAATTAAGTGATATATATTAATGAATTAAATGAAAAAAGTGTATGCCGTTTTGCTATTTTTCTCTCTTGGCCGAAATACTCAAGGGGAAAGAAATATTTCTTGTTCTCTTGTGTTCTTGGGCTGAAACAGTAACCTAAAGGAAGAACAAGATCAGATCTTGTGGCTTCAAATCATTCCCATTGCCGAATACACAATCATAGAGCTAGCACTCTTGATTTTAAGCCATCTTTGCAAGTGTGTGTGTAAGAATAGAGGGAGTGGCATAAAGGATGTTCCTTGGCATTGGTGGTGAAGATCTAAAGGTGGACATATGCTTCTTGGTTGCTGGTCATCATCAAAATCAAGTTTTAAAGATATCTAAAGTTGTAAGTTTAAAACCCTAAAATTGCATGTTTCGATTCTTGTCATGGAATTGTATGGCATGTATGACATTAATTAATAATATTAATACATGCCAATATGACTGAAATTAGGAGCTATTAATGGTCGAATTTAATTAATAATACCTGATGGTACATGTTAATATTAAAACTAGGTGCTATTTGACATGTTAATTGTTAGTTTAACAACTAGTTTTCAATATTAAATGTAAAAACGATTTTGGCATGTTTGTAAGTGATTTTTAAAGATTAAATATCAGGTCTAGACATATTTTAAATTTGGTTTTAATTCTGGTCCATGACAATTTAATTGATTAATTTTAAAATCACTTAAAACTATGACTAGTTTGTGTTTGTTACATGTTTAATCAACATTGTTTGTTTTTGTTTTGATTAAAATGGTAAAAACACATTTAGACAAGATTGGTACAGAATATTAAATCAATATTTATGGACTTACTTAGATTATTAAATGACTCATAAAATTGATTTAAATATTTGTGCATTTTATGGCATTACATAAGCATTAAGCAACTAGTTTTTGTTGTTTGTTTGTTTTTGCATGAATGCCGTGTACTATATATGTGTTCTTCATGATTTTATATTTTTAATTCATGTTAGCACATATTATATGTATTTTTAATGTTTATGGGCTGTATGACATAAAATTAAAAATGGCAAAATTGGAAATTATACTAGAGTTCATTTATGGCACAAATCTAACAAGTTTGTGTTTTGGGCCTTTAAGAGAACTTATTCAATAAGAGGATTTAGTCCATTGGGCTTTGGCCCAGGCCCATCACGGGGTCATCTCTTAAAGGTTCAAGTACACAATTTCCATTAATGGGTTTGGCTAAATTAATTAAAATTGGACTTTGTTTTATCCATGAATGCTATGTATATTTATTTGCTAATTTGGTGTGATGAATGGATATGCATGGTGCATTCATGGGCCCTGGGTTTTGTAATTAAATATGGCCTGCAAGCCATTATATTTTGTTGTAAAAGTTTTTCATTTATTTCTTAGAATAGAATATACTTAAAGACTTTGTAAATCAAGATGAAGCCCACCGGAGTGGAGAAGCCCAACTCGAAGATTCTTATGTAATAGTATAGAATCTTAGTTTGTAGGTTTTTGGGCCCATGTTTGTCACGCTTTACTTTATGCAATTATTTATATATGCATGCTATGTATGGATGACAAAGCGTATGCCATGTAAGCCGTAATAAAATTAATCCCTAAAATAGTAAGTCACAAAGTTGCCTTCCTAATTCGAAACATGTCAAGGCATCGATCATTGGTCACGTAGACTAGGAGTCCTAGATGCCCCCGATTATCTTTGTAAGGCATGGGTTGTGAATGTAGGTTGGACTTATCATGGAAAGGGATGCCCGGAGCCTAGGCAACTAATAAATGGGTTTGTGCTATAACATCTTAAGATGTTAGCCCATTTGATCCAAGAGTCATGTACGAGACATGATTGGAGTTTTCCTACCTAAGTAACTTAACTTATTAGGTGTACAGGCTCAGCTTGACTAATAAGTTGTTGTGAAAAGTGGATCTTGGCCCACATCAAATCACTAACGCGAATTATTTAAAGGGATATTAATTCGGTTTGTGGGATTATAATAAGACCTCATTTAATCTTGCTAAATTTTATTGTAGATTGAAAATGGCATATTCAAAAAACAATGTCTCATTGTGATCGGTCCTTGAAAAGGACAAATTGAATGGCACCAATTGCTAGGAATGCTTCTGTGGTTCAAAAGGAAACTTTTGAGACCAAGAAAAGTGACTCTAATGATGTGACCTGTTTGATGCTAGCCACTATGGTGCCTGACTTGCAAAAGCAATTTATAGACCAAGAGACCTATGCGATCATGGTGCACCTCAAGGAGATGTTCCAAGAGCAAGCTCGTCACGAGAGGTTCGTGACAACAAAGGCCTTAATTTCTTACAAGATGGCTGAGGGTACTCCTGTTAGTACCTATGTACTCAAGATGAAAGGGTATCTTGATACTCTTGAGAAGCTTGAGGTACTAGTGCCAAAGGAATTGGCCACTGACTTGATCTTAGGATCATTGCCTGCTGCTTATGATCCATTTATGATGAATTATAACATGCATGTAATGAACAAGTCAGTCACTGAGCTTCATGGGATTCTTAAGAATGCTGAAGAGAACATTCAAAAGACCAATCCCGTACTAATGGTTCAAAAGGGAATTAAGAAGGGACCTGCTAAGGGAAAGGGAAAGGGAAAACCCAAGTCAGTTGGGAGTGCACCTCAGGCCCAATCCAAGCCCAAGGCGCCAAAACTCAAAGAGAGTGAGAGCACTTGTTTCCATTGCAACAAGATAGGGCATTGGAGGAAGAATTGCGCTCTCTTCAAGGAAGAACAAAAGAAGAATGGAGCCAAGGCGTCCAGTTCTGGTATTTTTGTTGTTGAAATTAACCTTTCTATTTCTACCACTTGGGTATTGGATACCGGTTGTGGTTCTCACATTTGTTCAAATGTGCAGGGGCTAAGAAATAGGCGGTTACTTGGGAAGAATGAAGTGGACCTCCGTGTGGGGAATGGAGCACGAGTTGCTTGCCATGGAGATAGGCGACTATCACCTCACTTTACCTTCCGGACTTTGTATTATTTTGAATAATTGTTATTATGTGCCTGCTATGAGCAGAAACATTATTTCAGTTTCATGTTTGGATAATGATGAATTTGATTTTGTTATTAAAAATGGCAATGCTCATATTCGTCGCCAAGGCATTTCTTATGGCAATGCCATGTTGCAAAATGGCCTTTATATCCTTGATTTACAAAACAAAGAGTCAATATACAACATTAATACAAAGAGGGTTAAATCAAACGAATTGAACCCTACTTACTTTTGGCATTGTCGTTTAGGACATGCAAATGAAAAATGCATTTCAAGACTTCACAAAACTGGAGTGCTTGGATCATTCGACTTAGAGTCTTATGACACATGCGAGCCATGTTTGCATGGAAAAATGACAATGAGTCCTTTTAATAAAAAAGGGTGAGAGGACTAATGGCTTATTGGAACTAATACATACTTATATATGTGGACCTTTAAGTACACATGCTAGAGGTGGTTTTAGCTACTTTGTGACATTCACAGATGACTTCAGTAGATATGGCTATGTCTATCTAATGAAGTACAAGTCTGAAACTTTTGAGAAATTCAAAGAGTTTAAGAACGAAGTAGAAAACCAACTTGGCAAAAGTATAAAAGCCATTCGATCAGATTGAGGTGGCGAATACTTAAGCCAAGAGTTTGACAGTCATCTAAAGGAGTGTGGTATTATTTCACAGCTCACTCCTCCTGGAACACCTCAATAGAATGGTGTGTCCGAAAGGAGAAATCGAACTCTGTTGGACATGGTTCGATCTATGATGAGTCAAGCTAATCTTCCTATCTCTTTTTGGGGTTATGCATTAGAAACTGTTGCATTTCTATTGAACCGTACTCCAACTAAAGCAGTTGAGAAGACACCATACGAGGTATGGACTGGGAAAGAACCCAATACGTCTTTTCTCAGGATTTGGGGCTGTGAAGCACATGTTAAGAAATTAACATCTGACAAACTAGAGTCCAAATCTAGTGTCTGTTTGTTTGTGGGGTATCCTAAAGAAACAAAGGGATACTACTTTTACTCACAAGCCGAGAACAAAGTATTTGTTGCTCGCAAGGCTGTTTTCTTGGAAAAGGAGTTCCTTCTCAAGAAAGACAATGGGAGTAAAGTAGAACTTGGAGAAATTCAAGCACCACAAACTCCTATAGAGGATGGTTTTGAAATGGGATCAAGTTCACAACCAGTTATGGAACAAGAACCCATTACACAAGAACCTAGAAGGTCCAGTAGGGTACGTCAGGAGATTGAGAGATATGGATTTCTAATCACTGATAGTTACACTATTGAGTTAGTAGATCGTGAGGATCCTACTACCTACCGAGAAGCTATTGAGAGCCCAGACTCGGAAAATTAGCTTGAAGCCATGAAATCCGAGATGCAATCAATGTACGATAACCAGGTTTGGACCTTGGTTGATCCACCGGAAGGTGCTAAGGTAATTGAATGCAAGTGGCTATTCAAACTCAAAGCTGATAAGACCTACAAAGGTAGACTAGTAGCAAAAGGTTTTCGACAAACTGATGGTGTAGACTATGACGAGACCTTTTCGCCTATAGTCATGCTCAAATCCATTAGGATCTTGCTTGCCATAGCTGCATATCATGATTATAAGATATGGCAAATGGATGTCAAAACTGCTTTCCTCAACGGAAATTTACTTAAGGATGTGTATATGACACAGCCTGAAGGTTTTGTCAATCCCAAGCATCCTAAGAAGGTTTGTAAGCTTCAAAAATCCATTTATGGATTAAAGCAAGCATCCCGAAGTTGGAATCTTCATTTTGATGAGGCAGTCAAAGAATTTGACTTCATCAAGAATGAAGATAAGCCTTGTGTGTACAAGAAGGTTAGTGGGAGCATAGTAGTATTTCTGGTCCTATATGTGGACGACATCCTTCTCATTGGGAATGACATTCCAACATTGCAAAAGGTTAAGCAATGGTTGGGAAAATATTTCTTAATGAAAGACTTAGGTGAAGCTGAGAACATACTTGGTATTCGAATCTATAGAGATAGATCGAATCGGCTCTTGGGACTAAGTCAAGAAAAGTACATAGACAAAGTACTAAAGCATTTTAGTATGGGAGACTCAAAGAAAGGGTACATACCTTTGGCTTTGGGAGTTCCTTTGACTAAAGAACAGTGCCTTAAAACCAAAGAGGAAAGGGACAACATAAGTAGAATCCCATATGCATCTGCTATTGGATCTATCATGTACACTATGTTATGTACTAGATTGGATGTTGCTCATGCACTGAGTATAACCAATAGGTTTTAGCAAGACCCTGGTGAGAAGCACTGGTCTGCTGTAAAAGGGATCTGAAGTACCTACGAAGCACTAAGGATCACTTCTTAGTGTATGGTGGTCAAGAAGAGCTCGTCATACAAGGTTATGCCGATGCTGCTTTTCAGACCAGCACTCAGGATTCTAGATCGCAATATGGGTTTGTTTTTGTTTTGAACGGTGGTGCTGTCAGCTGGAGAAGCTCAAAGCAAGAAATCGTTGCCGACTCAACTACTGAATCTGAGTATATTGCAGCAAGTGAGGCTGCAAAAGAGGCTGTTTGGATTAAAAATTTCATTTCTGGATTAGGAGTGGTCCCAAGCATCCTAGATCCATTAAAAATTTTCTGTGACAACAACGGGGCCATAGCACAGGCCAAGGAGCCCCGGTCACTCCAGAAATCCAAACACATACTCAGGAGGTACCACCTGATCAGAGAAATCATTGATCGTGGGGACTTTAAGGTTAGCAAGATAGCAAGTGAAGACAATGCAGCAGATCCTTTGACGAAACAATTGCGTCCAAATCTGTACGAAGCTCATTTGAAAGCGTTCGGTCTTAGGGCTATGCCTAATTGGGACTAGTGCTAGTGGGAGATTGTTAGTGTAAGCCCTAGCCCCAATACATTGTTATAAAGCATTTAATTTAATAAATGAGGCATTTGTTTTATCTATTGTATTCCTGTGCATATCAATTGATAGAACTATCCAAGAATGTTGTTTCATTTTAAGTTATCATGTGTGAGGCACATGGTTGTAAGACCTTGAAACAAATGAGACTTCATTCTAAATATCCCTAGTCAGTCATTGTTATAGGAATAACAAATGAATTAAGACTAGTATGCTCTCTCTGATAAGTTGAGTTCTGTCTTACAGATCATAAGGACAAGAGTGTCAATCAGAGATCATAGATACATGTTTAGAACACGGTATCTGGATTAGATCCACTCATGAGAACACTACATGGTACAAGTCATAAGTGTTTCTCATATGCAAGTTTTGTATCGGAGTTCTTAGACCTGAAATCTCTATGAAACTCTTTATGAATTACTGTGTACTTTGACATACACCTAACATACTCGTAACAGAGTGACAAGTACGGGTATGATTGGGTATGCATTGATTCATGTTAGAGAGCATGAGAGAAGTAAAGGGATTACCCCTCTCATTAAGAGAGAAAATATCATTGGCCACTTGATCAGTGAATTGAGAAGTGTATGGCCATACCAAGATGAAATAATGAGTAATCATTATTTATCTGAGAGTTCAGTGTCACTGGAATATCAAGAAAGGAATTAATATATATAAGGATGACTAGTTCCATGCCTTATATTAATTCTGATATTTATGGGTAAGGGACTATGCAAAATTGCATTAGGTCACTAAATGCCATATGCATTTTCATTTAATTTGGAATGCTATAATATCTTGCTAGAGAATATATATAGCCTTTGAATTAATTTATTAATTCATTGCCAACATTAAATGGACCTATAGGATCGCACACAAAGCATTGGGCTTAAAATATTTAAATTGTGTATTGGGAATTAATTTGGACTTTTATTTAAAGTCAAATTAATGCATAAAATGGGTAAACAGATTTTTGCCTAAAACAGCTGTAAAAACAGTTTTTTTGCCTAAAACAGAAAAACTGTCAAGGTGCGATTTTGCCTAAAGCAGCTAGCTATTTTAGGCAAATCTGTTAAGCCACGATTTTGCCTAAAATAGCTGTGAAACAAGTTTTTTGCCTAAAACAGCTTGTTGTTTTAGGCAAATCTGTTAACAGTTGGTCACGAGAAAAATTTGTTGGCATGTGCTAGGTTTAATTTCAATTGATTAATTATCTATGTATAATTAAGCTAATTGAGTATTAAATCCTAATTTGTATTTAATCAAAATATAATACTTGAGAGGAAATTAAAGTAGCCAAAATTCAAACTAAAATACTAGTAGAATTCGGCAACTATCACCTTAAATAAGTAAGTTTGTTTTGATTAAATAACTAATGCCATTTGAATTTAAATTCTAATGGAATTTAAATTAAGATATAATCTCTTAATTAGGAAGTGATGGAGGCTGAAATTAACACTTAATTTTCAGCACTCACACTTGACCTAAATTAAGTGATATATATTAATGAATTAAATGAAAAAAGTGTATGCCGTTTTGCTATTTTTCTCTCTTGGCCGAAATACTCAAGGGGAAAGAAATCTTTCTTGTTCTCTTGTGTTCTTGGGCTAAAACAGTAACCTAAAGGAAGAACAAGATCAGATCTTGTGGCTTCAAATCATTCCCATTGCCGAATACACAATCACAGAGCTAGCACTCTTGATTTTAAGCCATCTTTGCAAGTGTGTGTGTGAGAATAGAGGGAGTGGCGTAAGGCTGTTCCTTGGCATTGGTGGTGAAGATCTAAGGTGGACATATCCTTCTTGGTTGCTGGTCATCATCAAAATCAAGTTTTAAAGATATCTAAAGTTGTAAGTTTAAAACCCTAAAATTGCATGTTTCGATTCTTGTCATGGAATTGTATGGCATGTATGATAAAAATTTTTGTTTTTTCGCTGTGCTATCATCACATTCATACCATGTCATATTCCATCAATTCCCAATAAGAAGGATGTCATCTACATATAGGACCAGAAACATTATTATGCTCCCACTAACCTTCTTGTACACACAAGGCTCATCTTCATTTTTTAAGAAATCAAATTCTTTGATTGCTTCATCAAAATGGAGATTCCAACTTTAGGATGTTTGCTTCAATCGATAAATGGATTTTTGAAGCTTGCAAACCTTCTTAGGATGTTTGGGATTGACAAAACCCTTAAGCTATGTCATATACACATCCTCGAGAAGATTTCCATTAAGGAAAGCTATTTTGACATCCATTTTCCATATCTCATTGTCATGACATGCAGCTATGGCAAGCAAGATCCTAATGGACTTGAGCATGACTACAGGTGAAAAGGTCTCATCATAGTCTACACCATGAGTTTTCCTGAAACCTTTTGCTACTAGTCTACCTTTGTAGATCTTATCAGCTTTGAGTGTAAATAGCCACTTGCATTAAATTACTTTAGCACCTTTCGGTGGATTAACCAAGGTCCAAACCTGGTTATCTTATATTTATTGCATCTCAAATTTCATGGCTCCAAGCCATTTTTTCGAGTTAAGGCTCTTTATATCTTCTTGGTAGGTAGTTGGATCCTCATGATCCACTAACTCAATAGTGTCACTGTCGGTAATTAGAAATCCATATCTCTCAATCTCCCATCGTACCCTACCAAACCTTTTAGGTTCTTGTGCAATGGATTTTTGTTTCACAACTGGTTATGAACTTGATCCTATTTCCAACTCACCCTTTACAGGAGTCTGTGGCACTTTAATTTCTTCAAGTTCTACTTTTCTCCCACTATCTTTCTTGAGAAGGAATTCCTTTTTCAAGAAAATAGCTTTGAGAGCAACAAACACTTTGTTCTCAGCTTGTAAGTAAAAATAGTGTCCCTTTGTTTCTTTGGGATAACCCACAAATAAGCAAAGAGTAGATTTGGACTCTAGCTTGTCAGATGTTAATTTCTTAACATGTGCTTCATAGCCCTAAATCCTTAGAAACGAAATATTGGCTCTTTTGCATTCCATACCTCGTTTGGTTTCTTCTTAACTACTTTAGTTGGAGTACAGTTCAGTAGAAATGCAGCTGTTTCTAATGCATAATCCCAAAAAGAGACAGGAAGATTAGCTTGACACATCAATCGAACATGTCCAATGGAGTTTGATTTCTTCTTTTGGACACACCATTCCATTGTGGTGTTCCAGGAGGAGTGAGCTGTGAAATAATTCCACATTCCTTCATATGACTATCAAACTCTTGGCTTAAGTATTCGCCACCTCGGTCTAATTGAATGGCTTTTATAGTTTTGCCAAGTTAGTTTTCTACTTCGTTCTTAAACTCTTTGAATTTTTCAAAAGTTTCAGAATTGTGCTTCATTAGATAGACGTAGCCATATCTACTAAAGTCATCTGTAAATTTTACGAAGTAACTAAAACCACCTCTAGCCTATGTACTTAATGGTCCATATACATCGATGTGTATTAATGGCAATAAGTCATTAGCCCTCTCACCTTTCTTGTTAAAAGGACTCTTTGTCATTTTTCCATACAAAAATGGCTCACATGTGTCATAAGATTTCAAATCGAATGACCCAAGCACTCTAAATTTGTGGAGTCTTGCAATGCATTTTTCGTTTGCATGTCCTAAACAACAATGCCAGAAAAGTAAGGTTCAATTCATTTGATTTAACCCTCTTTGTATTAATGTTGTATATGGATTCTCTATTTTGTAGATCAAGGATATAAAGGCCATTTTGTAACATAGCAGTGCCATATAAAATGCCTTGGCAACGAAAATGAATATTGCCATTATTTATAACAAATTCAAATCCATCTATATCCAAACATGAAACCGAAATAATGTTTCTACTCATGGCAGGCACAAAATAACAATTCATTAAATCTAAACATAATCCAGAAGGTAAAGTGAGTCAATAGTCACCTATCTTCATGGCTGCAACTCGTGCTCCATTCCCCATGCGAAGGTCCACTTGACTCTTCCCTAATAACTGCCTATTTCTTAGCCCCTGTACATTTGAACAAATGTGAGAAGCACAACCGGTATCCAATACCCAAGTGGTAGAAATAGAAAGGTTAATTTCAACAACAAAAATACTAAAACTGGATGCCTTTGCTCCATTCTTCTTTTGTTCTTCCTTAAAGAGAGTGTAGTTCTTCCACCAATGCCCTAACTTGTTGTAATGGAAGCACGTGCCCTCACTCTCCTTAAGCTTTTGTGCCTTGGGCTTGGGTTAGGCTTGAGGCGCACTCCCACTACACTTAGGTCGTGCCTGGTCATTCTTGGGTTTTCCCTTTCCTTTCCCCTTTCCCTTAGCAGGTCCCTTCTTAATGCCCCCATTGAACCATAAGTACGGGATTGGTCTTTCAAATGTTCTCATGCATGTTATAATTCATAACAAATGGATCATAATCATCAGTCAATGAACCTAAGATCAAGTCAGTGGCCAATTCTTTAGGAACTTATACCTCAAACTTCTCAAGAGTATCAAGATACCCTTTCATCTTGAGTACATGGGTACTAACAGGAGTACCCGTAGCCATCTTACAAGAAATCAAGGCCTTTGTTGTCACAGACCTCTCGTGACGAGCTTATTCTTAGAACATCTCCTTAAGGTGCACCATGATCACGTATGCCTCTTGGTCCATGAATTGCTTTTGCAAATCGGGCACCATAGTGGCTAACATCAAACAGGTCACATCATTGGAGTCACTCTTCTTACTCTCAAAGGTTTCCATTTGAACTGCAGATGCATTCCTAGCAGGTTCGTCGAGCAAGAGTGCATCCAAAACATACGACTTCTTCTCTTGCTTAAGAACAATTCTCAAGTTTCAAGACTAATCTATGAAATTGGTGCCATTCAATTTGTCCTTTTCTAGGACTGATCACAATGAAAAGTTGTTGTTTGAAGAAGCCATTTTTCAATCTACAAAAATTTATAAACTTAGCAAGATCAAATGAGGTCTGAATATAATCCCACAAACCGAAATAATATCCCTTTAAATAATTCGCGTTGGTGATTTAATGTGGGCCAAGATCCATTTTTCACAACAACTCATTAGTCAAGCTGAGCTTGTACACCTAAAAAGTTAAGTTACTTAGGTAGGAAAACTCCAATCATGTCTCATACATGACTTTTAAATCAAATGGGTTAACATCTTAAGATGTTATAGCACAAACCCATTTATTCTTTACCTAGATCCGGGCATCCCTTTACAAGTTAAGTCTAACCTACATTCACAACCCATACGTCACAAAGATAATCAAGCGCATCTAGGACTCCTAGTCTAGGAGATCGATGATCGATGCCTTGACATGTTTCGAATTAGGAAGGAAACTTCATGACTTACTATTTTAGGGATTCATTTTATTACGGCTTACATGGCATACGCTTTATCATCCATCCATAGCATGTATATGTATAAGTGCATAAAATCAAGCATGACAAACATGGGCCAAAAAACTTATAACTAAGATTCTATAATATACATATGAATCTTTAAGTTGGGCTTTCTACACTCCGGTGGACTACATCTTGAATTACAAAGTCTTTAAATAAATTTTATACTAAGAAATAAATGTAACTTTTACAATAATCTATAATGGCATGCAGGCTATATGTTACATAACCCAGATCCCATGAATGCACCATGCATATTCATTCATCACACAAAACAAGCAAACAAATATACATAACATCCATGGAAAAACAAAGTCCAACTTTAATTAATTAAGCCCAGCCCATTAATAGAAATTATGTACTTGTACTTTTAAGAGAAGACCCCATGATGGGCCTAGGCCAAAGCCCAATGGACTAAATCCTCTCATTGAATAAGCTATCTTAAAAGCCCAAAACACAAACTAGTTAGCTTTGTGCCATAAATCAACTCTAGTGTAATTTTTAATTTTGCCATTTTTAATATTATGTCATACAACCCATAAACATTAAAAATACAAATAATATGAATCAACATGAATCAAAATATAAAAATTCATGAAGAACACATAGCACATTCGGCATTGATAACAAAACAAACAAACAATGTGAAACTAGTTATTTAATGATCATGTAATGCCACTAATGATGCACAAACATTTAAAATGATTTTATGAGCCATTTAATAACTTAAATAAGGTTATAAACATTGAATTAAGATTCTGATCATATCTGATCTAAATGTGTTTTTGCTATTTTAATCAAAACAAAACAAACAATGTTAATTAAACATGCAACAAACACAAATTAGTCATTGTTTTAAGTGATTTGTAAATTAACCAATTAAATTATCATGGACAAGAATTTAAACCATTTTTAAACATGTCTAGATCTGTTATTAATATTCTAAAATCACTTACAAACATGCCCAACATGTTTTACATTAAATTTTGAGAAACTAGTTGTATACAAATGCATATCATGCAAACAAGTACCTAGTTTCATTATAAACATGTACAAATAGGTATATATATTTAAAACAGACCATGAACAGGTCCAAAAATATCTTATGATAGTATATTAACTTGTCATAATACTCAATTAACCATTTAAAATCATTTTTACACTCAACCAATGCAAAAAACTTAAAACAAAAAATTTCAAAGTCACAGTTCCTGCAACAAACGATTTTGAATCAAGTTGTAATGCATCCAAAGCACTAAAAAAACATGATTAGTCTTTGATACCACTGATGGGATATCACATGGAATAAATACAATGATCACACAGTGGAAAAATTAAAACTTTTGGTCATACAAGCCATGTAATAAACAATATGGAATCGAAAACATGCAATTTTTGGATTTTTTATTAAACTTACATCCTTGAATGCACTTCAAAACTTGATTTTTGCAATGACTAGTATATAAGATGGATTTATATACCTTTAATCTCAATCACCAATGCCAAAAGTGTTGTTTTTCACATCGCACTACTCTATGTTCACACACACACTCTCAAAGTTGGCTTAAAATGAGAGTGCTAGCTCTATGACTTGTATTTGGCAATGGGTATTAAATAAAGACACAAGATTTGATCATGTTATTCCTAGGGTTTGCAATGGCTACCCAGAAACACAAGAGAAGAAGGAAGAATCCTTTCTATAGTTGAAATCAGCAATGAAAGAGTGAGATAGCAAAAAATAGCCAAAGCTTAAAGAATTCCTTTTAATTGATTAATATATATCACTTATCTAGGGTTTTGTTGTGAATGCCAAAATCTACTAGCTTTTTAGGTATTAATTTAAGCCTCCATCACTTCCTAATTAAGTGATATATCTTAATTCAAATTCTTTTAGTATTTTAAATTCAAATTAATTTAAAATGGCATTAGTTATTTAATCAATATGCATTACTTCTATAAGCTTTCATACATGCCAAATTCAACTAGGAATCTAGCTTGAATTTCGGCCTTAATATCTCCCTATTTAAGTGTTGTATATTGATTCAAATACAATTAGGATTTAATATTCAGTTACCTTAATTATCCAAAGATAATTAATTAATTGATATTATCCTTGTAATTGCTGATTTTTCCCTCTCTCATGGACTAAGGTCCATTTAGCAATTTAATACCCATTATCCACATTAATTTGACTTTAAATAAAAGCCCAAATTAATGTTCAATACTCTATATAATATTTTAAGCCCAATGCTTTGTGTGCGATCCTAAAGATCCATTTAATATTGGCAATGGATTGATAAATAATCCAAAATCTATATATATTCTCTAGCAGGAAACTATAGCATTCCAAATTAAATGAAAATGCAAATGGCATTTAGTGACCTAATGCAATTTTGCATAGTCCCTTACCCATAAATATCAGAATTAATATAAGGCATGGAACTAATCATCTTTATATATACTAATTCCTTTCTTGATATTCCAGTGATACTGAACTCTCAGATAAATAATGATTACTCATTATTTCATCTTGGTATGGCCATACACTTCTCAGTTCACTAATCAAGTGGTTAGTGATATTCTTTCTCTTATCGAGAGGGGTAATCCCTTTACTTCTCTCATGCTCTCTAACATGAATTAGTGCATGCCCAAGCATACCCATACTAGTCACCCTATTATGAGTACGTTAGGTATATGTCAAAGTACACAGTAATTAATAAATAGTTTCATAGAGATTTTAGGTCTAAGAACTCCGATACAAAACTTGCAATTGAGAAACACTTATGACTTGTACCATGTAGTGTTCTCATGAGTATATCTAATCCAGATACCATGTTCTAAACATGTATCCATGATCTTTGATTGACACTCTAGTCCTTATGATCCGTAAGACAAAACTCAACTTATCATAGAGAGTATACTATTCTTAATTCACCCATAATAATGACTAACTAAGGATATTCAAAATGAAGTCTCAAATGCTTCAAGGTCTTACAACCATATGCCTCACACATGATAACTAAACTGAAACAACATTCTTGGATAGTTTTATCATTTGATATGCACATGAATACAATAGATAAAACAAAATTCCTCATTTATTAACCTGAATGTTTTATAACAATGTTTTGGGGCTAGGGCTTACACTAACATATAGTGACTCAAGGGAAGTAGTTTCCAGTTGATTTAATTGAGTTACCATTTCATAAATTTGATATAATATTGGGCATGGATTGGTTGTCAAAATATCATGCAATGGTTGATTATAGGGCAAAGACAGTAACACTGATTGATGCCAAAGGTAATAAAATTATAGTTAAAGGCATTCGCACCAAGCCTTTGGCAAATGTGATATTTGCTATGAAGACTAGGGAATTTCTCAAAAAGGGTTGTAAAGAATTTTTAGCTTTGGTGCTTGACTCAAAATAAGAGAAATTAAAGCTTGAGAATATGCCAGTTGTGAATAAGTATCCTAAAATATTTCCTTAGGATTTGCCTAGCCTTCCACCTGAAAGGGAAGTAGAGTTGTCCATCAAAATTTTACCTGGAATAACTCCCATTTCTAAGGCACCATATAGAATGGCTCCATCGAAGTTAAAAGAGTTAAAAGTTTAATTGCAAGAGTTATTAGATAAAGGCTTCATTAGGCCTAGTGTGTCACCTTAGAGTGCACCAGTTTCATTTCTCAAGAAGAAATATGATTCAATAAGAATGTTTATAGATTACAGATAATTGAATAAAGTAATAGTGAAGACTAAATATCCACTACCAAGAATAGAAAACTTATTTAGATAGTTAAAAGGTACTGGTGTGCTTTCAAAGATCAATTTGTTATCAAGTTACTACCAACTCAGAGTTAAAGATGAGGATGTATCAAAAACTACTTTTAGAACTTAGTATGGTCATCATAAAGTTTTAGTTATGCCTTTTAGGCTAACCAATGAACTGGTGGCTTTCATGGATCTTATGAATAAGGTATTCTAACCCCATTCATATCAGTTTATAGTGGTATTTATTGATGATATACTAGTCTATTCAAGAAATGAAGTTAAGTGTGCAAAACATTTGAGGATTATGTTGTAAACATTGAAGGAGAAATATTTATTCGTCAATTTGAGCATGTGTGATTTTTTAGCTTAATGAAGTTTCTTTCCTTGGTCATATTATATCAGTTGAAGGTATTAAGGTGGATCCAAATAAAGTTAAAGCCATTGTTAACTAGAAATCACCTAAAAATGTGCATAAAGTTAGAAGCTTTTAGGGATTCACAGGTTATTACCATCATTTTGTGAAAGGATTCTTGATTGTAGCTTTTTCACTCACTAAGCTATTATGGAAAGGTATCAAGTTTGAATGGACTGATTGATGTCAAGCTAGTTTTGAACAATTAAAGATGATGCTAACTGAAGCTCCAATTCTAACACCGCCAATTTCTGGTAAAGAGTACTCAATGTATAGTGATGCCTTTAGAATTGGTTTAGACTATGTACTGATGATGCAAGATGGCAAGGTAATGGCTTATGTATCCAAATAGTTAAAACCCCATGACCAAAACTATCCAACATATGATTTAAAGTTGGTAGCAGTAGTGTTTGCTTTAAAGATATGGAGACATTACTTGTATGGAGAAAGATACATAATTTATATAAATCATAAGAGCCTTAAGTATGTGCTTACTCAAAAGGAACTTAATTTAAGGCAGGAAAGATGGTTAGAGTTATTTAAAGATTATAACTGTATAGTCGATTACAACCCGAATAAAGCTAATGTTTTGGCAAATACTTTAAGTCGTAAAATGATGGCTTTTTTTATGTTAGAATAGTGTAGATGGAAGTTTATAGTAGAAGGTGCATTAATAGCTCAATTGAAGGCCCGACCTAATGTCAGATAGGCAGTGATTGATGCGTAAAAGAATGATGGGAGGTTGCAATAAATTGTAAAGTCATTATATGAAGGAAATCAATCTAAGTATTTAATAAAAAAGATGGGAGTATGTACTATCAGAACAGGCTACATGTTCCAGATGGCAAAGAACTAAAAAGAACATTGTTGCATGAAGCACATAACATTATGTTCACTATACATCCTAGTGGTAATAAGATGTATCGGGATTTGAAACAATATTATTGGTGGCATTGTATGAAAAAAGATATAGTGGATTATGTTTCCAAGTGCTTCATTTGTCAATAGGTGAAAGCAAAACACCAATTCCCATCAGGATTCTTGAATCCAATTCTAATTTCAAAATGAAAATGGGATGATATTACCATGGACTTTTTATGCTTTATTATAGCACAAAGAACTTATGATGTGGTATGGGAGTTGGGAATTATCTGTTACATGCATCTCATATATAAGCAGAATTTAAAATTTTTAACCAATATATCTGATCTTGCCATGAATTTACAATATACATATTAATGAGAATAACAAAAATCACCTTTGATTTTTGTTGTACAGTTGACTTTCCTTCACATCGGGTTGTCGCAAACCACAGTGTCCAAAATCGAACACCTCCAATAAGTAATCCACACTAGAGAATGATAGAATGAACCAACAATTGGTTGAAAACAAGGGCTGGCCGAAAATCTCTAGATACTAGCTTGGGAGTGGCGTCTAGGGTAGAGAGAAAAAGAGAGGAAGACTTTCTTAAGTGTTCACACACTTAACCCTAATTCCCCATTACTTGGATTTTTATAGTTAGGTTAAAAATCCAACTTCATAATGGGATTGGGTTCTTTAAAATTGCTAGAGAATTATTAATTTTGATTTTGGAATTATTTATAATTATTTGGGCTCAATTAAATCCAATTTAAGCCCTTTCATAAAAGACTATGCACAAAACCCAAAAACTAAGCCCTTTGTACATATACTTGGATTTAATTACCCAAATGAATTCCAAATCCAACCAAATTAAATATGTAGGCTCCAAAACACTTATGTAACATATTTAATTTATTTTTGTCCAATAAATAGGCCTCTAATGCTTTCTGTTTGGAGTTGGCGTGTGGCCCTTCTTCTAGAGGGTTTCTACACTAACTTCATTTATCTGGGCCTTTATAATTCCTCCAATGGATCTATTAATTATTATATCATCCGTATAATACTTATAGTCTAATAATAATTAATTATGAAATACATTATTTCAATTAGGTCCATTTTTACAGAACATTTCAAAAAAGTTCTACGAACAATTTTACTTGATCATAATTAATTAAACTCTTTAATTAATTATTCTCATATTCACTTCTCTATCCCCATAATAATATCAAATATTATTATCCTCGTCATTTTACTATTTTATCCTTTTCTCTATATGTGTGTGACCTATTGGGTTTCTGTCCATATTGGCAGTATAATATGTAATTGTGAGTTCTATTCAAAACTCACATGATTTAAACTTCTTTAAATCATTTTATCAATCCCTGTTGATATTCTTGATACATAATTATACAAGTCATGATTGGCCTCTAGCTAGGCATCATGACTACCAAAATGTCAAGAAATTCAAGTGGTTTGACTATACCCTTCCATAGAAACAGTTACCGTGCAATTACTCATTTTACCACTCTTATCTCAATTAGATTCTGAGTATGAATTTCTATCAACTCATATAAATCTAATTATGTATATTCTATTAATTTAACCATTGTTCCCAAAATGCCCTCCATGGATCTCTATCCATCTTGGCATATTACTCTGGCCAAAGATTCTCTGAACAAGGCAATTATAGAATCATACGAGATAACTTTCCTTATGTGAATCCTTTTTCAATCACTCAACTATCTTCAAGTAGGTCATGATATATCCAATCTCCTAACTATGTTCACTCCCAGTTGGAAGTAATCAGTTATGGAGTAAAAATATACCACTTGCTACTTAAGATAACTTTGGTGATCTCAAGTCTAAGGATACTTGCACAACTGCTATAAAGAGATTTCTCACTGACATAGATTTAATATCCATGTGAGGATTCCCTTTGCAGGTTTCTAATGAACTTGTTCTTCTAACAAGCATCCACATGTTAGCTTTGATTATCTTCCATAATCACAGTTATGAGAACCACTGCTTGAACAATTCAAGAAGCATAACATATGCTATTCTGTCCTAATTAACAATGTCCTATCTTGTTAATTCTATGACTAGAGATATTTAGATATTAACACATTTGCATGCAATAGACACCTCATATCATGAACACTTTCATGATTGTCTTTGCACTGTGTTTATAATATCATGGACTTCATTTATTAATTTAAGATTTACAAACTCATGTATTTAAACATAGCATTAATAAATGAATAATGCCTTTTATTAAGAATATAAATTCATACATATGAAAAACATCCCTATTACATGGGCTCTAGGGCATACTCTCTAACAATGGGTAATTGTAAACAAATTGATAAAAATGGCTCATTTCATACCGGTTCGGTTAGATTATCCTATGGATAGATTGGCAGAACTTTATATGAATTAGATTGTCCGATTATATGGAAAATCAGTATCCATAATTTTTTATCAAGATTTAAGATTTACATATCAATTCTAGCAAAGTTTACAATAGGCATTGGGAACACAACTCTGTTACAGCACCATTTTTAATCCTTAAATAGATAGGCAGTCAAAAATGGTTATACAAGTATTAAAAGATATGTTAAGAGGAAGTGTTTTGGATTTTTTAGAAAGTTGGGACAAATATCTTACTCCTATGGAATTTGCATATAATAATAATTACTAGACTAGCATTGGTATGGCACCGTATAAAGCCCTCTATGGTAAAAAATGTAGGACTCTGATTTATTGGTCTAAATTAGCTGAACCTAAAATGATTGGTCCTTATATTATTAAAGACACAGAAGAGAAAGTATAGGTTATTAAATCGAGATTGAAAGCAGTTAGTGATAAACATAAGCCTTATGTAAGTTTGAAAAGAAAAGATATTGAGTATCAAATTGGTGATAAAGTATTCTTCAAAGTGTCTGTTTGGAGGAAAGTACTGAGGTTTGGGAGGAAAATATAGGTCCATATAAAATTCTTCAAAGAGTTGGATCGAAAGCATACAGATTAGCTCTTTCTATAGAATTAGCTAAGCTACATGATGTGTTTAATGTATCTATCCTTCAAAGATATTGTTCGAATGAATCCCACATATTATAAATACAAGATATTCAAATGTAGCCAAATTTTTTATATGATGAAGAATCGAAAGAGATTTGAGCTAAAGAAATCAGAGAGTTAACAAACAAGCAAATTTCCCTTTTCAAGGTACTTTGGCAACATCATGATGTATAAAAAGTAACTTAGGGAATGGAATCAATTATGAAAGCATAGTATCCATAACTATTTAAATTAGGTATGAACTTCGAGGATAAAATTCTTTTGAAATAGAGGAAATTATGATGCTCTAACTTTGACCTTAGTAGAAATATTCATGATTGAATGGGTAGTATAGTTAATTAATGTTTAATTAATGAATGAAAGGCATATTTGGGTTTAAAGGGACCTATGCATGATTAATGATTATTGTAGTCTATAAGTATTAATTAATTGATTAAATAAGTTATGCACGTGTGAATTAAAGTAGAATAATAGATTAAGGGCATAATTGAAAGAAAGGAGTAAGAGTTGGGTTTAATTTTTAGAATGAGAAACTTATGGGGAAAATTTTGAAATAGAGAGTGGTGGAGGGAGCTAAGTGATATTTCTATCTCTACTTAGTCTCTCTCTAGAACGTTCACGAAAAAAGGAGAAAGCTAATAGTGGGATTTTAAAGAAGTGTGGGTCGATTAAAATAAGAGGAAGATAAATATAGCTTCAATTTCTTGTCTCTCTTGTGAAATTAGGCAATATCTCTCTAGGGTTCTCTTTCAATTCTATTATAGTTATTAAGTAGAAGAATTATAAGGTTGGAAGTTTAAGGTAATGAGTTCTTCTATGAGGTTGGAAGTCTAAGGTAATGAGTTCTTCTTCATTTCCATCATCATCTTTTATTTTATCAATTTGAATTATTTGCATGGAGAGAAATTATTGGATATTTATGTGTGTAATGGTTCTCTATAGTAGAAAAAGCAAAGGGAAAGAAGTGGTGAAGGATTGAAAAGGGAATTTAGACTTCATTAATTGGTATAGGAATTATGACTACATTTAGCTTTGCATGAGCTTAACTATGTGAATGAATTAAGGTGATAATGATTTAGAAATGGTGGCAATAGCAGAATTTCAAACTCTGCATGCAAAAATCATAGGGTGTATTTGAATGCAATGGATTTAATTTCCTTTACAAACTATAATTGATATTTGACGATGCTTGAAAGTAAGATAATACATAGGTTTATAAAGATACATTGCCAAAAAATTAATTATTAGTGAGTTAAAGACTACATATATGATTAATTTTGGGGTTGAATTGAGTTTTGCATGTTTCGATTTATGCTTGGTAGAAGTGAGTCCCTCAACCAAGGGAAATCACCCTCAATCGAAGAGAAATAGTCTATATAATCGATATTTAAGCCTCCATCAATCGAAGGAAATCACCCTCAACTAAGGAGAAGCCCTCTGTTTGGATGGTTTAAGTTCTTTAGATGAGGTAAAACTTATCTCTATAGAAATGTTGTTAAATTTCCTTAAACAACTTCCTATTTATTGCAGAAACCATAGTCTACTTGACTTATGGATATTTGAAACATGTTAGGAAATAATTAAGTGACTCTAGAGTAAGTTAATAATGGAAAATTAGATTTGCAATCTTCTATAATTACATGAAAGAGTATTAAAATCACATTGCTAAACCATCAAATAACTCAAATAACTTGTTCATTGAAAAGCATGTTAATATATACGATTTTGATTGTTTAATTAAAATAATATATGTATGCATGTATGTTTATATCTTATGGTTAATTTATGACTGTATATGATTACAGTATTTGCATAGTTATAGATATTGTACAAATACATGAGATTATATATATATATATATATATATATATATATATATATATACACACACACACACACACAAGTAAGTTTATACAACAAAAACATAATAATGGTAATTGAAATGTACATAAATATAGTTTTATGCCTACAAATAAAGTTCTGATATGGATAGATAGGCATGCCTATAGGTATAGAGTTACAACTACTATAGTATGATCCCGTTTAGGTCTACAGCCATCCCTATTTGGGACCAGAGTCCGACCCCATTTGGGCTTATAGATTTAATATCTTTGGATATCTACAGGACTTAATACCTACAAGTATTTACATGGTCGATACCTGCGGGTATCCAAAGTTTCCATTATTTACACTTTCAAAACTTAGGCAGGCTAATTACAATAAATGTATCGAAAGTTCAAATGTATAGATTCTATCAATGATCTATATGATTATTTCATGCTGGAATAAATGTTGAGTTTTGTTTTATCTTCTTAATTTTTTACATTACTTTATTATCATTATCAATCAGAATTATATACTATAATTTAATGCTTGTTGAGCAATTGTTGACGACTGTTGTGAGTGGTCATCTATAATGATTTGTTCCTCACTAAACTTTATAGCTTAGCATGGATTGTTTATCCATGTAGGTTTTATAGTTGAGACTTTTGCAAGGGATGTATTTCTTCATCAAGAAGGCCAACATAAGTTTGTGAAAGAAATTTGATGTAGGATGTCTTTGGTTAATTGATAGTTGTGAATCAAATAATATTTTCAATGTATTTTTAGGTGTTTAATTGAGTTAATATAGTGTTAATTTAGTTGAATTTTGGTTTAATTGGTTAAATTTGTGTTTTAAGGGTTAATTGTAAGTTTTGGTATTTTTCAAGGTCAAAATGAAGAAAAAAAGGCTTAATTGTAAGAAATGGAAAGTTTTGGGTCAAATATATAATTTTGAGAAATTGAAGCCAAAAATTCAACATTCAGTCCAGAGAAATTTAACACTAATGTGTATGGAATTTTAAACGCCTGTATATGAAGAGATTGTGTAAAACAAGCAAGAGTTGAAGAATTACGTTGAGTACAGTAAAGCCTTGCATGGCTATGCAAGGGAAGAGCAAATTTAATGCATGGTCGTGCACCACTTTAGTTGCCCATGCATGGTTGTGCATGACTAAACCAAAATCCCTAATTGGTCGTGCAAGCCCAGTGAGAAGAAATGCATGGCAGTGCATCAATTAGAACTGCATCTTGCTTGGCCGTGTAACAGAGTTTAACATTTTGATGAAACTTCTAATTTCAGCTGAGTTCTTTCCTATTCTAATTTAGGAAGTTTAGTATTCCTTGTTTCAGCTATAAATAGACGTTCAAAACACCAGAACATCATCATCAATCAGAGAAAACACAACAAGCTTTAATTACGATTTGTTTTTAGTTTTCTCTCTAGTTTTCTTTAGTTAGTTTTGTATAGTAGTTTTCTATTTTATTAGTTTGTTGTTCTTTTTATTTTAGTTGTTTATCATTCTTTTATTTTTATTATGAAGTAGTTTTTCTTCTTTTGTTAATGGATATTTGAAATCTTATATTTTCATTGTTATGACTTTATTATGAGCTTTAATTTCAATATCAGTTGATTATTTCTTAATTTTAAATATATTCTTATTTTTTATTGCGTTAAGATTAATTATTAGTTTATTAATTCAATAATTGAAAATTGGTTTAGGCACTGTCACTTATTTAAATATGACTTTATTATTTTTACTATCTATGCATTATTGTTTTTTGATTTTGAGGAAATTATATATTGAAATTATTAGTTAAGACTAAGAGAGGAGGAACTAAGAATAAATTGGAGTTGAATTTACTTTCAAAAGAGTTCAATGAATATTTAGGGAGTTAAATTGGATTTTTATGTTGAGTATTAGATGTGTCTATGAGTTTAATACTAAGAATGATATCCTTGCATAAAGATATCTGGTTTTATTACTAGTTTTTTCATTATCACTGGTATTCCTATTGAAATTAAGTCATCATAATGAAAGTTAAGGTGGATAGTTCCTTTAGCAAGAGAATTTCAGTTATTGTTTTGTTTTAATTTATGTTAGTTTAATTTTAGTTTTTATTTTGTTTAATTGTTTATTTATTTTAATTTTTGCCTTTAAATCAAAAACATTTGGAAAACAATTTTAGATTAATTTAATTCATACATAGATATTCTTCTTAGCAATCTATATTCCCTTGGATACAATATTTAGGATTATAATCTATATTTTTATATATTACTAGCCGATTTAGTACACTTGCTAGACATCGGTTATTAATCTTTTGTATAATTTTGTATCAAGGATAGTATGTATGCACTGATGTATATGAAAAGGAAATTATGAGTTGTAATAGGCTCACTCTTGTAATTAAAAACAAAATATGCATGTACGTATGAACTGGAGTAACTTTTACAGTATATGATATGTATAATAGTGTATAGTGAAATAAAATATGTATACAATAATAGTAATATGTAAATATGTGATAATTGATATAATAAGAAGATAATATATTACAGCTTGATTAATGTAAATAATGATGGAATATGACATGGTATGTACAAAATAATCATGTAGCGAAAAAACATCAAAATTCGATCATACATGTCAAACAATTCTATGACAAGAATCGAAACATGCAATTTTAGGGTTTTTATAACTTCCAACTTTAGATGCCTTTAAAAGCTTGATTTTGATGATGACCAGCAACCAAGAATGATATGCTAGACTTAAATCTTCACCACCAATGCCAAGGAACAACCTTTACACCACTCCTCTCTATGCTCACACACACACTTGCAAAGATAGCTTAAAATCGAGATTGCTAGCTCTCTAATTAAGTATTGTGTAATGGCAATAGATTGAAGCTATAAGATTTGATCTTGCACTTCTTTTAGGTTGCTATTACTGCCCAAGAACACAAGAGAATGAGGAAGAATCCTTTCTCCTTATGAAATTCGGCCAAAAGAATTAAGTGAGAGAGAGAACAAGTTTTACGCCACACACACTTGTAATTAGGGTTTTATTTCTTTACTAATATATATCATTATCTTTTGGCAAGTGTTTGATCTGAATTTTACTACCTTAAGATAATTCATTCAACCTCAATCACTTCCTAAAAATAAGTAACATATATTAGTTCAATCTCTTTTGAATTTAAAATTCAAATTAATTTGAAATAAAACATAAGACATTTTAATCTAATAAATCACTTAATTAAAATTAATGCATGTGCCGAAATTCCTTGGTATTTCACTAGGAATTTCGACCACTTCAATTTTTATTTAAATGATTTAATTTGATTAAAATTCTTTTAGGCTTTAATACTCAATTAATTAAATTAATACAAGATAATTAATTAATTAAAATTAAACCTTGTGGACTGAATTAAATTAATACAAGATAATTAATCAAGATGAAAGGTTATCTTGATACTCTTGAGAAGTTTGAGGTACAAGTGCCAAAGGAATTGGCCACTGACTTGATCTTAGGTTCATTGATTGATGATTATGATCCATTTGTTATGAATTATAACATGCATGCAATGAACAACACAATCACTGAGCTTCATGGGATGCTTAAGAATGCTGAATAAAACATTCAAAAGACCAATCCCGTACTGATGGTTCAAGGGGGCATTAAAAAGGGACCCACTAAGGGAAAGGGAAAGGGAAAGGCAAAACCCAAGAATGACCTGGGTCAGTTCAAGTCAAATGGGAGTGCACCTCAGGCCCAATCCAAGCCCAAGGCATAGAAGCTTAAAGAGAGTCAGAGCACTTGCTTCCACTGCAACAAAATAGGGCATTAAAGGAAGAATTGCGCTCTCTTCAAGGAAGAACAAAAGAATAATGGAGCCAAGGCGTCCAATTCTGGTATTTTTGTTGTTGAAATTAACATTTATATGTCTACCACTTGGATATTGGATACCGGTTGTGGTTCTCACATTTGTTCAAATGTGTAGGGGCTAAAAAATAGGCGGTTACTTGGAAAAAATGAAGTGGACCTCCGTGTGGGGAATGGAGCACGAGTTGCTGCCATAGAGATAGGCGATTATCAACTCACTTTACCTTCCGAACTTTGTTTAATTTTGAAAAATTGTTATTATATGCCTGCTATGAGCAGAAATATTATTTTAGTTTCATGTTTGGATATGGATGAATTTGATTTTGTTATTAAAAATGGCAATGCTCATATTCGTCGCCAAGGCATTTCATATGGCAATGCCATATTGCAAAATGGCCTTTATATCCTTAATCTGCAAAACAAAGAGTCCATATACAACATTAATACAAAGGGGGTTAAATCAAATGAATTGAACCCTACTTATTTCTGGCATTGTCGTTTAGGGCATGCGAACGAAAAATGCATTTCAAGACTCCACAAAACTAGAGTGCTTGGGTCATTCAACTTAGAGTCTTATGATACTTGCGAGCCATGTTTGAATGAAAATGACAAAGAGTCCTTTTAACAAGAAAACTGAGAGGACTAATGACTTATTGGAACTAATACATACCGATGTATGTGGACCATTAAGTACACAAGCTAGAGGTGGTTTTAGCTACTTCATAACATTCACAGATGACTTCAGTAGATATGGTTATGTCTATCTAATAAAGTACAAGTCTGAAACTTTTGAGAAATTCAAAGAGTTTAAAAATGAAGTAGAAAACCAACTTGGCAGAAGTATAAAAACAATTCGATCAGATCGAGGTGGCGAATACTTAAGCCAAGAGTTTGACGGTCATCTAAAGGAGTGTGGTATTATTTCACAGCTCACTCCTCCCAGAACGCCACAATGGAATGGTGTGTTCGAAAGGAGAAATCGAACTCTGTTGGACATGGTTCGATCTATGATGAGTCAAGCAAATCTTCCTCTCTCTTTTTGGGGTTATGCATTAGAAACTGCTACGTTTCTACTAAACCGTACTCTAATTAAAGCAATTGAGAAGACACCATATGAAGTATGGACTGGGAAAGAACCCAATATGTCGTTTCTCAGGATTTGGGGCTATGAAGCACATGTTAAGAAATTAACATCTGACAAACTAGAGTCCAAATCCACTGTCTGCTTGTTTGTGGGTTATCCCAAAGAAATAAAGGGATACTACTTTTACTCACAACCCGAGAATAAAGTATTTGTTGCTCGCAAGGCTATTTTCTTAGAAAAGGAGTTCCTTCTCAAGAAAGACAGTGAGAGTAAAGTAGAACTTATAGAAATTCAAGTGCCACAAACTCCTATAGAGGATGAGTTGGAAATGGGATCAAGTTCACAACCCGTTGTGGAACAAGAACCCATTACACAAGAACCTAGAAGGTCCGGTAGGGTACGTCAGGTGATTGAGACATATGGATTTCTAATCACTAACGGTGATACTATTGAGTTAGTAGATCGTGAGGATCCTACTACCTAACGAGAAGCTATTGAGAGCCCAGACTCAAAAAATTGGCTTGAATCCATGAAATTCGAGATGCAATCAATGTACGATAACCAGGTTTTGACCTTGGTTGATCCACCGGAAGGTGCTAAGGTAATTGAATGCAAGTGGCTATTTAAACTCAAAGCTGATGAGACCTATAAAGGTAGACTAGAAGCAAAAGGTTTTCGACAAACTCATGGTGTAAACTATGATGAGACCTTTTCGCCAGTAGTTATGCTCAAATCCATTAGGATCTTGCTTGCCATAGCTGCATATCATGATTAAGAGATATGGTAAATGGATGTCAAAATTGCTTTTCTCAACGAAAATTTACTTGAGGATGTGTATATGACACAGCCTGAGGATTTTATCAATCCCAAGCATCCTAAGAAGGTTTGCAAGCTTCAAAAATCTATTTATGGATTAAAGCAAGCATCCCAAAGTTGAAATCTTCGTTTTGATGAGGCAATTAACGAATTTGACTTCATCAAAAACGAAGATGAGCCTTGTGTGTACAAGAAGGTTAGTGGGAGCATAGTAGTATTTATGGTCCTATATGTGGATGACATCCTTTTCATTGGGAATGACATTCCAACATTGCAAAAGGTTAAGCAATGGTTGGGGAAATGTTTCTCAATGAAAGACTTAGGTGAAGCCAAGACAATACTTGGTATTCGGATCTATAGAGATAGATCGAATCAGCTTTTAGGACTGAGTCAAGAAAAGTACATAGACAAAGTACTAAAGTATTTTAGTATGGGAGACTCAAAGAAATGGTACATACCTTTGGCTTTGGGAGTTCCTTTGACTAAAGAACAGTGCCCTAAAACCAAAGAGGAAAGGGACAACATGAGTAGAATCCCATATGCATCTGCTATTGGATCTATCATGTACGCTATGTTATGTACTAGGTTGGATGTTGCTCATGCACTGAGTATAACCAGTAGGTTTCAGCAAAACCCTGGTGAGAAGCATTGGTCTGCTGTAAAAGGGATTCTAAAGTACATGCGAAGGACTAAGGATCACTTATTGGTGTATGGTGGTCAAGAAGAGCTCGTCATACAAGGTTATGCCGATGTTGCTTTTCAAACCAGCACTCAGGACTCAAGATCGCAATCTAGATTTTTTTTTTTAACGATGGTGCTATCAGCTGGAGAAGCTCGAAACATGCAATTCGTTGCCGACTCAACTCCAGAATCTAAGTATATTGCAGCAACTGAGGCTGCAAAAGAGGCTGTTTGGATTAAAAATTTTATTTTTGGATTAGGAGTGGTCCCAAGCATCCTAGATCCATTAGAAATTTTCTGTGACAACAACGGGGCCATCGCACAGGCCAAGGAGCCCTGGTCACACCAAAAATCCAAACACATACTCAGGAGGTACCACTTGATCAGAGAGATCATTGATCGTGGAGACGTCAAGGTTAGCAAGATAGCAAGTGAAGACAATGTAGCAGATCCTTTGACGAAACAATTGCGTCCAAATCTGCACGAAGTTCATTTGAGAGCATTCGATCTTAGGGCTATGCCCAATTGGGACTAGTGCTAGTGGGAGATTGTTAGTGTAAGCCCTAGCCCCAATATATTGTAATAAAATACTTTGGTTAATAAATGAGGCATTTGTTTTATCTATTGTATTCTGTGCATATCAATTGATAGAACTATCCAAGAATGTTGTTTCAGTTTAAGTTATCATGTGTGAGGCACATGGTTGTAAAACCTTGAAACAATAGAGACTTCATTCTAAATATCCCTAGTTAGTCATTGTTATGGGAATACCAATGAATTAAGACTAGTACGCTCTCTCTGATAAGATGAGTTCTGTCTTACGGATCATAAGGACTAGAGTGTCAATCAGAGATCATAGATACATGTTTAGAACATGGTATCTGGATTCGATCCATTCGTGAGAACACTACATGGTACAAGTCATAAGTGTTTCCCATATGCAAGTTTTGCATCGAAGTTCTTAGACCTAAAATCTCTATGAAACTCTTTATGAATTACTATATACTTTGACATACACCTAACGTGCTCGTAACAGAGTGACAAGTATGGGTATACTTGGGTATGTATTGATTTATGTTAGAGAGCATGAGAGAAGTGAAGGGATTATCATCGAGCACTTGATCAGTGAACTGAGAAATGTATGGCCATACCAAGATCAAATAATGAGTAATCATTATTTATCTAAGAAGTTCAGTGTCACTAGAATATCAAGAAAGGAATTAATATACATAAGGATGACTAGTTCCATGCCTTATATTAATTCTGATATTTAAGGGTAAGGAATTATGCAAAATTACATTAGGTCACTAAATGCCATTTGTATTTTCATTTAATTTGGAATGCTATAATATCTTACTAGAGAATATATATAGCCTTTGAGTTAATTTATTAATTCATTGCCAATATTAAATAAACCTATAGGATCGTACACAAAACACTGGACTTAAAATATTTAAATAGTGTATTGGGAATTAATTTGGACTTTTATTTAAAGTCAAATTAATGCATGCAATGGGTGAACAGATTTTCTCTGTTAACAGTTGGTCATGAGAGAAATTTATTGGCATGTGCTAGGTTTAATTTCAATTGATTAATTATATATGTATAATTAAGTTAATTGAGTATTAATTCCTAAATTGTATTTAATCAAAATATAATACTTGAGAATGAATTAAAGTAGCCAAAATTCAAGCTAGGAATCCTAGTTGAATTCAGCAACTAATTACCTTAGATAAGTACGTTTGTTTTGATTAAATAAATGATGCCATTTGAATTTAAATTTTAATGGAATTTAAATTAGGATATATCTCTTAATTATTAAGTGATGGTGGCTGAAATTACTCCTTAATTTTAGGCACTCGCACTTGACTTAAAGTAAGTGATATATATTAATGAATTAAAAAGAATAAAGGTGTGTGCCACTTTTTCTCTTTCTCTCTTTTGGCCGTATGAATCAAGGAGAAAAGAAATTTTTCTTGTTCTCTTGTGGTAGGTGGCTGATATAAAAACTAAAAGCAAGAACAAGATGGAATGAGAGGCTTAAAACTATTCCCATTGCCTAATACACAATTATAGAGCTAGCACTCTTGATTTTAAGCTATTTTTGCAAGTGTGTGTGTGAACATAGAGAGGAGTGGCGTAAAGGTTGTTCCTTTGGCATTGGTGGTGAAGATCTAAGGCAAATAAATTCATCTTAGTTGTTGGCCATCATCAAAATCAAATCTTGAAGTGCATCTAAAGTTGTAAGTCTTAAAACTCTAAAATTGCATGTTTTCGATTCTAGTTTATGGATTGCGTGGTAGGTATGATCAATTTTATTATTTTTCCACTGCATGATCATCATGTACATACTATGTCATATTCCATCACAAGCATACCCATACTTGTCACTCTGTTACGAGCACGTTAGGTGTATGTCAAAGTACACAGTAATTCATAAAGAGTTTCATAGAGATTTTAGGTCTAAGAACTCCGATACAAAACTTGCATATGAAAAACACTTATGACTTGTACAATGTAGTGTTCTCATGAACGGATCGAATCCAGATACCATGTTCTAAACATGTATCTATGATCTCTGATTGATACTCTTGTCCTTATGATCCGTAAGACAGAACTCAACTTATCAGAGAGAGCATACTGGTCTTAATTAATTTATTATTCCCATAATAATGACTGACTATGGATATTTAGAATGCACAATGATTGATGTGATGGGATTAATAGAAGTATATGAAATGTTTTTAAACAAGTTGAAGTCTTTGGAAATGTCATATTCACTCGGGAGATGCCTACCAAAATGTTAGTATGCATTGAAAAACCCAAAGAGCCTTATTTTTCAATAGTTAAGTTTAAGCATCTTTAACCAAAAAAAATCCAAAGAACCTTATTTTTCAATAGTTAAGTTTAAGCATCTTTAACCAAAAAAAAAAATTCCAACTTTTCTATTTGCAAAATATACCGTTTTGACAAACTTAATTGAAATATTTAAATAATTAATAATATAATTAAGGTACAAGGTGTGACATTTCAAATGTGAATGAATGCATCTTTTTTTTTTTTTTCCGGTTATGATGTACGGGAGAAAAGAGGTATAAAACTATAATTTTAAAAGTCCAAACAAACTTATAATTAATTAAGGGTATGAATAAAAATGCAGTTTCCAACCCTTTTCTCCATTTGATTTTATAAGATCAAACCATGGGGTAAGAGTGATTTTAAGGCTTGAAATTAGTGGAATCGGATTGAACTTTTTGACCATTGTGAAGCGACTAATTTAAAAAGGTGAAGACAAAATGATCTTTTGCGCTAGATCGTAGACGCTTGTCGCCATGTAGCAAGTGCTGACAATGAATTCCATTACCGAAAATTAGTAAGTCGAATCCCTTTAAACATTAAAATACGTACACCAGACGATTCCATTTTCGGTACCGAATTGTGACTTCGATTCACAGACATCCCCATTCACACTATTCCATTCAAGAATGTACATAGCCGTTGTCGTGTGTTCTTATTATTCTTGTTATTTCAGAAGAATATGAATTATGGTAATCTGTGTGCTCCGATTTTAGCATACCTTCACAAAATCCCTTAGAAATTTGAAGGGGCAAATATTAAATTATTGGTCCAATTCTTATTATATAGAGGAAAAATAGGAACGAGAATGAGATTGTACATTGTAAATTCACATCCCCACATGATGTCTTTCGAAAATGACCATAGAATTTATAGATATTGAGATATATTAATTCATTTGAATATATAAATTTTAATGATTAATATCTATATTTATTAATTTTATAAATAATAAATAAAAATTCATGTGACCATTCAAATATTGGAGTACAAATACTCAATTATTATTATTATTAAAATTTAAGAATTCAGATAAATTATAAATTCAAATTTAAATGTTTGTACATGCATTAAAACTTAATTTATGTCCAGAAACTGCAAGATGGATCTTCAATCAATAATAATCATTACTGATAATTCTTCGACACTGGGAGGCTTTTTCAAGTAGTTTAGTTCAATATTCAGCTTTAAGAATTGATAGACTGCTGGCTATTTATTTAAGCTTTTATTATCTTCGTTGAGCCAACATAAATTATACAAAATCATCAAATACAAACATGAAACGATTTTGTTGTTTTTAGTCAGAGTGATTTTAAGCGTAAGCCTCGCAAGGCTTTATTGTGTACAACAAAGAATTTTCATGTTTAGTTAAATAATAACGATGATAGAAATACATAACTTCAGATGAATATACCATGCTATAGGATTCGGTGGGTGGATGTATCTAGTGCATGCATTTTTGGACCATTAGATCAAGAATGAAATCTTCATCTAACAGTTGAAAATCATGCACACCGAGATACAGGGGAGCAACAAATAAGTACTCATAAACATCTCATAAATAGTCTCAAGAAAATACATTTAGCCAAATAATTTTATTACACCAATAGTACTAAGATGCACAACTAGACAAAAGTTAAGGCAAGGAGCACATGATCAACCCAGGGATACATACCAGAAGAGCCAGCAAACGTTTTGACAAAAAATGGAAGCCGTTCTCCAACAAAAGACCAACGCATACTTCTTTGAAAAAGGTAGTCAGCTGAAAGACATTTCCGGAGGAACAAAATCAGTGGCCTTTTAAAGTCACTCCTGATTGAAAACAATGACTATAGCAGTGCAGTTGTCTTTGCCATGCCGTTCAATTACAGCTTCCCTTACAAGACGGCGGCTCACAGCTGGTACAGTCAAGCCCTCCTGAAAATTGTAAAGAATAAAACAGCTCTCTGAAATTCATTTATGGAACAAATGGTATCAATATGGTGACAAACTAATTCTGGGGAAAGTAGTACCGACTGCTTAGAAATATTTTCCTAAAATTATTCACTAAAGCAAGATTTGTTTATTTATTCATTTTTATGACAATGTCCTAGCATAGAATTCACTTGCAATACTAATATGTTTCAAACTGACAAGTATTTATACATATAACTTTGCAGCTCAAAAGAATGTGATGTAATTTAGATGTTGTGATTGGTGTGATTAGTCGATAGGCTAATTCAAGGATTGTGGAGTACAATCAATGCTCAACTACTGATGTGAAAATTCAATTTCACCTTCAACAATCTGTGAACAAATTCAACAGCATCACCTGGTCCGAACACCTGCAAAAACCCCATAACATATCATGTTTAAGGACTAATAAAGAGGTCCGGTAACAGACTTTTATGCAGAAAACATACCCCCCACAGGCCATCACAACCAAGAATCATGAAGTGTTCTCTGCCTGTCAGCTCAAATGAGTGAATATCTGGTGTTGCAACAACACCCACCTGCAATTCACGAGGTTTTATCTTTAGATAGCAATATGTCATATGTTGTAGGTTTGTTCTCATATTTTTCTTGCTGAAATAAAATCCAAATACAATGGAAAATAAACGCAATATAGTAGACATGCCAAATGTAACAAGTAAATCAGATGAATGAATAACAGTATATTTAGCCAGATCAGCATCATTAATTGCAGTAGTATCAGCAATTATTCACGTTTCATCATTACAGATGCATTGTGGGACATATGTTCCAATTGCAGTAGTATCGGCATTCCTAATTAGTATGTCTGCAATCAGTATTTTATTAGAAGGATTTTGTAGAATCTACCCCATACTATCAGAAAGTGATCCAAATTTGCCCTTTTATAAAACGTCCATCCAAAAAGGCCCTTTTTAGATTAAACAGAAACTCACTAATGAATTTGAACAGACCTTACAATACAAGGTAACTCTGAACCAATTGCAGCAATTTGGAGTAGTTTTTTAACAAAAATATTTTACAGGCATAATTGAGCTATACAAGTTTTTGGAGGAAAAATTGGCCTTGCTTCCCATTTCCTTTGCTTACACAAAAATTAATAATCAAAAGTAAAATGGTTATATTACAGCAGCCCTTTTTTTTTGGGGGGGGGGGGGGGGGGGGGGGGGGGGGGGGGGGGGATGCTGAGGACACTCTTAACCTGCATAATGACATACAATGCATTAGAAAAGTTCTGGTTCACTTTTAGAAAGCTTAGCTGCTCTGCAAATATGAAACTGCAGTGCCAATTATGCACAAAGAAAGGACTTTGAACCTTCTTAAACTGGCGATCTCCAAAGGCCCTAGAAACTTCAAGGCGGCCTTGTAATCGTCCATTTGAACTTATGCTACCACCAGCCTGGGAATGGCAAAGAATGATTGTAAAAGAATTATGACAGTACAGTAGTTTCACTTGGAGAGAGAGAGACTTAATTCCCTTGGTGAAAAGAACATAAATAATGAAGACAAACACCACCCTCCGCAGTCATAAGCCAGGAATTTATTAAGTCATCCCACTGGGAAGTAAAGACAATGTGGCCATCATGATGAAACAAAACATGTATTTTATCTAATTGACCAAACATGCAAGCAAATAGAATGTCCAACTCACATGGCAAATAAAAAGTTACTCTGCATGTTCAATAATCTTATCAGCTAAGTTCTTGGCAGATTCTCATTGCTTATTATTTTACTTAAATACCCCATGTAAAGACACCAAGATCTATGAAACAAAATCACGTGCCAGAATACATTCACACCACAGAATTGATGTCAAGATTTCAGAAACATAAACACAAACAGTTAAACAAAATGGGATGAAATATTACAATTAAACTTCAAATTACAAGAAGTCTAATGAAACAAAATTAACATACATGCAAATGGAAAATGGGGAAAAAGCTAACCAAATCAAAATGCCTTTTAGTCCAATACATTAAATTGAAAATGCCAACGAGCCCAGGACATCCATGCCCATGTCTAGTTAATTTTAGCTAAGTGTTGATGGATATATTTAGCTCCTCATTTGTAGATATTTGATATTGTTATCTTTTTACCTTTCTTGGTTAGGTTTAAATTTTTTTGTATAAATACCTATGTAAATTTTATAATCAATAGATTGAGAATAATAAAAACTTCTCAAATTCCTCATGGTATCAAAGCTTCTGCTATTTTGAACGTTGAGTTTTCTTCCTTCAACAATAGGTCGATTTTTAAAAAAACCCATTTACAGTACGCATTTTTCGGCAAGTGTAAAAAGGGCATGTTTCGTCCCTCCGTTTTTTGACACCGCTCTTACCAAAGATGAGCTCAGGTCAAGTCTGGCCTATACACCAATTTTAGGCACCGTTCGACACCGTGCGTGAGCACACACACTGCTAGACCATTTCGGAACCTTCCTTCATGCACTGGCGCGTGTAGCTTCCTCCGGCCACCGTCCATCACCAGATCTTGCCCAAATCTGTTCGCCGGCCTTCTCCGACTCCAACAAGCCACTCTTCGATCACTTTTAAAATGTTGGATTTCTGGGCTTCTCCTTTCCAGATTCCGTTTCTGTTCCTTTTACTGTCCTAGAATTTTTTTGCCACTGTGATAGACAACAAGGAGGTTAATTTATCTAGGAGAGAAAATTCCACTATCTCTTCATCCACTCACAATAAATGGATTATAAATTCTAGTGCAAACAGTCATATGCCAGGTTTTTCGAAAAATTTTATTTATCATTCTCTAACTAAAAACGGAGATGATATCCGAATAGCAAATAAGTCTATTACTCCGATATCTGAGACAGATTCTATTGACTGTACTCTTACCATTAAATTATCCTCTATTCTTCACGTACCTCAATTTCTTGCTAATCTTCTATCTATTAGTTTTATAACTAATTCTCTTAATGTAAAGTGAAATTTGTTCCTACTCATTGTATTTTACGGGACTTTAAAACAAGAGAGAATTGGCAACGGTAGGTTACAAGATGGTTTATATATCTTGGATAATGATAGTAGCCTAGTTTTTGGTAAGAAACAAGCTTTTTCAGGTAAGAATAATGATGTAAATAAAGAAATTATTCAATGACATTGACGTTTAGGACATCCATCCTTTTTTGTTTTAGAGAAATTATATCCTAATTTGTTTAATAATACGAAGTTTGATTTTTTAGTTTGTGATGCCTGTGAACTTACTAAACACACTGGGAGTTCTTATTCCTTGAGTAATAATAGAAGTTCTGATTTTTTTACTATCATTCATTTTGATATTTTGGGGATCTACTAAAAATGTTTCATTATCGGGTAGTCAGTGATTTGTTACATTCATTGATTGTTGCACTAGAATAACTTAAGTGCATCTAATAAAAGCAGAAAGTGATGTTTTTCTTACTTTCAATCTTTTTATAAGATGGTTTGTACTTAATTTGATGCTAAAATAAAAGTTTTGAAAACAAATAATGGTACAAAATACATGGATACTAGATTTGGTATTTACTTGGAATACAATAGGATAATATACCAAACTAGTTGTTCTTACACTAGCTCACAAAATGGAGTAACTAAAATGACAAATAGACATCTGTTAGAAGTTGTAAATCTCTTATATTTGCTATGAATCTCCCAAAGCCTTATTGTACGGATACAATTCTAGCAACTGCTTATCTTATCAATAGCATGCCTCTCAAAACTCTCGAGTTTAAGAGTCATTTAGAAGTGTTGAAAGGGAAAAATGCTTATACTATTCTCCCTAAAATATTTGGGCATGTTTGTTTTGTTCATACTAGAAATATTGGCAAACTAGATCCGAGAGCTTTTAGATGTATGTTTATTGGGTATTCTCCAACATAAAGAGTTACAAGTATTATCATCCTCCATCGAAAAAGTATTTTGTTAGTATGGATGTGACTTTTAGATAAAATAAACCTTACTATGATACTATCCAATCACCACTTCAGGAGGAGAGTACTAAGAGAGGAGGTGGTACCTATTATAATTCCTGATAACCTTATCCTAGGAGAGCGTTCTGTAAGGCAGGAGGAAACTAATTTTATCCTAGGGGATATTTCTGTGAAGGAACAAGTTCAGGAGGACACTATTAGAGTTCAAGAGGAGACTACTGTCCAGGGAGAGAATATTGAAGCTTGGATAGACCCGGCCGATTTGATGAGATATTCGAGGAGAAACAGAACAGAAGAAGCCATCATGCTGCCTACTCTATGTCAAGAGCCCTCTTCTTCTGGTCAATCATCGTTGAACTCTAATTCCACTAATAATTTGAATATGCCTATTGCTCACAGAAAAGGGATTAGATCTTTTACCAAACATCTTCTATCGAATTTTATCTCCTATAATTCTTTATCTCATTCCTATAGAGCATTTGATTTGTCTATTTCTTTTGTTTCTATTCCATAGGATTGGAGGGAAGCTTTTACAGAGTCTAAATGATAGCTAGCTATGATTGAAGAAATGAAAGCTTTATCTTAAAATGAGACTTGGGAACTAGTTACTTCTCCACCAAACAAGAAATCGGTTGGCTGCAAGTGGATTTTTACTGTGAAACATAAAGCTGATGATTCAATTGAGAGGTTCAAAACCGGATTGGTGGCTAAAGGATTTACTCAAACCTATGAAGTGAATTATCAGGAGACATTTACCTCTGTTGCTAAAATGAACACGGTCAGAATTTTATTGTTATGTGTGGCTAATCTTGATTGGGATTTACAACAGGTTTGATGTGAAGAATACATTTCTTCATAGGAATTTGGAAGAAAAAGTATATATGGAGATCTCTCCTGGATTTGATGATGAACGTCATCAAGGGAAGGTATATAGACTGAAGAAAGTTTTATACGGATTGAAGCAATATCCCAGAGCATGGTTTGATAGATTCAGCAAAACCTTATCTATTTTGGCTACCAACAAAGCAATGTTGATCATACTCTCTCCATAAGACATAACAAGGGTAAACTTGCTTATGTTAACGACATTGTAATAACAGGAGATGAAAGAGACGAGATAGCCCGATTGAAAAAGCTATTGATTTAGAAATTTGATATCAATGATCTAGGAAAATTACAGTATTTTTTAGGAATTGAGGTTGCAAGATCAAAAAGGGAAATCTTTATTTCTTAGATAAAATATGTTATGGATCTCTTGAAAGAAACTGGTATGACGGGGGTTGCAAGCTAGCAGAATCGCCCATTGAGAGCAACCACAAGCTACAAGTAGAAGTTGGAGAGCCAATTGATAAAGAGAGATATCAAACATTGGTTAGGAGACTTATATATCTCTCACACAGTGCCAGACATAGCCTACTTAGTGAGCTTGGTAAGTCAATTCATGTATGACCCACGAGACTCTTACATGCAAGCTGTCTCCTGCATTTTGCAATATTTGAAGTCTACCTCAGGAAAAAGCCTTCTTTTCTCTAAACATGGTCACCTTCAAATAGAAGCTTTTTACAGATGCAGACTGGTCCAGATCTTTAGATAATAGAAAATCTACTTCCGGCTATTGTACTCTTGTAGGAGAAAACTTAGCTACTTGGAGAAAAAGCAAATTGTAGTTGCTAGATTGAGTGCTAAACCATAATACAAGGCTATGGCTCAAGGTGTTTGTGAACATCTTTGGCTAAGAAAGCTACCAGAAGAATTGATATAATCTAAGGAAAGGAGACTACCCTTATATTGTGACAACAAAACCACCATCAATATAGCTCATAATCCTATTCATCATTGTTATAGAATGAATTGTAATTAGCTGTAAATTGATTTACTTTCCTTGTACAGAATAGAAAGTTTCCTAGTTAGGATTTCTACTCCTGTATAAACTCTGTAGTTTTGGCTTCTATTCGGATATACAGAAAACATAATTCTCCCATCTTGTGTGCATTTTGTTACATGGTATCAGAGCTTAGGCTCTTTTAGAAATTTTATGGGATTTCTAGGGTTTTCGGGTTCCCTGGGTTCTTTATCTTCTATTGAAGATTATGTCCAATCTTGGCCGGTGACCAGTTTGCTTCACCGCACATGTCGGAAGGTGCGGAGGTGTCAGTCTAGCCACCCCACAAAATCCAGCATCCATCCTACCGACGAGTGATCCACACGCGCCTCCACAAGGGTCTGCCTCCATCTTCAAGCGCCAGCGCGTGGGACAGCATCCGGCATTCGGCAGTCCTTCGATTTCAACTCCGGCTTCGACTCACCATTTCCAATCAGATCTCAGTACTCCGGTGGTCATCAAATTTTTAGTTGAGGTCGTGGACTTCTAGGTTGGATCTCGTTGCTCTGCCTGAGCATGTCTTGTCCATTGAACCTCCAACTATGTTTTCGGCATCGCCTCGTCATTTCCGGTCAGAATCCAATGTCTTCTTGAGGTGATTTCCTCTGTTGATTGGTGTTTGACTCCTCTATTCTCTGCGCCAGGTTCTATTCCTCATCTATTTTTGTTTCTCTTTCGGGCGATTAGTTATTCAGATTGGATATTTGTTGAGAAGTCGAGTATTTTGGCATTTGAGTTGCTAGAGTTTGTTGAGATGTGGTTCTCAAATGGGTCTTGAGTTCTATCTCTTGCCTCTTTGGTTACTGTTAATTCTTATTTTAAGGATTTTTTTTATTTAAGGTACTGGAATTTGTTTTGAGGCGTGGTTGGCTTAAGTTAGGGCATTCATATTAAGAAGTGATTTTTGGTGGTTGTTTGTGGTTTTAGTGTTTGAAACCTTTTATTTGCTACTTATTGCTGCTAGTTATTTGTCGGTAGTGTTTAGATATTTGCGAGGTATTATTCTTTGCGGCTTAATATTATTTAATAAGTATGAACAAGAATATGGTGTGCTATTATTGCCATAAACCTGGTCATACAAAAAGGTTCTGTAAAAAATTGCATAATCAAAAGCCTAAATTAGTAAATAATGCTATAACTGGTACCTCTAGAAAGTATATTATGATTTCTGCAAAGGGATATGCAAAATTTACCTAGTATCGGAGTTCTTTGAAATTTCACCCACCACTACTATTGCTAGAGTAGGAAATCCAAATACATGACTGAAGAATTTTTAAATCTAAATTCTTATTTTTGCATTTAGGAATATAGAAATACAGATTTCAAGTTACAAATTCAAACAAAAATTGTCAAATAATTCTGCTAACTAAGTCAAATAATTCTGCTAATTAAGTCAAGAAATAGAAAAAATCTTCTCCTACAAATCTGCTCCTAAAATTATGTTACTAACAGCTGTCAACAGGTATAATGGTCAACACATAATTTATTGCTGTACAAAAAAAAATGTTCTAAATTTTCAACACTCCCTCTCAAGATGGTCAATAGATATTTTTCATTCCCATCTTGCATGTAATGTCTTCAAAGTTGGAAGTACGCATTTCTTTAGTTAAGACATCTGCCAATTGATTATTTGATGCTATATATGGAGTGCAAATCATGCCGCTTGATAAGTGTGAATTATATATAGTTTTTAATATGTTTTAAGCATTGTTATTTAGTTAATTTGGTGTTATTTAGATTGAATTAGAGTTAAATTGTTACTTTGTATGTTTTTAAGCTTAATTCAAAGATTTGGTTGTTTTTTAGATTTAAATTGCAAAAAAGGGTTTAAATTACAAAAAAAGGCAAAGATTAGGGCCAAAACTGCAAATATGAGAAATTGATGCGAGAAAGTGAGCGTCCAGTCCAGAAGGTTTTCACGTGACCACGTGAAGGGTTGTATTTGGGAAGCATGGCCACGTGAAATGATGAAGAAATTTAATCCATGGCCACGTGAAAGACAAGTGAATGAAAACATATGAATGACACGTGACCACGTGTGAAGCAAAGAAGAACCACACGTGACCACGTGTGAAGAACCACTAGAGGGACACGTGACCACATGTGGATTTACACATGAAGAAACGTGGCCACATGCTGAAGTCTCTCATTTGACGAAGGATTTTCTCGAGCTTCCTGTTTTAGCAGAGTTCACTTCCTATTTAATTTCTGGAGTTCAAGAAGGATTCTGCTATGACTTTGACTTATAAATAGTAGTCTAAAACACCAGAGAAAGCATCCAATCTTAGAATTAAGCTTAGTTTATTTTGCGTTGCTTTTATTTTCATTATTTTTTTTCAAAGCTTTGTTTTGATTTTAAGTATATTTTGTGAGTAGTTTTCTTTAACTTTTGCTAAAGGATACTTGAATCCTTAACTTGTATTGTTATGACTTAAGTTTGATCTTTAATTTAATGCAAGTTAATTATTTTTTAGTTCTTAAACATAATCTTATCTTTACTCAATTTTAAATTGATTGTAAACTTGATTAAGCATTGGTTAATTAATTATTTTAAATTGATTATTGATTTGTATGTTCTTGGGTTGATTTATTTAGGTTAATACATGATTATAATCTGAATAAGCTATAATTTCGTGTTGATTTAAGTAAATTGAGATTGAGAAAAGTGTAACTAAAAATAGGTGAAAGTTAAATCTCTTGAAAAATGCTTTAATAGACATCTAGGAGAATTAATTTATATATTTATGCTAAGTGTTGAATTGTTCTGAATAAGAGAATTTTAATGCTTGGAATAATAATCTTGAATAAAGTTATCTGGGTTTATTAATCAGAATTCTCCATAATCACTTGTGTGTTTACTTTTTGATTAAGTCATAATAATATTGGTTAAAATAGATAGTCCTTTAGTGAAAGTTGCTTTAAATATTGATTACCTCATTTAATTTACTTGCTTTTATTTTTACTTTTTCAATTGTTTTATTTTAGTTTTAAAATACTGCTTTTTGTTTTAATCTTCAATCATCACAACTTTGGGATTTCTCTTCTTTCTTCTACACACAAAATTAGTTTTGAAATTAAAATAGCACATACAAAAACAAGTTTTCCTTGGGTTCGATATTTTGGGTCATAATTATATTTCCCTATATTATTTAGCCGATTTAGTATACTTGCTAGCATCCAGTCAAGTTTTTGGCACCGTTGCCGGGAATATATTGGCGTTTATTTATTTATTGTATTTTTAAAGTGATTTTTGTGTGTTTTCTTCTCTTCACCTATTTTCTGATTTTTTTTTTAGGTGACCAGTGGTTTATGGTAAGAAACAACCCCATCCTACCCATAGACCCTGAAATTGAGAGGACATTTCATAGGATTAGAAGGCTAAGAGGCAACATGAATGACCCGAAAATAAAACCTATGAATGATCCACCACCACCTAGGATTGAAGAGCAAAACATACCTCACCAAGTTTCCGGTAATGGGTATAGACTTAGGACCATTAGGGATTATGTTATTCCTAGTTGAAATGAAGAACATAGAACAATTAGAATTCCTCACCACCAGCCCTTTAAGATTAAACCTGCTACCATCACGATGATACAAATAAATCAATTTTCGGGTTCGGATATAGAGGATCATGCACAACATCTAGACATGTTCTTAGAAGTTAGTGACACTGTGCAAATTTCTAATGTATCGACTGATGCAATTAGGTTAAAACTCTTTCCATTCACCCTCATAGGAAAAGCTAGGAATTGGCTACAAATGGTAACAAATTAATCCATCCATTCTTGGCAGCAAATGCAAGAAAAATTTATGTGCAAATTCTTCCCACCTACTAAGATTGCCTTCATTGAAAAATAAATTAGTGATTTCCAATAATTTTATGAGGAACCATTGCATGAAGCATGGGAAAGATTTAAAAAATTTTTAAAAAGTTATCCTCATCATAAGTTTCCTGTTTATCAACTAATGCACATTTTCTATGCAGGTGCCAACCCATCAACAAAATCTTTGTTGAATGCAACCTCAAATGGTAGTTTTATGAACCAAATATCGAAAGATGCATTTTTGCTTCTTGATGAGATGGCTACTAATGATGCTCAATGGACAACCTCTAGAGTAGCTCAAAAGAAACAGGGAGTTCATAATATTGATGAAGTAGCTATGTTAAAAGCTCAATTGGAATTAATGAAAAAGAAGCATTTAAAACAAATAAATGAGCTTAAAGCTAAAAATATTTCTATATTAGCTAATGAAGTTGATTCTTATGTAGGAATTCCAGGACATTCGGGAGTGAAGACTAATGAAGGATTGGTAGAAGAAGTAAATGCCTTGAACCCATATAGCAACACATGCAACCCGAGATGGAGAAACCATCCAAATTTTTCATGGAGGGAAGGCAATCAAGGTTCTTCTTCTAACTCTAATCCTAAACCTCAGTTTAACCATAATCAACCTCCCAATAACCATCTTCCATACCAAAATCAAGCTCCACCACATTATCCAAACCAATATCCATCACAATCATACCACCAACCACCCGGTTTTCAAAAACCTCAACCTCCCCGTCCTCAAGAAAAGAAATCCAACATAGAAGAAATGATTGCAAACTTCATAGCCTCCCAAAATTCAATTTTGACTAGTCAATATGCTAAATGAAAATCATAAGACATTTGGATGAGGAACCAAGAAGCTTCCATTAGGAATCTAGAAAACCAAATGGGGCAACTTGCTAGTTCATTGTCAAACCGGACTCGAGGGACATTTCCATCTAATGTGGATAGAAATCCAAAAGAGGAAGTCAAAGCAATCACCTTAAGGAGTGAGAAGGAGTTAGAAAAAACTGAAATTGGTAAGAATTCTTCCTCAAGAGTGGAACCGACAACAGAGGTAAGTATTTCTAACTCAGAAAATATTGAAAAAGTATCTCCTATGGTTGAGAAGGGTAAAGATAAAGAAAAACGTGTTTCTACTGTTGTCGATGAATCTCAATTACCTTTTCCTGTTCTAGCTAGAAAAGAAAGACAAAATGAGCAATTATGTAGATTTTTAGACATGTTTAAAAAGCTATATATAAATTTACCATTTGTTGAAACTTTATTACACATGCCTAAATATGCTGAATTTATGAAGGATTTATGCACCAATAAGAAAAAGCTAGAAGGCATAAGAACGGTTCAATTATCCAGTAATTGTAGTGCTATTTTGACCAATAAAATTCCTGAAAAACTAGAAGATCCTAATAGTTTTACAATGTCTTGTGAACTATGAGGTAATTTTGTTGAACATGTTTTATGTTATTTGAGTGTTAGTATTAACTTGATGCCTTATTCGATTTGCAGGAAATTGAACTTAGGTGACCTAAAGGAGACCCGAATAACACTTCAATTGGCGGATAGATCGGTGAAAAAACTAAAGAAAATTATTGAGGATCTGTTGATAAAAGTCGAAAATTTCATATTTCCGGTTGATTTTGTGGTCATGGACATGGAGGAAGATATGAAGGTGCCATTAATAGTGGGTAGGCCATTCTTGAATACGGCAAGAGCCTTAATTGATGTTCATGGACAAACGGTCACTTTGAGATTCAACGAGGAAAAAATGATTTTCAATGTCAATAAAATTTTAAAACATCCCTCGTATGAATTTGAAGAGTCCATTTATTTTGTTGATGAAATTCAAGAATGTGTCAACACAAAACAAGAGGAAATCATTCTCAATGATGAGCTTCAAAGTTGTTTAATGCATCCCAAAGAAATGAAAGAGTTGGAAGCAAAGGAGATGAAGTTGGTACAAAATCTGAAAAAAGAGCACAGTGAACATGATGAAACGGAGCATGAACCATCCCCTCTTAAGGGAGATTCTGAACTTAAAACACTTCCATCTCATTTAAAATATGTATTTTTAAACGATAATGCTGAGCCAGTAATTATTTCATCTTTATTGACAGGGTTGGAAGAAGAAATACTCATTAAAATCCTCAAAAAGCACAAAAGAGCAATTGATTGGGCAACATCCGACGTGAAAGGGATTAGTCCCAACTATTGCACACATCGTATACCCACGGAAGATAATTTTAAGCCGAGGGTGCAACCTCAACGAAGACTCAATGAACTCGATGAAATTCGACAATGGTCATATGACAATGCAGCGCTTTATAAAGAAAAGACCAAACAAAAGCTGAAATCGAAGTGGCTCGAACCATACCAAGTGATGTCAAGCAATAACTTGGGTGTAGTGACGATCAAAAGCTTAAGAGATGGTCGTGAATTTACGGTAAATGATCATCGACTCAAACCGTATCAACTCGGACAACAAGAGGTTGCTGAGGCAATCATGGTTCTTCACAATACTTAATAAACGGTTTGAATAGTCTAGCTAAAGACTCTAAAACTCAAAACTTCTACTTCTCTCTTTTATTATTACAGTTTATTTTTGTGTGATTTTGTGTTTTAGTTGTTTTAAGTTGTGTGTTTTTATTTGTCTATTTCGGTTCATGAAGTAAGGAGGTAACTAGGCTTAAATTTTGGAAAGATGCAAGTAAAATGGCTAAATTTGGTGGGTTATTTTCAGAAATCGGTACACAAGCCAAAGTCTCAAACGTGATCACGTGGGAATTGCCTTTGTCCCTCACGTGGCCACGTATCAAGGCTCTGCCCCATCACCATCACACATGCGTGACCACGTGAGAATCCTTCCTTATTCTTCACGTGGCCACGCATGAAATCATTGCCTCCCTTTCACATACATACACGTGACCACGCACACGCACACACCCACCTCACTCTTCACGTGGCCACGTACACACCATGCACACACATACACGCGACCACATGTGGATGCTCTTTATCCTTCACGTGGCCACGCAAATTGTTGTTGTCCCATATCACACTCCCATTATTCTTTGTTTCTTCTTCATTTTATTTTTGCTCTCACACACGCCCACACCTCTGCCTCCACCTGAATAGTTTTTCATTTGCTGTGGATAGCAAAGTTTTGAGGAGGGGCAGCTTCCTTTCAAGAAGATTTTCTTCTACTTTTCCTTTTCTTTTTCATGAATCGGTTTTTGTGTTTTGTGTTTTGTTTTCTGTTATTTTGTTTTGTTTATGTTTTGTTGGCTTTCTTAAGTTTGTAAAACATGTTGAATACTTATGTAGTTCACTTTTTCATTTAGTTTGCATGAGAACTTAGTTTGCCTCGGTTGCCTTCAAAACTTTAAACAAATTGAACTTGGATATAGAAATATGCATGTTTAGAGCCTTTGCTTAGCAAGAGAACAAATATGTTGTTTGATAAATCTTTAGATAGTTTAATCTTCAGCTTGATTAATATTTGTTAGTTTCCAAATCCTTGAACGCACTTAGACCAGTTTTTAACTTAGAAAAAATCAATACAATGAAGTAGTGAAATAAAAAAATTTAGAACACTAGAACCTTCCTCATCACCGTTCAAAGCATATGAGCAACTCAAACAACTTAGAAAATGATCTAGGCAATAATTTTTTTGATAAACTTTCCTTAAAAACTTTTTGTCCTACCTTGGTGAAATTATCCTTTGAAAAGCCAAATTGAGCCTAAATGGATATGCTTAATGCGTACCATTAATATTTTCTTGTTACATTCAATGTTTTACCATATAACCTAAAAAACCTTTATCTCACCATATAAAATTGGCCACTTTAGGAGTAAATGGATTTATAAGAGATTAAAGTTCAATTGGGTGTAGTAAAAAAATTTTAGCAAAGTCATTGATGTAGTCAAGTGAAAAATTTGTCTTGTATTACCTTGAGTTTATACAAGTATTTTGTGAATGCTAGCATGTTTGAAAAAAAAAAAAAAAAAAAAAAAGAGAACGTTTGAAAGTTTGAGAAAAGAAAAAGAAAAAGAGCTAACAAATATGAAAAAACCTAAGTGTGGGGTAGTACAAGGAGAAATAAAATTGTTATGACTTCTTGAAAAAGGGCATAATTTTTCTTAAAAGGAAGTTTGAAATTGAGGCAAGAATGAGCAAAATGTACATTGCTTAAGTTATTGAGATTAGTGATCTATTTTGTCTTAGAGTGGCTATTTATTTTGATTATCTTTTATCCATTCTTTGGTAACCATAGCCTTAGCCCCATTACAACCCTTGAAAGACATATGTGATTTTAAGCTTGTTTTGAGTTGTTTAGTGGAGATGACCTTCGGGTTCCGGTGCTAAAGGAGAGGCCTATTGTGTTTCTAGAGTTTCAAGCGTGAAACCGATTGTATGCTTATACATTCATATATTTTATACTTCATTACCTAATTGTATTGATGTTTTGATATTTAAAATTGCTTAAAATGATTTGGTCTTGCACACATTCAAGGAAATTAACTTATATTATCTTGTTCGAAGTTGATCTATTTAGAGATTATATTAAGTGTTTTTGTTAAAATGCTAAGCTTGGTTTTGAAGTTGTATATTTTTGTACAAGTTTAATGGTTTTGAAGGTGGAATTGTTCTAATTTGCTTGAGGGCAAGCAAGGTTTAAGTGTGAGATATTTGATAAGTGTGAATTATATATAGTTTTTAATATATTTCAAGCATTGTTATTTAGTTAATTTGATGTTATTTAGGTTGAATTAGAGTTAAATTATTACTTTGTATGTTTTTAAGGTTAATCCAAAGATTTGGTTGTTTTTCAGGTTTAAATTGCTAAAAAGGGCTTAAATTGCAAAAAAAATGGCAAAGATTAGGGCCAAAACTGCAAATATGAGAAATTGATGCGAGAAAGTAAGCATCCAGTCCTGAAGGTTTTCACATGACCACATGAATTTGATAAAGAGAATCACACGTGGCCACGTGAAGAGTTGTATTTGGGAAGCATGGCCACGTGAAATGATGAAGAAATTTAACCCATGGCCACGTGAAAGACAAGTGAATGAAAACATATGAAGGATACGTGACCACGTGTGAAGCAAAGAAGAACCACACACACGTGACCACGTGTGGATTTACACATGAAGAAACGTGGCCACGTGCTGAAGCCTCCCATTTGACAAAGGATTTTCTCGAGCTTCCTGTTTTAGCAGAGTTCACTTCCTATTTAATTTCTGGAGTTCAAGAAGGATTCTACTACGACTTTGGCCTATAAATAGCAGTCTAAAACACCAGATAAAGCATCCAATCTTAGAATTAAGCTTAGTTTATTTTACGTTACTTTTGTTTTCATTGTTTTTTTTTCAAAGCTTTGTTTTGATTTTAAGTATGTCTTGTGAGTAGTTTTCTTTAACTTTTGCTAAAGGATATTTGAATCCTTAACTTGTATTGTTATGACTTAAGTTTGATCTTCAATTTAATGCAAGTTGATTATTTCTTAGTTTTTAAACATAGTCTTATCTTTACTCAATTTTAAATTGATTGTTAACTTGATTAAGCATTGGTTAATTAATTATTTTAAATTGATTATTGATTTGCAAGTTCTTTGGTTGATTTATATAGGTTAATACATGATTATAATCTGAATAAGCTATAATTTTGTGTTGATTTAAGTAAATTGAGATTGAGAAAAGTGTAACTAAGAATAGGTGGAAATTAAATCTCTTAAAAAATGCTTTAATAGACATCTAGGAGAATTAATTCAGATATTTATGCTAAGTGTTGAATTGTTCTAAATAAGGAAATTTTAATACTTGGAATGATAATCTTGAATAAAGTTATCTGGATTTATTAATCTGAATTCTCCATAATTACTTGTGTGTTTACTTTTTGATTAAGTCATAATAATGTTGATTAAGGTGGATAGTCTTTTAGTGAAAATTGCTTTTAATATTGATTTTTACCTCATTTAATTTACTTGCTTTTATTTTTACTCTTTCAATTGTTTTATTTTAGTTTTAAAATACTGTTTTTTGTTTTAATCTTCAATCATCAAAATTTTGCGATTTTTCTTCTTTCTTCTACACACAAAATTGGTTTTGAAATTAAAATAGCATGCACAAACACAAGTTTCCCTTAGATTCGATATTTTGGATCATAATTATATTTTACTATATTACTTAGCCGATCTAGTACACTTGCTAGCATCCGGTCACCGCTGTCCAGCTTTTCTTTAATAAAATGCCTATCTACTTCAATGTGCTTTGTGCGATCATGTTGCACTGGATTGTGTGCAATGTTGATGGCAGACTTCTTGTCGCAATAGAGTTTCATAGGTCCTTCCCACTTGATTTTAAGGTCATCAAGTATTGTTTTGAGCCATAGCAATTCACAAACTCCATAAGCCATAGCTTTAAACTCTGCTTCAACACTTGATCTTGCAACAACCGATTGCTTCTTACTCATCCAAGTCACTAGGTTTCCTAAAGTTGATCTACGATCTACAATAGAACTTGCATAATCAGCATCAGTATATGCCTCTATGAACAATTCTTCATTTTTCTTAAACAGAATTTCTCAACCCGATGTCCCTTTGAGATAGGATAGAATTCTGTTGACAGCCTGCAAGTGTTTCTCTCTTGGATCATGCATAAATTGGCTTACTACACTTGCGGCAAATGTTATGTCCAGCCTTATATGGGACAAATATATTAGTTTCCCAACCAACCGCTGATATCTTTCCTTATCTATTGTGCTATCATTCTTCCTTTCACTCAATCTCAAGTTAGGCTCAATGGGTGTGCTTGTTGCCTTGCCTCCAAGATTGCCTGTTTCTTTAAGCAAGTCTAAGACATACTTTTGTTGGGAAATAAAGATGCCTTTACTTGAGTATGCCACCTCAATGCCTAAAAAATACTTCAGTCTTCCTAGTTCTTTAATTTCAAACTCCTTTGTTAAGTACTTTTGAAGTTTTTCTCTTTCAATTTGATCATTCCCAGTGATGATGATGTCATCTACATATACAAGAAGAGCTATAACTCCTCCTTTTGAATGTTTTATGAACAAGGTATGATCTCCTTGACTTTGTTTGTATTGCATTGCTAGCATTACTTTAGTAAATCTTTCGAACCAAACTCTTGGTGATTGTTTTAATCCATATAAAGCTTTCTTCAACCTGCACACTTTCTTTCAAAAAACATTTCATTGAAACCCGGTGGAGGTTCCATGTACACCTCTTCTTCTAAATCCCCATGTAAGAACGCATTCTTAACATCAAATTGCTATAAACACCAACCAAAGTTTGCAGCTAAAGACAAAAGGACATGCACAGTATTCATTTTTGCTACGGATGCAAATGTCTCTTGGTAATCTGCCCCATATGTTTGTGTATATCCTTTTGCGACCAACCGAGCTTTATGCCTTTCTAATGAACCATCAGCTCTATATTTCAAAGCAAACACCCACTTGCACCCCACTGTTTTCTTTTCTTTGGGCAAGTTTACAATTTTCCAAGTCTTATTTCTTTCTAGGGCATTCATCTCCTCTTTCATAGCTTGTAACCAATTCTTATTTCTAAGTGCCTCTTGTAGTATTTATGGGATTGAAATGGAGTTGGTGGTAAGAAAAGTTTTATGTTGTGGAGAGAGTCTATGGAAAGATACAAAATTTGAGATTGGATGCTTAGTGCATTCACGTATTCCTTTTCGAATAGCAATAGGAAGGTCTAAATCATTAAATTCACAAGGAGTAGGGTCAGATTGAACACACAAAGGAGCAAAATTTTCAATACCTGATTGTGGTTCAAATTCTTGGACTTGCATAGGAGGTTCATTTGAAAATAAGGTTCATTTTCAAAAAAAGTGACATCCATGGAGGTAAAAAAATTTTTTGAAGGTGGATGATAACACTTGTATCATTTCTTTATGTTTGAGTATCCCAAAAAAATACATTTAAAAGCTCTTAGATCAAGTTTTCCTCTTTGGTGTGCATGAACATGTACAAAAGCAACACAACCAAACACTTTTGGTGACAATTTGCAAGAGATATTAAAAAAAGAGTAAAAAACAAAAAGAGCAGCAATGGGACTCTGATTATTTAGCACTTTGAAAGGTACACTATTTATCAAATGTGCAGCAGTTAAAACAGCCACCCCCCAAAAGGTTTTTGGAACTTTATATTAAAACAAAATTGCACGTGTCACATTGAGTATATGTCTATTTTTTCGTTCAGCAATCCCATTTTGTTGGGGTGTGTCAACACAAGATAACTCATGTATTATACCCTCCTTTTTGAAAAAATATGAGAGAACTTGATTATAATAGCCTTTTGCATTGTCCGATCTTACTTTTTTAATCAAACTTCCAAATTGCGTACAAATCATTTTATTAAACATTGGAAAAATATTGCTTACTTCTGATTTTTCTTTCATAGGAAATATCCAAGTAATTCTAGAACAATCATCAATGAAAGTGACAAACCATTTTGCTCCAGAAATACTAGAAACTCTGCAAAGCCCCCAAATATCAGTATGTATCAAAGAGAAAGGTCTAGTAGATCTTGTATTACTCAATGGAAATGATAATCTATGATGTTTAGCAATTTCACATGTATCACAATGAAAACTACTAATATCTTCATTCTTAAAAAGTGAAGGAAACATGCTTTTAAGTAAATAAAAGATGGATGACCAAGACGGAAATGATGAAGCCAAATTTCAGATTTATTAGGAGACAGGTTACTTGAGGAGCAGGTGAGGGATAACTGATTATAGTTATTCTTGTTGCCACTCATTTCCTCAAGATAATAAAGCTCATCTTTCACCTTAACAAGTCCAATCGTGCTCCCCGTAATCAAATCCTGAAAAACACAGTGAGTATAATAGAAAATTACTTTATAGTTTAGATCTTTGGTAATTTGATGGATGGATATGAGATTGGAGGATAATTTTGGGACATGCAACACATTATTTAGGGACAAAGAATTTGATAGATTTACTGTTCCTTGGCCTGCAACAATTATAGGAGATCCATCCGCTACAATAATTTTTCTGTTTTCAGGATATGGATTGTATGTTCTAAATCTGATTGGGTTGTGAGTCATATGGTCTGTAGCTCTTGAGTCAATGACCCAAGAGCCTAGAGAAGACATACTTGAGGCACTTAAAGCATAAGAATTAAGGTACTTACCTCATTAAGCCAATGAACACGTACTAGAGGACTTTTCAAGGGAATTTAGGAGATTTCTTAGCTTTTTGATTTCTTCTTTCTTGAATTCTCCTATACCAGCCTGGATGAATTTTTCTTGGGTTTGGTCTTCTCCATCAGTTAAGTGGGTTTTTCCTCCTTTGAATCCTCCTTTAAGGCTAAGGACTTGTTCCTTCCCATGGAGTTTGAAGCAATCCTCTAACGTATGGTGTGGTTTTTTGCAATATGTGCACCAAATTGTGTCTTGATTTGACTCTGCACTCCCATTACCTATCCTTACTTCCTTATTGGTTGACTTTGTTGAAATCATTGTTGACCCTTCTAATGTTTTAGGCTGCAACATAACTTCTCGCCTATTCTCTTCAACTCGGATCAATGATATTGTCTCATTCAGAGATGATAATCTTTCCTTCCCCAATATCTGAACTCTGACCTGATCATATTCCACGTTCAGATCTGCAAGAAAGTCATAAACTCTATCCTTTTCGATAAAGTTTTTCAAGGTAGCAGCATCTTCACTACACAGCATCTTAACACACCGATATTGATCCATTTCCTGCCATAGGTTTTGCAAAAGATTGGCATATTGAGTAATAGAAAGGTTGCCTTGTTTAGTGGCTGAGATCTTTGTTTTGATCTCATAGATTAGGGCAGCATCTCCCAGTCCATATGTCTTTAGGTGTTGGTAGGAACATGCATGTATCACTTATTTCAGGTAACATGGAGTTTCATAGCCATGACATGATGCAAATTTTGGATCACTACTTTTCGGTTCAGTTCCAAGCAAGTGGCTAATTTTGCCCTCTACTTTGAGAAATGTTTGGACAAATTGTGACCACTTCAAATAGTTTTTTCCATTGAGCCTATAGGTTGCCTGGATATTCTGCAAATCCCCTATGTGGAATATTTGAGGTTTCTTTTGATCTGGTATTGGAGTTTATTTCTGATATTTCAATTTCAGATATGTTGAAGGTTTGAAAGAAAATTTTGGCAATGAAGGCCTAGTGAAAAATTCAGCAATGAAGGCTGGAAATTGCACATGGCAATAATGAATTGAAAAGAAGAAAGTACTCGACAATGAAGGCTGACAAGAAGAGGTCTCAATAGCAAAAGCTCTGATACCATGAAGAATTTCTAAATCTAAATTCTTATTTTTGCATTTAGGAATACAGATATTTATACAGATTTTAAATTATAAATTCAAACAAAAATTGTCAAATAATTCTGCTAACTAAGTCATGAAATAGGAAAAATTTTCTCCTACAAATTTGCTCCTAAAATTATGTTACTAACAGCTGTCAACAACTATAATGGTCAACACATAATTTATTGCTGTACAGAAAAAAATGTTCTAGATTTTCAACAATGTCTTTTATCTTTCTCATCTCAGTGGATTATTGATTTTGATGCTACAGATCATATAACAGGTAATCGAAATATATTCTCTACTTGTCAGTCTCATCCATTTTCTTCTCCAATTACAATGGCAGATGGATCAATTTCTCATGTAAACGGGTTTGGCACAGTTAATCTAACTTCATCAATTCTATGGGTTCGGTTCTACATATACCAAATCTTGCTTTTAACTTGATTTCTGTAAGTAAACTCACGTGATCTTAATTGTTATATTTCCTTCTTTCCTGATCATTATATCTTTCAAAATCTAATAACAAAACAAATCATTGGTAAAGGTTGTCTCAGGAGGCGTTTATATTCTTGATTGAAAGATACCGAAGCCAGTTGCTTGTTCTAGTGTTTTGTCTCCTTGTCAGTTGGGGCATCCTGCTTTGTCAACTTTGAACAAACTTTGTCCACAATTTTCTGATGCTTCTTCTCTTGATTGTGAGTCACGTTAGTTTGCCAAGCACTACTGTAGCTCTTTAAGTCCTTGAAGTAATAAACGAGTTGATTCTGCATTTGAATTGGTTCATTCAGATGTTTGGGGACCGTGTTCTGTGGTAGCCAAACCTAGATTTAAGTATTTTGTCATATATGTGGATGATTACTTCCGTATAATCCGAATATTTTTTATGAAAAGTTGATCTAAATTATTTGCTCATTTTTTTTGCTTTTTGTGCTAACAGCAAAACTCAATTTAATGTTTATCTTTGCACATTGAGGAGTGACAATACAAAAGAATACTTTTCAGATTCTTTTCAAACATACATGACTCAGAATGGCATACTTCATCAATCCTCATGTCCCGATACACAATCCCAAAATGGAGTTGCTAAGAGGAAGAATAGACATTTGTTTGACACAGCACGGGTTCTGTTATTCCAAATGAAAGTTCCTAAACAATTCTGGGCTGACGCTGTCTACTGCTTGTTTCTTGATTAATCGCATGCCTTCTTCAGTGCTTGCTAGTGAGACTACTTACTCTGTTCTTTTTCCATCTAAGCCATTGTTTCCTATAGAACCAAGAAATTTGGGAGCAAATATTTTGTTCGAGATGTTCAGCCCCAAATCACTAAATTGGATCCAAAATCACTGAAGTGTGTGCTTGGGGTATTCTCGTCTTCAAAAGGAGTACAGATGCTATTGTCCAGAACTTAATAGGTATCTTGTGTCTATTGATGTTACTTTCAGGGAGGATAAACCATTCTACCCATCTTTTGATTCTACAAGACGGGGAGGAAGACCACTGGTTGAGTTATAATGTTATTACATGGTCAACAATGGTTCCTACTGTTATTCCAAGTGATTCAGGTATTCCTATTCCAATTGATCCTATTCCTACTATTGTAAGTGATTCTAATCCGCCTGCTCCAGCAAAGCCACTCATAGTACAGGTTTATTCTAGGAGATATGGAAATTGCAATACAATGCCTGCATCAAGTTCATTATTCGATCCAGTTCCAGATGATCTTAATATTCCCATTGCTCTACGGAAAGGCAAACGCTAGTGTGCCTATCCTATTGGTATATTTATCTCTTATAATCATTTATCCCCATCTACATGTTCTCTTATTGCTTCTCTTAATTCAGTTTTTGTTCCTCGAACTGTTAAAAATGCTTTGTCTCATCCCAGTTGGCGTAATGCAATGATAGAGAAGATGAATGCCTTGGAAATAAATAATACTTGGGAATTGATGAATTTACCAGAAGGGAAGAAGGTTGTAGGTTGCAAATAGATCTTTGCAATCAAGGTTAATCCGGATGGTTTTGTAGCTCGGCTTAAAGCTCCCAGACTTATGGAGCAGATTATTCCGATACTCTCTCTACCCGCCAAATTGAGTTTTGTTTGTTTGTTTATATCTTTGGCAACCTCTCGACACTGGCCTTTACATCAGTTGGATATCAAAAATACTTTCCTTCATGGTGACCTTCAGGAAGAAGTCTATATGAAACAACCATCTGATTTTGTTGCTCAGGGAAAGTATGGGAAAGTTTATCATCTGAAAAAAACCTTGTATGGATTGAAGCAGAGCCCTCGTGCTTGGCTTGGAAAATTCAGTAAGGTTGTCCAAGAGTTTGGCCTAAAGAAGAGTCAGTGTGACCACTCAGTTTTCTATAGACAATCGAAAGCTGGTATTATTCTTCTTGTGGTGTATGTTGATATTGTGATTACAGGAAGTGATTTTACAAGTATCTCTTCTCTTAAGTCTTTCATGCATTATAGATTTCACACTAAAAACTTAGATCAGTTGAAATATTTCTTGGGAGTAGAAGTGTCAAGAAGTAACAAGGGAATTCTTCTATCTCAAAGAAAATACGTTCTTGACTTGCTTGCAGAAACTGAAAAATTAAGAGTTAAGTCATGCAATACTGCAATGGATCCTAATGTACAACTTACAATGGATGATGGTGATCCTTTTCGTGACCTAAAGAGAAATCGGAGGTTAGTTGGAAAACTGAATTATCTCACAATAACTTGTCCAGATATCGCATTTGCAGTAAGCGTTGTTAGTCAATATATGGTTGCTCTCACAGTTAAGCATTGGGAATCTCTAGAGCAAATCTTATATTATTTGAAAGGTGCTCCTGGATTAGGTATACTGTACAATGATCATGGACATACAAATATTGAGTGTTTTGCCGATATTGATTGGGCATGTTCAAAGAGTGATAGGAGATCGACTACAAGCTATTGTGTTTTTGTTGGAAGAAATTTAGTGTCTTAGAGGAGCAAGAAGCAAACTATGGTACTAGTGCAGAATCTGAATACAGAGCTATGTCACATTTTACCTATGAAATCTTATAGAGTCGTCATTTGCTTGCCCAGATTGGTTTACATCCTTCATCTCCAGCAAAACTTTGGTGTGATAATCAAGCTGCTCTTCATATTGCCTCTAATCCAGTGTATCATGAACGGACCAATCATATTGAAGTTGATTGTCACTTTATTCGTGAAAAGATTCAAGATAATATCATCTCAACGGAATATGTGAAGACAAGAGAACAGTTGGGTGATTTGTTCACAAAAGCTTTAAATGGGCCCCGGGTTGAATATTTATGTAACAAGCTGGGCATGATTAATATCTATGCTCCAGCTTGAGGGGGAGTGTTATAGAATAAATTGTAATTAGCTATAAATTGATTTACTTTCCTTGTACAGAATAGGAAGTTTCCTAGTTAGGATTTTACTCCTGTATAAACTCTGTAGTTTTGGCTTCTATTCGGATATACAGAAAACATAATTCTCCCTTCTTATGTGCGTTTTGTTACAATCATGACCGGACAAACTACATTGAAATTGATCGGCACTTCATAAAAGAAAAGCTTACAAATGGTGCTTGAATTTGTTTCATGTGTCACCTGAAAAACAACTAGCTGATGTGTTTACAAAATGACTAAACAATCGCACTTTTCATACCTTGATCTGCAAGTTGGACATATGTAATATCTTTACATCAACTCGATGGGGAGTGTTGATAGATATATTTAGTTATTAATTTGTAGAAATTTGATATTATTATCCTTTTATCTTTCCTAGTTAGGTTTAAATTGTTTTGTATAAATACCTGTTTAAATTTTAGAGTCAATAGATTGAAAGTAATACAAATTTCTCAAATTCATCAGTAAGCGAACATAAAATTCAAGCATTATTAATAGCCATATGTCATGCCTAAATTATATTGTGTTTGAACAATACTGAGCACAATCACAAAAATACAACAAATTGAACAAATGACCCATTTGTACAACTTTTTTTTTTCTCTCTCGAGGACTCAAGTTTCATATTTGCTATTACAAGAATATAGTGTCTAGTATCTTTCCAATAAACAATGGTCCTCTATCTTTCAAATTCATAATTATATTTAGTTGACCTCATAACTAAAGTTCATTTCAAGAAGGCATGGATCAAAAGGAGCAACAAAAGGCAGAATTGAACATATGTTGTATGTACCTTCTGTATGCGTGTGCGTTCCTGTGGATATATGGCTTTATGTTCTCTAGTCAAAACAATGGCCTTTAAAGGACTTGTGCTGTCTGGGTTATTTTGTGATACACAAGTTTCAGATGATCGAGCTAAGACTGCTTTGGCATCCCCTATGTTAGCAATAAAAACCTGTTTGGCCACACATCAAATAAAAAATATAATTGATGGTAGAATATCAATTCCAACTTAATTAGTTAATCATGAGAAAAAATAAATAAATTCATAAGTTCACCTGTGGCTATCTACCTAGCCAATATTCCTATTATTATCCTAACTATGGGACAAACTTGTCTAAGAGCATAAATAAATATACCAATAGGAAACTGTTGACTAATCTCAATAGATTTGATTAGCCATTAATTGGGAAGGCACAATCTTAGGCCCTAATTTCTAGACATTCAATTATAAATTGTATGTTGCCTTTCTTGTATTCTTCCCCAGTTAGGTCTCGTTCATCTTGCATAAATTGAGGTAAATTGCATGTACTGACACATAAAAGAATTAACAAAATCCCTTAAAAATTTTCATGTTATCAAAGCCAGTGCACTTTCTGGAGATAGAGTTTTCACTAAGTTTTCATTTTTAGGTTGGGAATCACAATATCAATTTTTTGTTAAAATTGTATGTAAGTTGATACCACAATCAATTTTCTCCCTCCCAGCACTAAGTTCACCTTTTCTTATGAATATGTATGCATATCAATTTGCAGAGAAAAAAGGAAAAAACATGCATAGATACATAATCCCATTGGAAACAAAAGCTTGACAGCACATTACTCTCAAACAACTTATTGGAAACTTATAACATATACACAATCCCATTGCTCCTATTATTTTCACAAATCCCAATGACCAAATGATTAGAAAAGTTTTTAAATAATATGATTTGAATAAACTATTGAAGAAGTCTATCCTTTTGATTTGGAGAAGTGAGACAAAAAATAAAGTTTGGAAAAAATTATTAGAAATGAACTTCCTAACTTAGAGATTTAATGATCATGTGAATTTAGAAGTAGATGATAAAACTTGAACATAGAAGATGAGGAGATGAAAGGAATTTCTATTTTTCTTTGATATTGAAAACCTTTCAAATTTTGGGCTACAAAATGTATATAGTATATTTCTAATTAGTTGATTAGCTTACCTTGTATAGTATTTTCCTAATTAGGCTAATTGATTTAGTTTCCTAGTTAGCTTCTCCTTTCATGTGTAAATACCTATAAATCCTTCAAGTTACATATACAGATTCTATAACTGGAATTGGATACTTGTCAGGAATAGTTACCTTATTGAGAGCACGATAGTCAACACACATTTGCCAAGACTGATCTTTCTTCTTTACCAAAATTACTGGACTTGAGAAAGAACTCTGATTATGCTGAATAATCCCTCTCTTCAGCATATATGCCATCTGCCGTTGAATTTCTTATTTATGGTGGTAAGGGTAACGATAAGATCTCGTGCACACTGGTCCCTGGCCTGGCTAAAGATTTATCGGATGTTCTACAGCTCTCTTGGGTGGTAAGCCTTCCAATTCAGCAAAAACAGCCCGACACTTTGAAAACAGAGCTCCCATTTGGTGCTTCTGTTGGTCAGTCAAATAATTCAAATTCGCCAAAGACTCATGGGAACAAGTGTCTTCTTCATCCATGAGCTGTGCAAAATGTCCATCTAACCACCCTTGTAGCGACTATGGTTCCTGATGCTCGGTATCCACCCCTTTTAGCTCCACCTTTCTATCTTGGTGTACAAACTTCAAGTATCCCGATGCCTAATTTGCAGTAATGTCCCCCAAAGTTTTTAACTATTCCACTCCCAATATCAAATCCAGCCCTCCAATATTATTCTATTAATGACAGTTCACATTCTCAAATTAGCCCTATTAAACTAAATGGAAGCAGCACTTATTTAGTCTGGTCTAGATCATGTTTATTATCTATTAAGGCTAGAAGGTTACAAGGTTATATTGATGGAAATAAGAAACCACCACCTGTCACTAATGCTACTTTTAATCAATGGGACTCTGATAACTCCTTGGTTATGTCATGACTTCTTAATTCTATGCATCATAAGATCTCTAGACAGTATTTACTGCTTAACACTATAGAGAAGATATGGAAAGCTGCAAAATGATGTTTGGATCTTTGAACTTAAGAACAAAGTTCATGACACAAAACAGGGTGAGCTTACTGTTTCAGATTATTTTTCTGAGTTGGGTAATTTATAGCAGAAACTGGATTATTATCAAGATTTTCAAGCGAAATGTATTGATGAGGTACTAATTCAAAATATCCTTGAAAAGTAGCAAGTTTATATTTTTTGGCTGGTTTAAACCCTGAATTTGATCAAGTGAGAGTTCAAGTTATTGGCATATCTCCTTTTCCTTCACTTGAGGAAGCACATTCTTTAATCCAGCAAAAAGAGACCAAAAGTATTATGTTTTATACTACACCTGTTAAGAAGTCGGGCTAAACTACTCATATTACTCTTGAGCAGCCGAAACATATTATTTCTGATAAAGAACATTTGCACTGTGATATTGTGGTAAGGCAAGACATAACAAAGAGACTTGTTGGAAGTTGCATGAGAAACCTGCTAGGGGCCAAGGGGGAAAACGAGCTAATCCAATCAAGGTTCAAGTAAATGTGTTTGAAACAGTAGAATCATCTAAGGAGTTAGCTTCAATTGAAAGTCTCTTTTGATGAAATTCTGCATTTTAGGCATCTCTTATCTCAGCCTAATCCTTCCTCCAGTGCTACCTCCAATTTTGTCAAGTCATGTAACACTTTTTCTCATTTTAACTCATGAATTATTGATTCTGGTGCGAATAGATATATGAAAGGCACTTCTAAAGGCTTACCTACTCTTCTTGTCTAAAAAGTGATAGTGACAGGCTAACTGATGGGTCTTTAACCCCTATTTTTGGAACAGATTCTATTGTTTGTACTTCAAATATTAAGTTATCTTCTGTTCTTCATATTCCTCAATTTTCTGTCAATCTTTTATCTTTCAGTGCTATCACTAATGCTCTTAACTATAAGGTTGAATTTTTTCATGATTATTGTATCTTTCAGGATCTTCAAACAAGGAGGAGGATTGACAGTGATAGAAAGCATGATGACTTGTATATGATGGAAGACAGTCAAGACTTGGCTCTTTTTTGAGGATATCAGAATATCAACCAGAAAATAATTCAGTGGCATAGGAGATTAGGACATCCATCATTTTTTGTTTTAGAAAAACTATATCCTAGTTTATTTTTTAGAATTCGGTTTGATTCTTTATCTTGTAATGCTTTTGGATATGCTAAACATACTAAAAACTCTTATCCTTTGAGTGATAATAAAGCCAGTGATCTATTTATGCTTGTTCATTCTGATGTTTGGGAGCCTACACAGATTGCCTCTTTATCTGAAAATCGATGGTTTGTTAATTTGATTGATTGTTGCACTATAATGACTTGGGTGTAATTGATTAAGGAAAAAATAATGTTTTCTCCTGTTTTCAATCTTTTCATAAAATAGTTCACACCCAATTTACTGCTAAAATAAAAGTTTTGCGGACTGACAATGGGACAGAATATATAGATAGTAGGTTTAATACTTATTTGAAGTCTAATGGGATTGTTCATTATCCTTATACTAGTACTCAAAATGGTGTAACTGAAAGAAAAAAAATAGACATTTGTTGGAAGTTGCTAAATCACATATGTTTACTATGAATGTTCCAAAACCATATTGGGAGGATGCTATACTAGTGGCTGCTTATGTTATTTATAGAATGTCTCTCAAAGCTCTCAACTTTAAGACTCTCTTAGAAGTTTTAACTGGAGAAAATGGCTATACTGTTCCTCCAAATATTTTTGGTCGTGTTTGCTTTGTCCATACTAAGAATGTTGGAAAATTAGATTCGAGAGCTCTGAGATATGCGTTCATTAGGTATTCTCCAATCCAAAAGGGATATAAATGCTATCACCCTCCATCTAGAAAATTTTATGTCAGTATGAATGTTACCTTTTGGGAGTCTGAACCTTATTTTGACATTTCACAATCACCTCTTCAGGGGGAGAGTAGTAAAAAAGTGATGATGAATGTACATGTGATATCTCATGATCTTGTTTAAGAGGTGAATGAAGAGATTACTGTTCGGGAGCAGAATGTTAATGTTCAAGAGGAGCAGAATGTTGTTCGTCACTTAGATAGATCTTATTAGTTAAGATACTTGAGGAAAACTAGATCTGAAGAAGCCATCATGCATTCTACACTGTCAAAATCCTCGGGTGAGTTTTCTGACCCCTGATTTAAATTTGTCCATTGCTCAAAAAAAAAAAGTCAGGTCGTGTACAAAACATTCCATTTCTAACTCTCTTATGATTTTGTCTCCCTCCTATAAAGTCTTTGCCTTGTCTCTTTCCTCTACGTCTATTCCATACGATTAGAGGGAAGCTATCAGGGATCCAAAGTGGAGAGAAGATATGGTAGAAGAAATGAAAGCTCTCTCTAAAAAGAAGCCTGGGAACTAGTTGACTCTCCAGATAAAAAATTGATTGTAAATGGGTGTTCACAATAAAACACAAAGCCGATAGTTTGATTGAAAGATTCAAAACCAGATTAGAGGCAAAGGGATTCACCCAGACTTATGGAGTTAACTACCAGGAAACATTTGCACCTATTGCCAAATTGAACACTATTAGAATCTTGTTATCATGTGCAGCTAACTTGAATTGAGATTTGCAATAATTTGATGTAAAGAATGCATTCCTCCATAGGAAACTGAAAAAAGATGTTTATATGGAGATTCCTCCTAGTTTTAATGATGAAAGAACTAAAGGGAAGGTGTGCAGACTGAAGAAAGCCTTGTATGGATTGAAACAATCTCCGATAGCTTGGTTTGACAAATTCAGCAAAGCCATAATCTCTTTTGATTATCAACAAAGCAATGCTAATCATACCCTTTATGAGACATTCCAAAGGTAAGATCACTCTTCTCATTATTTATTTTGATAACATAGTGATGACAGGGGATGATAAAGAATAAATGGTTCGTTTGAAGAATCTCTTAGCTCAAGAGTTAGATCAAGAATCGTGGAAAATTACAATATTTCTTAAGAATTAAAGTTGCCAGATCAACCAAAGGAATTTTCATTTCTCAGAGAAAATACATTCTGAATCTTTTGCATGAAATCGGTATGCTGGGATGCAAGCCAGCAGATACACCCATTGAAAGTAACCATTAGTTGCAAGCAGGAACTAAAGAAGCAGTTGATAAAAGCAAATATCAAAGATTGCTTGGTAGACTTATCTATCTCACACTAGACCAGACATTGCATATGTTGTTAGCTTGTTGAGTCAGTTTATACATAATCCTAGAGAATCTCATCAGCAAGCTGTTTTTTGCATTTTACGGTATTTAAAATCAGCTCTAGGAAAATGTCTTCTTTTTCAAAAAAATGATCTTCGAATGGAAGCCTTCACAGATGTAGATTGGGCTGAATCTTTAGATGACAGAAGGTCCAGCTCTGGTTATTGTACATTTACGGCAGGTAACTTGGTCACTTGGAGAAGCAAGAAACAGAGTGTAGTTGCAAGATCTACTATAGAAGTAGAAAACAAAGCTATGGCTCAAGGTATATGTGAGTTGTTATGATTGCAGAAGTTAGCAGAGTTAAAATTGGCTGAAAGAGATAGGCTATTTCTGTATTGTGATAACAAAACTGCAATCAGTATTGCCCATAATCCTATTCAACATAATAGAACAAAACACATCAAAATTGATCGACACTTCATCAAAGAGAAATTATCTAATGTTGTTTGAAGCCTACTTCATGTAACATCGGACAAACAGTTGGCTGATGTCTTCACAAAAGGATTCAGTAGTCGAGTCTTCCATACTATAATCTGCAAGTTGGGTATGTGTAATATTTTTGTACCTAACTTGAGAAGGAGTGTTGGTTAATATGTTATTTTAGTTAGTTTTGTAATTAAATGGTAGAATGGTATTTTCCTATTTATACTAATTGTATACACATAAACCCTATTTTGTATTATTAAGGGTAATTAAGATAATAAAAAAAATTGTTCCACAAAAATCTTCACTATGGTATCCAAATTCAGTGCAGAATTTGAACATAAAGCTATGTCACAATTTGTTTGTGAGATTCTGTAGATTCATCATTTGTTCACTGAAATTGGTTTGAATCCTCCATCACTAGAAAAACTATGGCGTGATAATCAGACTGCTCTTTATATCGCTTTTAATCTAATGTATCATGAACGAACTAAACATATTGAAATTGACAGTCACTTTATCCGTTAAAAGATCTAAGCCAATGTTATTTCAACTATATATATGAAACTAGAAGAATAATTAGATGATTTGTTTACAAAAGCATCCAATGGACCTCGAGTGGAATACATGTATAACGAGTTGGGCAAGATTAATATCTATATTCCAGCTCAATGGAGAGTGTTATAAAATATATATAGTATATTCCTAATTAGTTGATTAGCTTACCTTGTATAGTATTTTCCTAGTTAGGCTAATTGATTTAATTTCCTTAATTAGCTTCTCCTTTCATGTATAAATACATGTAAATTCTTGAACTTAAATATACAGAAATCGTTTCCCATTCTTATTTTCATTTTGAAAGTTGGACGAACTAAGAGCTATAAGGCTATTTTTCTATTAGTAAAACCAATGGAATATATTCTAATTAATCCCACTAATAATTGCTATACCCAAGGACTTGATTTTAATCCTCCATACCCAAATTAAAACTCTACTTTGAGACCAAAAAAAAAATGTAGTAAGATGTGCTGATTTGCAAGACCTCAATTCTTAATGTCTCAATAAAATAATGACCCAGTAAAGATAAATTTTTTTTATTGCAGCTAAGTAAGAGAAGTAACATGAGTTATGAGTGTTTAAATCTTATTATATACTTCAAATTTAGGCTTCAAAATAGATATAAGAAATAAAATCATATAAGAGAAATATCAAACTCACACTTTGTCCCAATACCCAGACACATACAGCTGTAGCACCATCCAGCCATTGCCCTAACAAGAGAATGCATAAAAACAAATGACTTGAATCCTTAGCTGAAACCTCAAACTTCTATGGATACATAGAAACAAAAAGAAAGTTGCAGGAAATCCTAGACACGAAATTCACAGTGAATATGTTCAGAGTATATATCGAAAAAGAAAATTGATTACTAAGACAACCAAATGGCAATAACGTGTAAGATAAAATTCCAAATACAGTCTTTGATTATTTCAGATACAATTGGATGGTCTTATTTGTAATTTAGAGTATGATGCTTTCCATCTTCTGATGCATTACACCGATATCGGATCCAAGTTTCAAATTTCCCAAACAATGGACAGTAGAAAGCAAATAACAGAAAAGAGAATAAAACAGCTTTAAGAAAAAGAGCATTCATATGTTGCAGACTTGAATCTAACATTTACCAGTAGCACTTTCATGGAGAAGTAATTCATCAGTTTTCCGGAAACCTAAATTAAAAAGTCAAATATATACTTTAGCAAATTAAGTACTAAAGGAAATAACTAGCAAGAGACATAACAAATGAATTTATACCATCAAGTATAGCCTTTTTAGCAATTTTTACATCCAACTGCAACAACAAAAGATAATTAAACATTAAATCAGATGCTAAGTAACAGGAGTTAATTGTAACCAAACTGAATCAGGAAATGAGCATAAACACATTTCACATACAAAAGGTAACTATTTCAGACAAGTCAAACTACAACATATTTCAATAATAATGCCATGTTAAAAATAGATGCAACACATAAAACCTTGGAATTTTCTAGGGAGAAAAGCATTCTTCTAACAAAAAAAAAAAAATACCCTATCAAAAAATTAAGTGAAAATTGACCAGTCACATGGAGATGTAAAGGCACATTTTCTATATCTAATAGGAATGGAATGCCAAGATTCTTTTCTTTTAATAGGGAGCACAAGGGAACAATTTCAAGAGTAAAAATAGTTGTAGCTGATATTCACAATTCTGGCATACAAATGAGATATTTTGATTCGCAAGTTCAAGGAAGCAAGACACTGGCAAGTAAAAATATATACCAATAGTAAAATGACCTGCTACAAAAGAAGCAGAGCTCTAAACCAAATCTTTTATTTTCAGCCCGCTAATAATTATAGGGCCACTTGACATTAGGCATTTGAGAATCACAGGAAAGACATTATTTGTTATAGAGATAAGGACTTTTTTTACTATAGTAAAAGGGGTGGATATGTCCCAAGAATTTTTTTGAGCCTAGTATGCCCCTAGACATTGAAAAAGTAGTGCAAAATGCACTTTTTAGGACAGAATTGTGATGTGGCTAATGAACGTTGCAACGACCAATAGGATTGCAATACATCAAATACGATTTGTTAGAACTCTTGACTAGCTAAGCACACAAGTGGCAAGCAAATTAGATGATATGGAAGGCATGAAGAAAAGCTTTAGAAAAAAATAAAATAAAACTTTCCCTCTCTCCCTCTCTCTCTTCCACCTCCTGTTCTTCAAGAAAAGTCTGATTCCAGTAATTTTCTGAAACCTAACAACACAAGAATAATAAAATTCTTCTAGCACTTTGCAAGAATAAACACAATCCATTCAATTAATTCTAGTAATTCAATAGAACAAAAACCATTATTTAAGACCCCAATTCTACCTAAATCGAAGGAAAAAAATGTGTTTGAACTAATTTTTCTTGGTTTCTTCTTATCTCCAAAATTCAAACCACACCCACATTAAGGACTCAAAAATTATCAATAGGAAATCCAGCACCAGTGATCCCAACACAGAAATCGAGATCATCTCCATTTCTCCAAACCTCATTAATATCAACCCCCATGAAAAAAAAAAAAAAAAAATCAAACTAACACCTTCCAACCTAGAAAGCCTCCCTCTAGATAGGAAACCCTTGATTGTTGACTTATACTGCAATTCATAATATCCTTCAAGAGAAAAAATGCAAGTCCCGTTCATTAATGCAGAAAATTTACTTGTATTCGAGTCTAGTTCATATCTGGTTGACTCCTTTTGGGAGAATCCCTGCAGGGAAATCATAGCTGCCAATTATTTCATAGCTGATCGCTGCTTGTTTTCAGAAAAAAATTGTTGTTGATTGTGAAAAAATTCAATTAATTCATTTGTCAGTGTTAATTTGCTTCCCTTTATTTCCTTTTTTTAATCTGTGCAATGTCCAGATGAAAAAGCTGGAGAAGGAGAGAGAGGAAGGGAATAATTTTTTTTTATTTTTTTTTTGCATGCCTGGCATGTCATCTAGTTTGCTTGCCACGTTTGCGTTTAGCTGGTAGGGAGTTTTAACAACTTCGATCTTATGTGTCGCAATCCAATTGGCTGCACGCAAGCTCTTAACCACATCACAATTCCATCCATAAACAGGGCATTTTTGCACTATTTTTTAACATCAAGGGGCAAATTGGGCTTAAAAAAATTATAGATGCATATCCACCCCTCTTACTATAATTCAAGGGCCAAAAAACCCCTTATCCCTTTATTATAACCAGGAGATGTTACTTCATCATCTAGTAGTTTTTATAGACATCTGTTCAAAAGGGTTACAGTAGATAGATGTGTCCTACAACAGGTCATCAGAAATCTATAAGCTTTGCCTTGTACGATTATCAAAAACTCAAGAACTAGTGAGACCACTAGCATGTAGAAGACTAGACTGTATTTCCTTGGTGTTGGATTGCTATGTAGAATCACCTACGTCAACCCTAAGTAATGGTTTTACAAAACCTTACAAATTAAAACCACTAAAATAGACTTCTTGAAAGTGATTAGTAATTGAAGCCAAATAATAGAGAAGGCAAAAACAAATTAAAAATAGCTCAAATGAAGTTGAATGGAACTGTTAAGCATGCATGCAAAAGGTCAGGGTTATTAAAGTAATTAAGAGTCTGGTAGTTATTTCTGGTAATTTTTGTAGCTTTTCTGTTATTTAGCTTCTAGACAAAAAGTTCGTTAGCCTGATGTGGCAGACCAGTGAGCTAAGGTAGAGAGAATGCATGCCTTTTGTATAGCTCATCATATCTTACTTTTTTCTGTGTAACCATATCTCCTAAGGGGGACATTTATGATAAATAAAAGAAAATTTCTCTCTCGCTCTCTTTCTCTTTCTCTCTCTTCTCTAAGCTTCTATTATGTCTTCTCCTTCTACAATCTATCCTCTTCTTCTACCATTCTGGATTATCGAGAATTATTTCCCGATTAAAGACTAAGTCAGGATTTATTCCTGACAACCGGTATTAGAGCTTCCTTAGATCCATTCCGGCTGCAAGATGGGGCAAGAATCAAAGCAACCAGAAGAATTCATCCTCCATTGATGAACTGGGGGAGCAACTCGAGTTGAAAAGCAGAGAGAAGCTTACCTTTTTCAGATGGAATCCAAGCTTGGATCCATAGAGACAAGGCTGAATGAGTTTCAGCTAGAGCATGATCACAGAATAGAAAATCTAATGTAGAAGTAGAACAACCTGAAGTGAGAGCTCAGGCAAGAGAATCAAAAGTCCCTGGCATACTTAGCCCAACTTATCCTGGGACTCCCAACATCCTTATACATCCAATGCCGCAACCATCACCCACCAGCCTAGTAGCAGCGGTAACAGAGGTAAGAATCCTCAAGATTTTAATATCTGAGTCTCCTATATCTGATAAAGGAATTTTACCAACCCCAACAGAACTGGTTAATAAGGATCCAGTCAATCTAGGAAAACCTTACTTGAAGAAACTTCTTCCCAAGTGTGATTTGCAGTTTTTAGAAGGGGAAGATAGCAAAACATGAATTAACAAATGTAGAAAATACTTTCCAATATTTGAGGTGATGCTTGAAAGACAAGTAAACCTTGCTAGCTTGTTTTTGCAGGGGAGAGTTGGGTCATGATTTTTGAATTGGAGCAGAGATAAGGGAGTTATAAGCTGGGAAGATTTTTCTGAAGCATTACGTAAGAGGTTTAGAGAAATGGGTGAGGAAAATGAAATAGAAGAATTCCAAAAACATAGGCAGACTACAACTGTGGAAGCCTATTAGGATAAGTTTGAAGAGCTCATGCTTAGAATGGAGAAACTCTATGCCCAACACATTGAACCTTGCTATATTTCATGCTTTATTAGAGAATTAAGAGATGATAAGGAGTGTTATTAAGATGTTTAAAACCCTTAATTTTATACTACAATAGAACAAGCCAGGTTGCAAGAGAGTCACCTAAAGGCTAGAAGATCAAAATTTACCTACAAGCCTCTAAACCAGTCTAAACCCTGAAACCCAACTCCTAATGCACCAAGTATTTCCTTTAAACCTTACCAAGGTAATGTGGCTAACAACACTCGGATTGAATCCTCCCAAACTAATTCCAAACAAAATCCTGGACTTCCAAAAAGAAATCCCAAGGCTTGTTAAAAGTGTGGAGACAGTATTCAAACAACTGTAGATTCAATTGGAGAAGAAAAGAAGTGGCAGGATATTACTAACTCTGATTTTCAAGGATAGCCTACTGAAACAGAACAAATTTCACTATCCCTCAATGTTGTGGATGGAGGGCTTGGTGACAATACAATTAAGCTAAAAGGGCAGCTCAGTGGGAAATCTATCATGATCCTTATAGATAGTTGCAGCACCCACAGCTTTGTCATTGCCCAACCAGCCAAGGAACTTGAACTCCAATTAACCAAAGCCTCTCCAACTACGATATCTACAGCTGATGGAAGGAGGATAACTATGCAAGACAAAAGCAATTAGCATCACTGGAGTATGCAAGGTAATAAGTTTGTGCTTGACTTGAGGATGTTTGAACAAGGGGACTATGACCTCATCTTAGGGGTAGATTGGATGAGGTATCACTCTCCAATCACTTTTGATTGTGATGAGAATAAGCTAAGGATAAAGAAGAAAGGAAAGGAACTAAAACTCAAAAGACTTGCTTTTAACTTGGTTTCGGCAGATGAGTATGCAAAATTCACTCAGTATCAAAATTTTTGAAAGCCTCTCCCACCACTTCTATTGCTGGGGTATGGAATCCAAATACATATCTTTTATCTTCCTCATTTTAGTGGGTCATTGATTATAGTGCTACAGATCATATGCAGGGTAATCAAAATATATTCTCTATTTTTCAATCTCATGTATCTTCTTCTCCAGTTATAATGGCAGATGGATCATTTTCTCATGTAAATGGGTCTAGCACAGTTAACCTATCTTCGTCAATTTCTCTGGGATCAGTTCTACATATACTGAAGTTTGCTTTTAACTTGATTTCTGTGAATAAATTCACACTTGATCTCTATTGTTGTGTTTTCTTCTTCCTTTATCATTGTATCTTTCAAGATCTTAAAACGAAACAGATCATTGATAAAGGTTACATCTCAAAAGGTCTTTATATTCTTGATGGAAAGATATTAAGGCCGGTTACTTGTTCTAGTGTTTTGTCTCCTTTTGAAGCACACTATAAGTTAGGGCATCCTTCCTTGCCATACCTGAAGAAACTATATCTTCAATTTTCTAATGTTTCTTCTCTTAACTGTGAGTCATGTCAATTTTTCACACAACACCGTAGCTCTTCAAGTCCTTGGATTAATAAAAGAGCTAATTCTGCATTTAAATTAGTTCATTTAGATGTTTGGTGACCATGTTTTGTGGTAGCCAAACTCGGATTCAAGTATTTTGTACCATTTGTAGATTATTATTCCCGTATGACTCGGATATTTTTTATGAAAAGTCATTCTGAATTATTAGCTCATGTTTGTGTATTTTGTACTGAGATCAAAACTCAATATAATGTTTTTGTTCACACCTTGAGGAGTGATAATGCAAAAAAATTCTTTTCAAATTTACATGACTTAGAATGACATACTTCACCAATCCTCATGTCCCGATACATCATCCTAAAATAGAGTTACTAAGAGGAAAATAGACACTTGCTTAGGACAGCAAGGGCTCTTTTATTTCAAATGAAAGTTCCTAAACAATTTTGGGATGATGTTGTGTCTACTGCTTGTTTTCCGATTGATCGCATGCCCTCTTCAGTACTCACTAGTGAGACTCCCTACTCTGTTTGTTTTCCATCTAAGCCATTATTTCCTATAGAACCAAGAATATTTGGAAGCACTTATTTTGTTCGAGATATTCTACCTCAAATCACTAAATTGGATCCAAAGTCATTGAAATGTGTCTACTTGGGGTATTTTCATCTTCAAAAGAGGGTGCAGATACTATTGTCTAGCACTTAACACGAATTTTGCGTTCATTGATGTTACTTTCTGGAAGAATATACCCTTCTAACCATCTTCTGATTCTACAAGCCAGAGGGAGGACGGTCATTGGGCTACAATGTTATTACAAGGCCAGCAAATGTTTCCATTCCTACTATTCTAAGTGATTCTAGTGTTTCGACTCCAAGTAATTATGTTCCTACTATTGTACGTGATTTAGCTCCACCTGCTTGCGCTCTTGCTCCAACAAAGCCACATATTGTGCAGGTCTATTCTAGAAAATATAAAACTTGCAATACAATGCTTGAATCAAATTCATCATTTGATCCAGTCCCAAATGATCTTAATCTTTCCATTGCCCTACGGAAAGGCAAACACCAGTATGCCTATCCTATTGGTAATTTTATCTCTTATGATCATTTATCTCCATCTACGTGTTCTCTTATTGCTTCTCTCAACTCGGTTTCTATTCTTCGAACTGTTAAATAAGCTTTATCTCATCTTGATTGGCATGATGCAATGATAGAAGAGATAAATGCTTTGGATACAAATAATACTTGAAAATTGGTGAATTCACCAAAAGGAAAGAAGGTCGTGGGTTGCAAATGGATCTTTACAGTCAAAGTTAATCCAGATGGTTCTGTGGCTTAGCTTATATCTCGACTTGTTGCTCAAGGATATGCCTAGACTTATGGAGTCGATTATTTTGATAATTTCTTTCCAATTACCAAATTGAGTTATGTTTGGTTATTCATCTCTTTGACAACCTCCCAACATTGGCCCTTGCATCAATTGGATATCAAAAATGTTTTCCTTAATAGCGACCTTCAGGAAGAAGTTTATATAGAGTAACCACCCGATTTTATATGTGTAGAAGGAGCATCTAGTTCCGTGAAGTCATTGTCATGATCAGGAAGACTTAATGAAAGATATGGGTCCTCGGAATCTTGGATCAGAAAATCCAAGTAATTAGGACAAGATAAAAATTCAGCAGTGTCAAGAACTTGAGGATGAAGTGGTGTAGGAGAGATATAATTTAGATCACACAATGAGCTTCTTTAACAGAGAGAGTTGCCAATGGATCAGAGGTAGCAAAAATTTGCCAATGGAAAGCTTGAGGTTGGGACCACAAAGACTGTTGAGAAGGATTGAAAACATATGGACGGTGAAAGAAGTAGATGACAAAATACCGGTAAGCTTCTTGGACAGACTTTTTCCATAAATTGAGATCTTGAATTATTTCGAGAAATTCATGTCTCCACCAAGATAATGGAGCACATCATTCAAGAAATTGCCATTGGAACGAATCATGATTACTTGAAGTAATCAAGACTTCATAAATCTCAACTAATGGGAGTAAGATGGCATGGGTGTAAAGAACAGAAAGACACCAAAGAAACCATAATTCTTCAGGGACCACTAGAGAATTTTGACAAAGACGAAACAACAAAGACCATGGTGTTACAAACATTCCAACTCCCTCCCGAATTTGGACTGATGTTACAATAGATTTCATTAAGAAATTTCCAAAATCTGATGGCTATGACACAATCCTAGTTGTGATTGAAAGATTCTCAAAGATGGTATATTTTATCCCCCTCTCTTACCCATTTGCTACTATAGCCCAAATTTTCCTGAATCGGACCTTCAAATTCCATGGAATGCCTCGCACCATTATTTCTAACAGGAACGAAGTCTTTAGTGGAAATTGCTGGCAAGAACTCTTTAAATTATTGGGCACTCAACTCAAGTTAAGCACTGCCTATCGCCCTCAAACTGATGGCCAATCTGAGAGGCTCAATAGATGCGCGGAAACTTATCTCTACATGACCTTCCACAAACCAAAGCAAGGTTTAAATGGCTCAGCTTGGTAGAGTACCTATAGAACACCAGCCACCACTCTTCAATTAATCTTGTAGGTTGTTTATGGCTTCGCTCCTCCACTACCAATCCTCCCTACTCTTTCCTCGTCAATTGCTGCAACGGAAGAATTTCTCCAATCCAGAGAAGCAATGAATGCTTATCTCAAGGAAAAGCAAGTAGTTGCTCAGAACAGAATGAAGCAGACTGCTAACAAACACAGAACATAATGAAGAATTTTCAAGTATGCATGCAAAAGGTCCGAGGTATTAAAGTAATTAAGAGCCTGGTAGTTATTTCTATTATTTTCTGTTAATTCCTGTAGCTTTTCTATTATTTAGCTTCAGGAAAAAAAAAAAAAAAAATTGTTAGCCGGCCGTACCTAGTAGAGCAATGAGCTAAGGCAGAGAGAATGCATGATCTCTAGTCCTTTTGTACAACTCACCATATCTTACCTTTTCCTTTATGTAACAGTATCTCCTGGGGGACCGTTATGATCAATACAAAGAATATTTCTCTCTCCTTTTCTTTTTCTCTCTCTAAGCTTCTATTATATCTTCTCCTTCTACAATCTATCTTTTTCTACCATTCTGGGTTATCCAGAATTATTTCCCTATTAGACACTAAGTCAGGATTTATTCCTGACAGAAACCAGTATTCAAGATTTATTAAACAACTTTCTTCTGCCATAATTCAAGCATCAAAGCGCTTAATTTAGTTTTACACTGGATTTCTCTTTCATGGATGGCTAGGTGGCAGCAACATGTGTACTTCTCCATTAAGGGACCCATTTAAGATAGCATTTTTCAGGCCATGTGAATAGAAAGATTTTGCTTGATATTGTGAATAGCTATTTTTTATTTTTTCCATACAAACGGCATTATCACGATAATTTGTGACATATCATTATTGCTAAACATGTTTAAATGATTCATATCTACAGGTAATTGTATCTAAAAGCTCAAACAATAGTTGGTCGCATATTCTGATATAACACTTAACATCGGTAATTTGTGATTTAGCTAAAGTTATCCCTAAATTGTAGATGGTGATATGGCCAGATCGACACACAAAAGTACCAGTTGCATATTAGCTATTTTGCCTCTTCACTCTAAAGCTTGTCTTCTGAAAACATATATCACGTTTTGTTTTTTATCCTAGCTTGAAACTTGTGTTGCTGCCACCTACCCCCACTATAGAAAACCACGAAGCAACCTCATGCGATACATACATACGTACTTATTTATATAAATAAATAAATAAGATCAACATCAACATAGAACAACACAAGTTTCAAGCTAGGATAAAAAACAAAATGCCAATACAAGAATCATGATGCAATAAAGAAAAAGCTAACAGATGCAGAATATCATTGGCCCTTGCCATATGTACAAACACAATGCATAAGTAAATAGAACACCTAGCCAAAAAAAAAAAATGCACAGGCAAACACACCAACTCACGTGGTAAGCCAGCCAAAAGAACATTTCTGTGCAAATGCTTCTGTGCATATTCAGCAGCTAACCGTCCCCCATGCCCATCATAAATTGCAAAATGAGCACAGCTGTCTCCGTAGGCGCGAAAAACAAAAATCAAGATTGTTTTATACGTTTGTTGTTCTAATTTAAACTAAATAAACAGATTAAGACTCTTCTTCTGAAAAAGAATAAAAATTAAGAACCTCAATGAGCCTGAAGTGTCCAAGCTTGCGTCAGGGAGTATAACCCATGTATCCTCCATAGAGTGCCTCGAACCTTTAGCTTCTGCTGCGTGGGCTTCGATCTTGAATTTCTTCTTCTCCGCCACGCTATGTTTCAGTTCTTCAAAATTATCTGGCTTGGTTTCTTCTTCAATCACTTTCTCCCCCTCCGCTGCTGTTGTTTCTGTTCTATGCTTCTTTGCTGCGCCGACATTTAATTCCCCAAAATCGCCGTCCCGCTTCTGGCTGTCGTTTGAGCTCTGGTTTTCAGTAATGGTATTGGTGCTTTGCGTCAATTTCGCCATCGATCTTATGTCCATCCAGTTCGAATACTGTCGGATATCCGGTGCTTCGGACGTTGGTGTTTAAACAAAACGTACTTGGCTCTCCGCAGAGGAAGAAGGGAAAACAGGGTGGTTAATTATCGCTATGGTCACAAAAGTTTAGCAGTTGTAACATGTGGTGACTTAAATTTTATTGGCAAGGCAAAAATAATTTAATTTTTATTTCGTAACTAAAAAATTATAATTGATGGAAAATTGATATTCTGATCAATGGAGCTTGTAATAGGAATGAACATCGTTAATTGAAATTTAGGTTAACCGAAAAATAGATTTGAAATTAAATTAATTTTTAAATTAACCGAACCAAAATTTTAAGTTTATGATTTTTACTTTAAAAATTAATGGTTAACCGATTTAAAACCGAAACCGAATATATATATATATATATATATATATATATATATATTATATATTTTAAATTTTACACTTCTATTTTTTAATTTTTGTGTAATTTATAAATATTATGATATATAATTTTGTAAAATATATATTTTTAATAAATAAATATTAAAATTATGTGCATAATTAATATTCTATTGTTAATTTTATATTGAATATTTTTAATTTTTATAATTAATTATGAAAATTGTATTTTTATTTTGATTATTTTAATGGATATTGTATTTAATTAATATTTTTTTCATTTTTAAAGCATTTTTAACTATTAAAAATAATATTATAAATTGTATAATTTATTAAATTTATATATTAAAATTTTTTAATGGTTAACCAATAAATCAATCCAAAAAATTGAGTTAAAAGCCGAAATCGATATAGTTGTTAATCGATAGTAATATTACTATCATTTTGGTGCTGTTGAATGTTTGTAAATTCTTAACCTCTGTTCTTACCTTGTACCGTTAGACACCCAATGGTGAAACTTGCAATCATTCTGGTGTTGTTAAAGTGCCTTCAGGGTTGTGATCTGGTACTGTTGTCTCAGTTTGCGAAACTTTCTCAACCTCATTTGTCAATTTCATTTCATTACAGTTGGTGAGAAACGACGCAAAGTTGGGAGAGAAAGCAGAAAAACAACTACAACTTCTAGATCTACAATCAAGTGACTGACTAGTTAAATATCCAAAAAATTCCAAATCCAGGAAGACGAAGATGACATTGTAAAAGAAAACCATGAAAAACTAGGTCCCTATGAACCAGAATATCTTTTATGTGGTGCTTGAACGGGGAAAAACTCCCCATCTTGAAATTGTGTCGTGTGTGACTGTGAAAGCTGAAAGAGGCAGAGGCAGTGGAGAAAGAAGAAAATGGCAAGGGATTAGGGTTTTTTATATATAAGATGTTTTTATAGAGGATTTTGAACCGTTGGATTTAGGGTTTCTTTACTAATAATAATAATAATTATTATTATTATTTGCTTCCAAAAAATTAAGAAAGAAAGATTCCAAAAAATTTAAAAAAAAATTAATAAAGAAAAATTAAAATTAAATTAATTAATTTTAAAGTTCTAATTTTTAATAAAAATATAACTTATCAAGAATATTTCGTTCAAAAGGTACTAAACAATTGATAATAAGGTAAAATAAAATATATTAATTTAAAATATAAAATAGCAACCAAATTCTTTTTCGGTTGCTAAAATAGCAACGAAGTAATATTTCTGTTGCTATTTTAGAAACCAAATATGAATTCCGTTGCTATTTTTCATTGAAAATGTAAATTAGCAACTATTCGGTTGCTAGTTTAGCAACGGAATCTGATTTCCGTTGCTAATTTGGAACTGAATTTTTCTAATCAGTAATTTAGCAACCGAAAATTTCATTGCTATTTTACCAACGGAAAAAAAAATTCTGTTGGTATTTTTGGTTCCAAAGATTTTTCACATGCGCCGCAAAATACCAACGGAATTAATTTTTCATTGCTAAAATTGCAACCAAATTTAAATTTCATTGCTATTTTAGCAACGAAAAAAATAATTCCGTTGGTATTTTTAGATCCAAAGTTAATCCACCTCCTTGACACCAAAAATACCAATCAAATTCAGTTTCCGTTGCAAAAATAGCAACAAAATTTAAATTTAGTTACAATTTTAGCAACGAAAAAATTTTTTCGTTGCTATTTTTCGTTCCAAAATTTATCCGCCACAAGTTGGCGCCTTTTTAGCAACGGTTTAAGAGTTCCGTTGCTAAATTTTGGCACTAATAATTTCCTCCACTTTTAGCAACGAAAAATAACCAAATATATTTTCGTTGCTAAATCTGCAATGTTTAACCAAATTTAGCAACAGAATATATTTTTCGTTGTTAAATAGCAACGGAATTAATTTTCTGTTGCTATTTTTCGTTACTATTTTTAGATTTTCTTGTACTGAATGGACTGATTTAAGAAAATTACTAATTGACCAGTTAACCGGTCAATGCTCATTCCAAGCTTGTAATTCATGCAAGCCAGTTATATATATCAGTAATTATTGATGCATCAATGCTGACTGAACGCATACACGACAATTTAAAGAAAAAAAAATATCCTTCCTCATTGCCTCTCTATGTACAGAAAAATCAAAGAAATCGATCTCTCATGATAGCCCTCCTCATCGCAGTCTCTTCATTCTATCATTATCTCAAGATCTCATTTTTTCTTTAGATCTTAAATTCATCATCTTTTAATCTTCTTCCTTAGCTTCATATTCCTTTTCATGTGAAACTAGATACTATTATATAAACAGTGAAGGAAGAAGATTTATTATTCCTTATTATGGTTATCAAGTTCAAGCTGTCAACATTGTAATATGGTTATAACCTGACTACGAGTTAAAGGCAAAATTCCGGTATTGAATTATAAATATATATGCATCTATTGGCTAAATTATCTAATTAGTTATAATAAATGTTTAATGGAACCCATTGTAAAATTTGTATATATTAACCCGCTAGTGGGTAAAGATATTAATGCAAAATCTATTCTTTTCAAAAAAATTGTGATCTCAACTAGTAACTTATGTACATGCAATTCAAGAACACATTTGCTGAGAAATCAATAAATTAATGGTGGGTTAATTTAAAAGACTGGTTATTACAAATTAATCCACTAGCGGGTAAAGGTATTAAAAAATATTACTCAAATGTATATATTAACCTGCATAAACACTAATTTAAATAAAAAATATAGAGCTTCCATAAACACAAGTATAGTAGCATAGCTGCATAATTTAAATTAAAAAAAAGCAGCTTCTACTAATTTAAATAAAAAATATAGAACTTACATAAACACAAGTCTAGCAACATAGCTACATAATTTAAGTCAAAAAAACATCAGCTTCTACGAATCCAACAGTATTCAGCTGCATCATTTACATAAAAAAAACTACATCTTCCAACAGTACACTTTTAGCATACCAATTAAGCTCAAAGGGGCTAACAATGGTAAAATTTACTAAGGGTAGGTCAAAAGTCATTTAAAAGTTGGTTATCAAAGAAGGCTGCCTGGGTCATATCCTAAACCTGCCTAAATTGAATATTTGTTTCGAAGGGTGATGAGAAAGGTTCTAGCTATTCCAAAATTCCTTCACTTAACTGCTTTCACTCACTGGATTTTTATTTATTATTAAAATTTTTTTATTTAGCCTAATGTGCTCATTGAATAAGAAAATTGAATGATATATGATTAACTGAGATCAATTTAAAGAAGAAACTCTTTACTGAACAAGCTACTACTCTCCGGCTATCCAGTCTTTTCAAATTATTAGTTCAAAAATAAGTCTAAGCTAATTCAATTCAAGATTAACTGGCAGCTCAAGCTAAAGGTAAGGTGATTAGTAACTCAATGGAAAAATTTTTATTCTAACCTAAACTAAAGATTTTAGAACAAAACATTCTACTTAAAATCATAAGGAAAAGCAAAACATAAAATAAATTCACTCGAAGAAAAACAAACTCCATTAAATCAACACAAACTAACATTCATAATGCAAAATTTATAAAGAGTTGTGGTTCAAGAGTTTCACAATTTCCGCCATTTGAATCCCAAATTGTTCCTTTGAATAGATAATCTGCACAAAGCAATCTTTTTGCAACAAAATTAACTTCCAACAATTGTTCAAAATCAACATTAACACAGTTTAATATCATCAATATCAACAAAGGGAAAATATATTGTAATGTTCCAAAATTGACCCTGGTCGAAATTGTATAATTCACTGTCTTAATATGTAATTTAAATTGATGAAATGTGTGAAGCTTATGCTATGAGTTGAATATGGGTAACAAAATGAAAATGAAATGACTAAAAGTGTGGGTCAAACAATTAAAAAGAAGAAAAGTGAGGTTTAAATTTAAAGAATAAATATTTGTGTGTGTGTGTAAATAAATAAACAAAAAGGTTTGGGTCAAAAAAAAGGTAAAAAAGAAAGAAATGGGTATTATTATTATTGTTAGTAGTATTATTAGGATTATTATTAATATTAAAAAAAATGAAAGAAAGGGAAGGAAAGAAAGAGGAGGAGAGAGGAAGGGAATCGGGGAAGAGAAGGGAGGCGGAGGGGAGGCGTCGGCGCCGATCAACGGCGCTCTGGCCGGCGATCGGTGCGGCTGCCACCACCTTGGCCACCGGCCTTTCTCTCCTCGTCGTTCCATCCCTCCGGCGGCTGTTTCTTCTTCTTTTTCTTTGCTGTTTAACCGGATCGATTTCCTCCTTTTTTCGGCGATCGCGACGGCGGTTGAGGGAGTTGATGGCACCGGTGGGATCCCAAGGCAGTGGCGGAGCTTTTGGTGGTCGCCGATCGTCCTCACTCGCCGGCAAAGTGGAGATCGGCGCTTGTGGCAACAGGCGGTTCCAGGCGACTTTCCGACCAAACCACGGCGCCTTGGGGCGCGTGAAGGCCACCGGAAGGATTGTTGCAGCTCTGGCTGCAGGTGGGCAGCTTCGGTGGAGCTCCGGCAAGTCTCCGGCGAGGCTCCGGCAGGGCTCCGACGAGACAGATAAGGAAAGGAGATTCCAGGCTTCGACTAGTCGGTATGGGACACTGAAATTATCGCCTTCAATTTCGTTAAATAAATTTTGAATGTTTATGAGAAATTTATTGTATGTTTACTGTAAATATTTGCTTCTGAGTATGTGAATTAATAGAATTCAGGAATTAAGTTAATTGAATGGTTAATTATGATGGGATGACTTCAAGATTACGGATTGTGAGCATAAGGAAAAGAAATGCAGGAGATATGATTGAATGTATGGTAAAAGAGTCATTATTAATAACTCTTAATGGCATGTAAGAGTTATTGATAGATTTTGAAACTCTTATTTGCTAGTGAACTTAAGATGAAGTACAATTTATGATATGGGATTACATAAGTTTAGTGAAAATATAAAGTGGTAATAGGGTGTTTAATCTTACATGCAAAGTTCTTGGGTTGAGTTGAGATTTAATTGTTTTAAAGTGTTTACAGTATAACTAAAGAGCAATAAATGATAGTGGTTAATAAGATAGAAGTTTCAATTACGTTTAAGGGAATTGAGGATGTAACTTACTGAAATATAAATAAAATATGTTATTGTACCCTTGAAAGTTGTAATGCTGTCTTGATTGATCCTTGGAATTTAATCTCCAATTAGGTTATAGGTGAAGTTCTAACCAGCTATTTAAGGGAACGGTCATTAATAGTAATAAAAAGCAAAACTGGGAATTGGTAATGCTAGGCAAAAGATCATACCTTGAGTTTGCAAATTGAATTGGGGAAATTCTAGTTTTCTTATTTTTGATCGAGAAGTAAAGTTTGGTTATATGTTAAAACACGTATTAATAGATTAAAGAGCTGGTAGTTAACAATGAATTTAAGATGTAAAGTATGATAGAAGTTTAATTGGAGTTTCTGAAACATGTGAGGATTTAATGGGTTATGAGTGTTAGATTTATTTAAGGATGGTTAACGGTAAGTTAATGGTAAACAGTAGAGTTTAATTCTGGAATATGAACTTGTTTTGAAATAATACTGGTTGTATAAACTGAATGATATAAAAATGGCAGGATTTTTGTAAGAATTCTTTGTGTTAGCCTATTGGTAATAAATGTATTGAGTATAGTGACAAACATTTACTTTCCTTGATCAATTTTTGCTCGGTATTTGAAATATCAAATATATTAAATAGAGTAGATACAGTGGTCTGTTTATGCTTTTATGATATCGAGTGAAACTGGTGTTAAAATAATATGCTTTTACACATGGTTGTTTTAGTATATAACAATTTAAGATCGTATAGTTATATTTATAAGTTTGATATGAAATGTAAATGCATATTTAGACATCTCCATTAAAAGTGACGTATTGAATCGATGCATCAAATGTAGTATTTGAGTTTGCTTATCTGATGGTTAAATTAAGTACAGTGGAGCACAGGAGATGGGTGAGATAAATCATACAGGTACGTCTTTTCGTAGTGATTGTGTTTATATGTTGATGCATGCACCAATGGTATAAATAACTGTAGATAAAGTTATTTTGATGAACGATTATGTTTAGTATCAGTACTGTTAACATATGGGTATTAGAATATTTACACGTACTTTGAAAGACCTGATATAAAGTAGATTCCTTTGATTGAATTATGGTGAATTAATTCATGTCTTAAGTGAATGATGGTTTACACCTGTGCAAAAATATTGAATGTTCTGAATAACTGTATTATATGAATTGAACTGATGATAAAGTTGATAAATGTACTGAAAGTAAGTGATCTTTTGCGCCCTTAGAAATAGTCTGGCAGTAAAAACTAGCTCAGGATATAATTGGCTAGCCATAGGGATTCTATACCGCGGTGCAAGTCATGGCGACTTGCTTTACTATGGTTGGATCGTTGATCTCCATAGTAAATATATTATACGTACTGTCATATGTTCATATGTTATATGAGGAATGATTCTGGAGGTCATTTCTCATTCTGTTGTGACCCGTGGGGTCCACATCCCGTATATCCAGTCTGAGTATTTCTGTCGGTACTGTTCTAGGGGCATTAATATGAAAATAAGTTAAAAAGTATAAAATATAAGAAATGTTATAGTTCAGAACTAAAATGTATAAGAATTATTCTCTTATATAAGTACAGTAAATGGATATTAAATTGCAAAGTTATAATATTGATAAGCATGTGAATCAATAATTCGATATATCTATATTATGTATCTGGATATTATGAGTACGTATAGTACACGAGGACTTTGTCTTCAATGATATAGCTTCTGAAAATCATAAGCTAATTTCTTATTTGGTTATATTTGTTTATATATATATATATGAGTATGTATACAATTCTGTTATAGGTCAAGTGCATTATATGTGATATGATGTGGGCATGTAATATATAATGAACCTGACTAAGATTGTTTTAATGATTACATGAAAATGAAATTATATTGCATACTATATTTTACTGATATATATATATATAGATATGTAAGAATTATACTAAACTTTTTCTGTCGTAACAATTAATGAGGTTCTTTTATGTTTGTGATTATTGCTAATGTAAAAGCTTGGATCCAAGGTAATTAGAGGTATGAACGACAATATTATTAAACGGTATATTTTTATAATTGAGGTTATGTACTGTGTTGTAACGAGTATCTTTAGATTATTTTGTTCCCCACTAAGCTTTATAGCTTAGCACGGGTTTTGTTGTCCGTGTAGGTACAGGATAGGCTGGTCTTTGGTTAGACAGCTGCTTCGGTTCAATCAGCAGAAGAAGAGCTCTAGTTTCAGAAAATTTCATGTTGAGGGTCACAGATGTAGTGAGGCATTAATGTACATGTAAATTTGCTTTTGAATATTAAAGTTTTATAGCTGTTTAAGAGTATTAGTTATAAAATTGAATTATCTGATGACATGTAAAAAGAAACTAATGAGAATGGATGTATGGGATGTATTAGTTATGTTTGTGGTGCCCTTGAAGGGCTGAGGAATTGTCTGATTTGCAGGTGGGTTAGTTAAGTTTTTAGGCGTTATATTGCCGAATTTTTATTTGAAAGTTGGTTAATTGGAGAATATAGATAACTCAATGTAGTTAATTTATAAGTATTGCATTGGGCAAGTCTGTAGTAGATAGAGTAAAAAAAAAAAATTTCAGGTTATCTCATGCTCAGTCAGACTGTTCAGTAAGGGTGTTACATATATTCTCCTACCCCACACTTCAAAGCCAGCTGCCCTCAGCATAGGGTTTACAAAATTTGCAAAAGAGAAAGGGAAGAAGGAACTTGCTGCTCAAGGGTGCGGGGGGGCTTGGGAATCCAGCCGGGCGTTCAAGGCAACCAATGCTTCAATGATTTGCTGCTGTTGATGTTTGAACTCCTCTTGATTAGCAGCTAGAATGTCCATACGGTCCATCAAAGCAGTGTATTGAGCGGAGGACAAAGTGACTGAATCTTGATCCGGGGCAGGGGGAGGATTACATAGGCTACGCTTCAGCTTGTGCAAGTACTCTTCTCTGCTGGTTAGCCTGAACCCAAGCTCGGTAGTCACATCATCAACTATTATTTTCATGTTCTTCAGCATCTTGGCATCAATGTAAGCAGCTGCGGGGAGGCTTTTGTCAATATCCAATGGATGCCCGAAATGCCTAGCAATCATGGTCACCCATCCACCAAAAGAGATCTTCTTCACTTTAGTCGATTTTTGTTGCATCTCCTTAAGTTTATTCCACCAATGATATGCTCCATTGATACAGCAATGTCGCATCATGCAAGAAAGTATGAGAGCCTCTGGGAGATTGATCTGCCCTGCACTCTGCACATGAGACATGAAAGACATAGAGAAGAAACGATGTAAAATTCTCAAAGCATGATCCTGCAGTAAATGTGATTTAGTGGTACCGGCCACATAAGGGCCTCCAATCAACGGGTCTCTGATGTCTTCCCAAGCTCTGTCTTTTGAATGTTCTTCATAGGCATAAATCCCATCTGGTGGAAATCTGAGGGCGTCAGTAACTACAGCCAACGATACTTCATAAAATCTGCCTTCCAAGAAAAAGGTCACCATGGGTGGCTTGTTATCATCCCGAAATGAAATTGTACTGTAGAAAGGAAGTCTCTGGTCAAATCTGGATAAACCAGCTCCCGGCAGTCAAAGAATTTTTTCCAACCAATAGCTGTAATGTGGCTCTCAATCTCCCCCTTGATCCCCAGCTTTTCCAGCAGACTCAAATTGAGATAAACCGAAGGTAGGTAGTCGCAGTTGGAGAAAATATCATAGTTTGTCCGCATCTTTTCAGGAACCCAGCTCGGTATTCTTGGTCCTTCCTTTTTTTATGGCTTCTGTTATACAGGGGCTGGCTGTGGTTGCTGACTAGCTTCAGCATGTTCTTCAGATGGTAAGGGATGGCTGACAAGTGGGAGGATTTCTTGTGTTTGAGAAGAACTGGAAGCACGAGCTCTTTTAGGTGCCACTGCCCAAAAACAACAAAATTGAAAGTTTACAACGTTGAGGAAGGAAAATAAACACAAAGACATTAGGAGCATATGAGAATGCATATATAAGTTTATGTCACACACAAATTCCTTGAGGTACGTGGCACTCAACTACGATGACCGAGTCATCCTTTGGAAACCAGTAGCCCGCAGGTCGAATTGTTTCAGCCTATATACCTCAAGGATAAAAATGGGCATACACATACATGCAAATGCTATTGCTTACTTAAACAAAAGATGGTTGATTTGGCATGCTTATTTGAGCATAAGATGACTAACTAAGTGTGCATTCGTGCAACAGTTCCAAATCAGTACCAGTAATTAGATTACAGTGTCAAACAATTCGTGGTAAAGCAATGCATTTAACAACATGTACTAAATCTTTAGGCATGACAATTTTTATGTATCGGTGTATGCATTCAAGTAAGAATTCAACATTTGCACTCATCATACTTGGCAGAATTAAAATTCAGTACACTTAAAGGAAAGAAACAGGGCTCAGTTGGCAACAGTTAGACAAAATAGGAAATGAAAATTAATAGTGCTTCAAGGACATGCACAAAACACAATATAACAAAATGACCAAACAAATGCCATCCCTTTTCTCTATCAAATGACACACATAAAAATTAAAAGAGAGAACAAAAAGGGAAAAGAAAGAAATGAAAATGAAGGAGGATACGAGAACATACTTGTGAGTTGTGTACCTTACATACGAAATTCATCCATAATAATTCACAGGTAAGACTCAAAAAGGAAAAACAAACCAAAAACAAGCCAAAACAGAGAAAAATGCACTAAAAAAATAAAGAAATAACTACATAAAAAACATGACAATTTTTTTTAAAACAAATTAGAAGAACATTTTGAGGAAATGAGGAAAAGGGAAAACGAAAATAACAAAACATCAAAACGGAAGATAAAAACAACTACAAAAGCTACTAGAGAGAAATTGAAACAAAGAGAAAATACACAGACTTCCGAAAAATAAAATAAATAAATAAAATAAAAATAAAAATATACACATAAATCTAAATAATTAAAAAGGAAATGAGACTTACTTGGTTGTGAAGATGATGGAGAAAATAAAGGAGCTAAAACAATCACAAGCAAGAAAAATGTCAGAAAAACCAATGAAAAAGAAAAAGAAAAGAAGAAGAAAACAAAGAAGAAAGAGAAAAAGAAGAAGAAGAATAACGAAAAACAAGAAGAACAAGAACAAGAAAAACAAAAAAGAAGAAAGAAAAACAAGGGAAAAACTTGATTCACACTAGATCTAAACAAAAAGAAAGAAGAAAAAGAAAAATACGAAAAGAAAACACTTACCAGAGAAGGTGGCGGCTAGCTGCGGAGAACGGAGGAGGAGAAGAGTGGGGGAAGGAGAAGAGAGAAAAAGAGAGAGAGAAAACGAAATGAAGAGAAATGAAATAAGGTTTCTTAAAATTAGGGTTTCATTTTTTTTTTCATTTTTCTTAAACAACACGGTTACTATGAATATCATAGTAACCGTGAGGTAACTTAATAAAAGGTTCTGGACTAAAAACTGACCTATCTCACAGTTACTATAAATTTCATAGTAACCGTGAGATAGACTAGAATTTGTTTCTGGACTAAAACGAAGGTATCTCACGGTCATCATGAAAATCATAGTAACCGTGAGATAAAACACAAATTGCTACTGGAACAAAATTGACATTGGTCACGGTTACTATGAAAAACATAGTAACCATGAGATAAAACGCAAATGAATACTGGAACAAAATTGACATTGGTCACGGTTACTATGAAAAACATAGTAACCGTGAGATAAAATGGATTCCAGTTCTATACTAAATTGAAGGAACTTCACGGTTACTAAGATAAGCTTAGTAACCGTGAGCCCCTAAAATTACTAAAAAAATTTATTTTTTCTCAATCTCTCCCAACAATTAAACAAAACTTTCTTCTCCACTAAATTTCCAGAAAAACACACACAAATTGAATGAAACTCACAATCCTTGAACCACTACCCTTAACACAACTACTAAAAAGAAACTAACACAAAACATTGTTCAAAAGTATGAGTTAGAGGTAGTTCTGCGTTTATCAAGTCCGCAGCCGGACTTTCAAATACCGTCAAGGGTCTTGAAGAGTGACAATCACCGAAACACCTTCAAACGTTGGTTCGAAATAGGGCTTCACACGATGTCCTTTCACCTTGAATTCTTTTTCATCTCTCGGGTGTTTGAGATTCACCACCCCAAATTTATCTGCTCTTACTAGCACATAGGGCCCTTTCCACCTCGATTTAAGTTTCCCTAGAAACAGTCTCAATCTACTATCATAAAGCAGCACTTTCATTCTTGGTATAAGTTCCTGCTTGGCTATTCTTCGATCATGCCACTTCTTTGTGTTGTCTTTGTATTTCTTGGCATGTTCATAAGCCCAGAATCGGATCTCCTCCAATTCATTCAACTGCAAAGACCTGCACTTTCCTGCATTCTCAAGGTTAAGATTTAAAAACTTAGTAGCCCAATAAGCCTTGTGCTCTAATTCCACCGGTAAGTGACAGGATTTTCCAAATACCAGCCTAAAAGGCGACATTCCTATTGGTGTTTTAAAAGCTGTCCTATAAGCCCACAAAGCCTCATCTAACTTAAGGTACCAATCTTTCCTAGATGCATTGACCGTTTTCTCCAAGATTGCCTTCAACTCTCGGTTAGAAACCTCAACTTGCCCATTAGCTTGGGCATGATATGGGGTAGTTATTTTGTGCCTCACTCCGAATCTTTTCAATAAGGCTTTGAATTGGTGGTTGACAAAATGTTTCCCACCATCACTAATAATAGCTCTCGGGGCTCCATAGCGGGTGAATATATTCTTTCTTAAGAATTCTAAAACAACATTTGCATCGCAAGTCCTAGTGGCTATAGCTTCTACCCATTTACTCACATAATCGACTGCCACTAAGATATACTCAAACCCGTAAGAAATTGGAAAGGGCCCCATGAAATCTATCCCCCATAAGTCAAACAGTTCAACCTTAAGCATGTTAGTCAATGGCATCTCATCTCTCCTGGTTATATTTCCCACCCTTTGACATCGATCATAGGTTTGAATGAACATTTTAACATCATGAAATAAAGTGGGCCAATAAAACCCAGAAGAAAGAATTTTTGATACCGTTCTGTTAGGGCCATGATGTCCACCAGCTTCCCCACTGTGACAGGCTTGCATGATTTCTACTTGCTCCTCCTTGGGAATGCACCTTCTGAGAACTTGATCAGCACAAAGACGGAAGAGGTAGGGATCATCCCAGATGTAGTGCTTCGCATCAGGTTTAAGCTTCTTCCTTTGCTGCCATGTGAAGTCTCTTGGTATATAACCTCCTGCACGAAAATTTGCAACATCAGCGAACCAAGGTAAAGAAACTTCACAAACAAGTAATGCACAAATGCGTTCATCAGGGAATAAATCTAAAATCTCCCCTTTTTCAATATGATCATGCTCCATTCTTGACAGATGATCTGCTACATGATTTTCTGCCCCCTTCTTGTCTTTAATATCCAAATCGAACTCTTGCAATAGGAGCACCCATCTTATCAGTCTTGGCTTGGATTCCTTTTTTGCAAAGAGATGCCTTAGTGCTGCATGATCATACCACACCACAATCTTCGCTCCTAGTAGATATGGTCGAAATTTCTCAAATACAAAGACAATGGCAAGAAGCTCTTTTTCAGTTGTGGTATAATTGACTTGAGCTCCTGTCAGAGTGTGGCTTGCATAATAAATAGCACAAAAGACTTTTTCTTGCCTTTGACCAAGCACTGCTCCCACTGCAAAATCGCTCGCATCACACATTAGTTCAAATGGCAAATTCCAATCCGGAGATATGATTACCGGAGCTGAAATAAGCCTTTGTTTCAACAGTTCAAAGGCCAATAAACATTTATCATCAAAATCAAAAGGAGCATCTTTCATTAACAAATTCGACAAAGGTTTCGCAATTTTTGAAAAATCCTTTATAAACCTTCTATAGAAACCTGCATGCCCTAGAAAACTCCTTACTCCCTTAACATTGGTCGGTGGTGGAAGCTTCTCTATAACCTCTATTTTTGCCTTGTCCACCTCAATCCCTTTCTCAGAAATCTTGTGTCCCAAAACTATGCCTTCCCTCACCATAAAGTGGCATTTTTCCCAATTTAATACTAAGTTGGTCTCCTTACACCTACTTAACACTAAATCGAGATGCTCTAAGCAGCTCTCAAAGTCAAGCCCGTATATGGTAAAGTCATCCATAAATACCTCCATAAATTTCTCTATAAAGTCATGAAAAATTTTCATCATGCACCGCTGAAACGTAGCCAGTGCATTGCACAAGCCAAAAGGCATCCTCCTATAGGCAAAAGTGCCATAAGGGCAGGTAAAGGTGGTTTTCTCCTGATCTTCAGGGGCTATGGGAACTTACAGATATCCCGAATACCCGTCTAAAAAATAATAGAACCTATTACCCGCTAACCTTTCCAACATCTGATCAATAAATGGCAATGGGAAATGATCTTTTCTGGTGGCATGATTCAATCTCCTATAGTCTATGCACACCCTCCAACCCGTGACCGTCCGAGTTGGGATTAATTCATCTAATTCATTTTTTATCACTATCATTCCCCCTTTCTTCGGGACACATTACACAGGGCTAACCCATTTACTATCAGAGATTGGATAGATTATACCTGAATCGAGCAGTTTAAGTACCTCTTTCTTCATAACCTCTTGCATAGCTGGATTGAGCCGTCTTTGGGGTTGAGCAACCAGTTTGTAGTCCTCCTCCATGAGAATCCAGTGTGTGCATTAACTCGGATTAATACCGTTCAAGTCCGCTATCTCCCATCCTATTGCCTCCTTGTGTTTTTTCAACACCTTGAGCAGCATATCCTCTTCAGTACCTGTCAATAAAGAAGAAATAATCACTGGATTATCTTCTCCTTCTAAAAATACATACTTCAAATGAGAAGGAAGAGGTTTTATTTCAGATTTCAATTCTCCCTCTTGCAAAGTGATTTTCTCTTGCTTTGAATTTTCGTCCTCGCAGTCTTTCACCACAGCTGCTATTAGTTCTTCTTTTACTCCATCCAATTCTTCATTTTCCAAGAAATGCATCAAACTTGAATTTATTGGATCATTTAGTAGTACTTTTTCTTGCACTTCCTCTACACATTCGTCGATTTTGTCCATGAAGTAGGCTGACTCTTCTAGGTCACTTGATGGATATTTCTGAGACTTGTTCATATCTACCACCAGTTCTTCGTTGTGGAATCGAAGAGTAACCTTTTGCCCATGAACATCAATCAAAGCCTTTGCAGTGTTCAAAAATGGTCTTCCCACGATAAGGGGTACTTTCCTGTCTTCCTCCATTTCCATGACTACAAAATCCACGGGAAAAATGAATTTTCCTACTTTTACCAGTAAGTCCTCAATAACTCCCTTTGGCCTTCTCACCGATCTATCTGCAAGTTGAAGTCTCATTCCTGTTTCCTTGAGATCGCCTAAATTTAGTTTCCTGCACATAGAATAAGGCATTAAATTAATGCTGGCTCCTAGATCACATAAAGCGTTTCCAACAAAAGTTTCACCAATTTCGCAAGGTAGAGTAAAGCTACCTGGATCTTCCAATTTCTCCGGGATCTTATTCATTATAATTGCACTACAATTCTTAGTGAGTTGCACAGTTCCATACCCTTCTAATTTCTCTTTATTAGAACAAAGTTCTTTCATAAACTTAGCATAGTTGGGCATGTGTGCTAGGGCTTCAGCAAAAAGCAAGTTAATATGTAATTTCTTAAATATTTCTAGAAACCTTGCCAATTGCTCATTTTTCTTCTCATTCCTAGCTACAGTAGGAAATGGCAACCTATTGATATCAAGATCCTCTATGTTTGGATTCGCCATACTTTTTCCTTTGTCATTCCTTGGAGCATCCACATCTACCTCTACTCTAGAGTTAGAAATACTTACCTTCCATGTTGGCTCCTCCAAATCAGTTGATGAGGTTGGTGATTTACCTCTTTCTTCCTCCCGTGCTGCTTCCTTGCCACTTCTCAAAGTGATTTCTTTGGCCTCCTCCTTGGGATTGCGATCCACATTTGAAGGAAATGTCACTGGTTGTCTGTTTGACATTGAAGTTGCAAGTTGACCCAATTGAGTCTCCAAATTTCTCATTGAAGCATCTTGATTTCGGTTCCATTGCTCTTGAGATTTCCACCTTGAATCTTGACTCGCCATGAATTGTTGTTGGCTATTCATGAAACTAGCAAACATGTCTTCTAAATTTGGCTTCTTTTCTTGGATAGGTGGTTTTGATTAGAATCCCGGTGGGTGATAGGGTTGAGGTTGATTAGATTTTTGCCCTTGATGGTGATTTGGTGGATAGGGGACTTGGTAGTGATTGGTGGCTTATGGTTGGTGGGGTTGAGCTTGACTATGATAGGCATTTTAGTGGTAAGGTGCTCTTGGTTGTGGTTGAGAAGATGAAGCTTGTTAATTCCCATCCTTCCATGAGAAATTAAGGTGATTTCTCCATCCCGGATTATATGAATTGCTGTAGGGATCATTCCTTCTAAAATCACCTAGTGCATTTACATCTCCTACAACTCCTCCTTGAAAAACTTGCTCACTTTCAGACGGTCCACTTCCTTGATTCACTGTAGCCACATTTTTGACCTTCAAGCCGCTCAACTCCTTTCTCACCATCTCTAGCTGTGCCTTTAACAATGCTACTTCATCCACATTATGTAAACCTTGCCTCCTTGGAACTGATCTAGGGGCAGTCCATTGAGAATCATTTGCCGCCATTTCATCCAACAACTGAAAAGCGTCCTCAGGTAACTTGTTCAAGAAAGATCCTGATGATGCTGCATCCAATAATGACATTGTTTGAGGTGTGATTCCCGCATAAAAGATGGTCATCAATTGGTAGACAGCTATTGCATGATGTGGACAACTTCTCAATAATCTTCTAAACCTCTCCCATGCCTTATGAAAAGGCTCTTCATTCATTTGATGGAAACTCATGATACTATTTCGGATGCTTGCAGTCTTTGTTGGAGGAAAGAATCTCATTAAAAACCTTTCTTGCATTTGATCCCATGTCCATATTGACTGACGTGATAACATTTGTAACCACTCTCTTGCCTTGCCAATCAATGTAAATGAAAACAGCTTTAACCTCACTGCATCCGTACTAACAACCGAAATTTGAACAGTGTCACTCACTTCCAGAAATATGTCGATATGCTGAGCTGGATCCTCTACTTCTGAACCAGAGAACTGATTCCTCTGTATCATGGTAATGGTGGCTGGCTTGAGCTCAAATTGTACTCCTCTCGGTAATACAATTGTTCGGTGATCTTCATTCCACCTTGGCACAGCGTAGTCTCTTATGGTCCTTTGCCTAGGCATTTCTTCTCTTCTTGCCCCTGGCATTTGTTCATGTGCCCTCGGTACTTGTTCATTCTCGGGAGGAAACTCATCAAGAGGAGGATCATGCTCCATCTCGTTATCTCTATTATCTCTCTTTCTTTGGTGTAGAGTCCTCTCGATTTCAGGATCAAAAGGTAGTAATTGCTCTTGTCTTGTTCTATTCATGCACCAATTTCACCTGAAAAGAATCAAGAAAAACAAAATAAGGAAAAGAAAACACATACAAACAATAATCACAACTTACTAACAATGCCAATTCCCCGGCAACGGCGCCAAAAACTTGTTGCGACCCTAGTAAGTGCACTAGATCGACAGGTAATAAAGTGGGGCATAGTTAGGACCCTCAATATCGAACCCAAGGGAAATGTGTGTGTGAAGACTGTGAAGATTAATTGTATGCTAAAGAATTCCCAATTATTTGTGTGTATGAGTTGTTTGATTTATATAATGCAACTTTAAAGCTTAAGTATGTAAAGTAGAGAAATTTAAATTCAGTGTATTAAATTCTGAAAAATTAGCAAGTGTAAATATCTATAGAAATAAAGCATTACTCGGGTTTACTTATCCACCCCATACCCAAATGTGAATAAATTTTTACATAAAAGTATACATGAATGAACTCGGGATAACCCTTCTTAACCCAAGCGTCCCATTCCGGAGCCAGTATTCTAGTTGCTAAACGTCCCATTCCGGAGCCAGCCCAACAACTAGCCTAAACCCGAGTCTAAAATCCTAAGTTCGGTCTACCGTCCCATTCCGGAGCCAGGCAACCCAAAACCCATCTATTTCACTCCCTACTCTAGTTTTAAAATCACAAATACCACACATCTAGAGTCCCATTCCGGAGCCATCCAAAATAGACAATATTCATGATAGAAAAACTGAGCTAAATCATTCATAAACTCCAATCTATTAGGTTTAATAGCCATCAAGACATATGATAAACACCATTCATCCATGGATACAAAATAACTTAATAGATTGAAAAATCAATGATAAACAAATAAGTACTTGTGAAATAGACCATTCATTCATGTAAAAATCAATTTGAGTTCAATATTCACATTATGAGTAGGGGATTCAAAGATCCCCAAGCAACAAAAAAGACTACTCACAATCCATAATAAAATGAAAAGAGAAAAAGATAGAATAACCCCTGAAGTTCATGGTGAAGAAAACCCAGCTGAATCCAAGCTCTTCAATCTCTTTCTCCAAAGCTTACAAGAAAAATGAGCTTCAAAATATGTAGATCTATACTTGTAAACTATATATCTATGTTTAATCTAAGTGTTTTTGTGTAAATCCCACTATTTTCAAGTATATCGATGTATTTTTGTGTGTAAAATAAACTAAGAGCTCAAAGAGAGAATAAGGAAACCCTAAAACCTAAAAATTACCCAAAAATTCCCCCCCCCCTTCGATTTCAGAAAACTCTGCTTTATACAGGTCAGCATGGGTCACGGTTACTACCAAATTCGTGGTAACCGTGACCTCTAATGAAAAACCCTCTTTTGGTTAAAATGGGTCACGGTTACTACTAAATCCTTAGTAACCGTGAGACTACTCAGAGCTGAAATTCAAGATTTGGTCACGGTTACCATGAAATTCCTGGTAATCATGAGATAGTTCTCATCTTCATTCTGGACTGAAAAATTGCCTGCCTCACGGTTACTAGGAAATCCTTAGTAACCGTGAGATGCTTCTCTTCTTGCTTCTGTATTAAAAACTCCATAGGTCACGATTACCAGCCTATCAAGTACAATTGCCATGCTGACTGTGACAAGCTTCAAAACGGTGCGTTTTGATAGAATGCATGGGTCACGGTTACTAGGAAATTCCTGGTAACCGTGAGGTACCTGAAAATCACAAAAATCTGTCAAAAACTCTCAAAAATCACACAAAAACTAGAATTAACTGAGAATCGGATAAATTATTAAATGCTAGTAAAAACAAAGCAAAAGATGCTAAAAGATCAATGAAAACTAAACTCAAATTAAACTAAAACTAAATACTGAAATTGAGTTATCAGTGTACAACCGGCTTGCGTGGATTACACACTCCATTTGTTTGAATATCTGTTTTCCATCCATTATGATTTTTTGGTTACGAAATGAAAGTTGAATTGTTTTTATGTTAGAAATAAAACTTAAGTGACCACATCGGTATAATTGCTAAACTTTAATGATCATAGGGGTAATTAACCCAAAAACAAGGGTTAAATAAATAAATAAAATTATATTCCTTCCATTTAACTCTAACTTGAATTTTTGTAACTCTATAAATCATTAATTAATATTAATTTTATAAAATTTTTGTTTTAATTTATTAAAATAACAGAGCCATCGAATTAAAACTTCAAGACTGAAATTTCAGCTAAACCTAGCTTAATATTGGAAGTTACTCCCTTTTAATAGCACAAAAAGATTACAAAGAAGAAAAAAAGGGCAAACAAACCTGAAATCTCATCTGTCAATAGCCTCTGTATCACTTGAAATTGTCTCCCAAATATCCAAAATCCAGTTTAAATAGATACAATTATGAGATGAATCAAGGGAATCATTTCAAATTTGGTTTCGATCACAGCAATCGAATTTGGTTGAGATAAATCTGGAGAAATGATTTTGATAGAAAGAAAAAAAATTAGTTGAAGCATGAGTCGGGATACGAAAAGCGGCACTTTCACGTGGTTTCCAAAAAAAATGTCGTGTTTCTATGGAAAAGGGAAATTCTAGTGAACATATAAAAGCAGTTCTCCAAATCCTTTTATATTTTAGAAAATTAGGAAAATTGTTTTTTATTTTCTATTTAGGAAAATTAGATCATGTAAACATAATATTCTATTTTCTGTTTTCTGAAGAAAAAATTTCTGGAAAACAAAGGTTATTTTCTACAAGTAAACAGCCCCTAAATGGTGCGAGTTCAGATCTCGGCATTATTTATTTTCTTCTTTATTTTTTTAATATTTATGTTAAGTAGTTGTTTTATTTATTAATTAAAATAATTGTACACCAATTAAAATATTTAACTGTGTTATTGTATTATTTGTTGGTATATTTTGTTCGTTAATTTAGTGACGAGAAGATTAAAAAAAAGCAAGTTAATACTTAATATTAATTTAATATATGTTATTGGAAGTAAATGCCAAATAGTATCTTTTGTTCTAGTGGTATGAAGCCATTTTTCAAAATGCATAGACATTTAATGGTGCGGGTTCAAATCATGCAACAATTTTATTTTTGTCTTTAATTTTTTATTTGTTTATTTATTTTCTTCTTTTTTATTTTTTAAGTAGATTTTTCATATTTAATTAATAGTTTTCTTAATATGTTTTTAAGTACATTTTTCATATTTCATTTAATAATTTGTTAACTATTTTTATTAATTTTTTTGTAAGTAGATAACTTATTAAATAGATCTCTCCATATTTCATTTAATATTTTTCACATTTCACATTTTGTATGGATATAACAATTTTTTTTAAAAAATATAACTAAAATTAGACAGTTAATAATATTTAATTTTATATAAAAATTGTATCATTAATTATTTTGCATTATTTGTTCAAATTATGATATGGGTTCAAATGACAGAAACCTGCACGGTGAGTTCCGTTTTCATAATGGCATAGAATAGTTTTGACTTGTTGAATTATTTAAAAATTTCTAAAATATGTGTATAGGCTAACAGGTGTTATGGTGAAAACTGTAGCACAATAGTATACAACCTTGACTACTGAAAAATTATTGTAATGGGTGAGAAAAAATACAATAATTTTTCAATATTCATGGACGTTTACGGTTTTTACTTTTAAAAGTCGGCGGTTAACCGTTGACTAATGGTTAACTAATTTATATACATTTTATAAATTATATTTTAAAATTTATACTTATATTTTTCAATATTTTTATAATTTATAAATATTATGATATATAACTTTTTAAAATATTATTATAATACATATTTTTAGTAAATAAAAATAAAAATTATCTTATTATTATTATTATTATTATTATTATTATTATTATTATTATTATTATTATTATTATTATTATTATTATTATTATAAAGAAAGTGTTTCTCACAAATAGATAAGGAATGAAAATGCCAAACTTTCTCACAAATTTTATATTTTTAAAATGTTTTTTGGGCTCTCTTGTGGGGTTGTAAATATTTAAAAATCCTTTTACGCATGTTTTTCTAATTTTTCCTCTATCAGCAAGGTTAAAATAGGTTTCAAGGATTCAAAAAATTTATCAATCAAAGTTAATGGTCAAAGGGCATGAGTCAAGGCCATGACTCACTCCCTAGAAAGCATTTTAACGGGAATGAGCTCAGAATTATGGTAAAAAAGAGAATTGAAAAAATATGATTTCATTCTTATCAAAAGAAGGATTTTTAATCTTTGGATTGGGACAAAAAAGGGGGGCTTTCTCTTGGATGATTTTCTCTTTCTCTCTCACCCAACACACACACACACACTCTCTGTTTTGAAGAAAAACCAAGTAAAAAAAGGAAAAAAGAAGCCAAAAGCACTTGTTTTATTATTCTTTGATGAACAACACTGAGGGTAATATTCCAAAGTCCCAAAATCATTCAAATCTAGTGTTAAAATTTGATTTACTGTAAATTTCTATTTTTCTATGTTTATAGCTTGAATTTCCACTTGTTTGATTTCTTGGATTTGATCTTGTTTATGAGTTATTAATGAGTTTTATGCTTATCTCACTCATTAAATTGTAAAATTCCATTTAAATAGTGTAGAAATTGAGAAAGTAGGTGATTTAGAATTTACTATTCATCATCTTCTTCATTTTGTTCAAACTTTGAATTTTATGTTTCCTTGCTTTGATCTTGTTTTTCTTCATTTAAATCATGTTAGTCATGCATAATAATGAATTTTTTGCCTTTTCCATACATTAATTTGAGTTAAAATGAATTTTAGAAATTTTTAGACATCCATGGCATCATTCCAGTGACTGAAAACGATTTTTTGGGGTGAGTGTGACTCACGCGAGTCACACCCTTAGGCCATGACTATCTTTTTTCCTTTTATCTTCTGTTTGGCCTCTCACATGCATGTTGACCGGCTTCTGACAAGTGTACTAGATTGGCTTAGTAATATAGAAAAATATAATTATGACCCAAAATATCAAACCCAAGAGAAACCTATGTTTGTGTGATTTTAATTTTAAAACAAAATTTGTGTGAAGAGAAAAGAAGAGAAATCCCAAAATTTTGATAGTTGAAGATTAAAAACTAAAAACAGAATTTTAAAACTAAAAATAAAACAATTGAAAAAGTTGAAACAATTAAATATAAAACAAAAGCAATCAATTAATTGAGGTAAAAATCAATATTAAAAATAACGTTCACTAAAGGACTATCCACCTTAACCAATATTATTACGACTTAATCGAAAGAGAAACACAAGTGATTATGAAGAATTCAGATTTATAAATCCAGATAACTTTACTCAAGATTATCATTCCAAGCATTAAAATTCCCTTATTCAGAACAATCCAACACTTAGCATAAAGATCTGAATTAATCCTCCTAGATGTCTATTAAATCATTTCTTAAGTAATTCAACTTTCACCTATTCTTAGTTACTCCCTTCTTAATCTTAACTTACTTTAATTAATACAAAACTATATCTTATTCAGATTATAATCATGCATTAACCTAAATAAATTAACCTAAGAACATGCATATCAATAATCAATCCAAAACCAATTATTAACCAATGTTTAATCAAGTTAACGATTAATTCTTAGCTAAATAATGATAAGACTATGTTTAAGAACTAAGAAATAATCAAACTTGCATTAAATTGAAGCACAAGCTTAAGTCATAACAATAAAAGTTAAGAATTCAAGTATCTTTTAGCAAAAGTTAAAGAAAACTACTCACTATTCATGTTTAAAACTAAAACAAAGCTTTGAAGAAAGGAGTAAATACAACAAAAACAGTAAACTACGTAAAAACAAAACTAATAACTAATAACTATTCAAAGCTAATGTTGATTAATGTTTGACTCTTGATTCCCTCTCTTTGGTGATTCAAACTCTTTTTTATAGGAAAAATCAGTAGTAGAGTCCTTCTAAAACTCCAGAACCGAAGTAGAAAGTAAATTCTCCTTGAACGGAAAGTCTGAAAAATCCTTCGCTTTATGGGATACAAAACACGTGGCCACTTGATTTTCTTCTTGCAAACATGCACTGCCGTGTATCCTTTATGTTAGGATACATGGCCACTTAATTCTCTTTGCAAGGAGTCACATGGCCACTCACTTCTCCAGCAACAAGTGGTACACGACCACTTAATTTCCTCCAACCAAAAGTGACACACAGCCACTCAAACAAGACAGAAGGAAGATACAGGACCTCTTCTTCAAGAAACAGCAAGATGCACGACCATTCATATTTTCTTCACTTGAGACACACGCCCACTTAAAGAAGAAAAGAAAGAATACAAGGCCACTTAAGTTTTCAAGCAATGAACTACACGGCCACTCATGAGTCTACTGGACTTCACATATATTTTCTTGCATGAATTTCTCAAATTCACAATTTTGGCCCAAATCTTCCTGACTTTTTGCAATTAACCTAAAAAGCATCAAAACTTTAAATTAACTTCTAAAACACACAAATCAACATTTTAACTAAAATTTAACCAAAATTAATCCAAATTAACTAATTAAAACCACTCAAAATATACTAAAAATAATATATAATTCACACTTATCAAATACCCCACACTTAAACCTTGCTCGCCCTTGAGTAAGTTAGAACAATCCACCCCTCAAAATATTCAAACCTTGAATAAGAATTATGCATTTTATAACCTAGCTTAGCATTTTAACAAAAGCACTTATAATCTTTAAATAGAATAACTTCAATCAATACAATATAAGTTAATTTTCTTGAGTGTGTGCAAGACCAAATCATTTTAAGGATTTTATAAATCAAAACATCAATACAACTAGATAGTGAAGTGTAGAATATATGGATGCATATGCATGCAACCAGTTTCGCGCTTGAAACTCTAGATACACCATAAGCCTCTCCTTTAGCACTGGAACCCAAAGGTAATCTCGGCTAAACAACTCAAAACAAACTTAAAATCACAAAGGTCTTTCAAGGGTTGTAATGGGGCTAAGATTATGGTTATGAAAAAATGGATGTAAGATCAACAATAAGAATAGCCACTCTAAGACAAAACAAATTAATATTCCTATTAACTAAATCAATGAATAACTTAAACACACTTGCTTGGCTTTCATAATAAAAAATATACCCAAGTCATATCCTTTTTCAAAGTCACCAATATTTTTCCTTCCTTGTTCTACCCCACACTTAGATTTTTCCATAAATGCTAGCTTTCTTTTTCTCCATCTTTTCTTCTTTTTTTATTTAATATTGCTAGCACAAAAATATACTTAAGCAACATCAAGGTAGATAAAAGGTAAATTTCTAACTTGACTCTTACTACACCCATCAAAATTTTCACAAAACTATATTTAATCCTAAAGTGGCTAATTCCATATGGTAAGATAAAGGCTTTTTAGGTTATATGGTAAAAAATTGAGTGTAACAAGAAAATAATGATGGTACGCATTAAGCATACTTTTTTTCCGGCTCAAATTGGCTTACAAAGGATAAAAATTTCATAAGGGTAGGAAAAAGATCTTTAGAAAGCTTAACAAGAAAATTGTTGCCTAGATCATTTTCTAAGTTGTCTGAGTTGCTTATATGCTTCGAAAGGTGATGAGGAAGGTTCTAGTGCTTTAAATTTCCTTACTTCACTACTTCATTGCATTATTTTTTCTAAGTTCATAAATTGGTCTAAGTGCTTTCAAGAAAATAAAAACTAACAGATATTTATCAAGCTGAAGATTAAACTATCTAAAGATTCATTAAACAACATATTTGTTCTATTGCCAAACAAAGGTTCTTAGCATGCATATTCTAATATTCAAGTTCAACATGTTCATAGTTTTGAGGGAAAACTAGGGCAAATTAAGTTCTCATGCAACTAAATGAAAAAGTGAACTACATAAGTTTTTAATAGGTTTTACAGACTTACTAACACTAAAAAAACACAACCAAAGAAAAACAAAACAAAACAAAAATAAAACTGATTCATGAATACAAATGAAGATGGCTAAAAGTTAACTCCCTGAAAGTTATGCTATCCCCTCCTCAAAAATTTGTTGTCCACAGCAAATGAAGACGAACTTATGCTGATGGAGGTGGAGGTGGTGGTGGATTTTGCTCCTAATACTGATAAAATCTCAACAAATCATGGCATGTAATGACATTGAAATAACATTAAAGAGATAAAAAGAGTAGGTACTTACTTGGGAGTGAAGAACCCAACAAATTTTGTAGCACAATATGTGAGTGAAATGTGTGAATGTGAATGCCCTAACAATATGAAGAAAATGATGGAAAAGAGAAGGAAAATGGAGAGAGGAGAGAGAAATATGCAAGGAAAGAGAGAGTGGTGGTTGGAGATGATGGTAGGTGGTGGTGAGTGGTTGTGGAGGAGATTAAACTTGAAGGAGATGCAAGAGTGGTATATGAAAGAGAATGAAAATGTGAAAGAAGGAAGAAAAACTCGGAGGGTATTAATAGGGAGGCAGCGGCTTTATACGTGGCCACGCATGGGTGTGTATACACCCACACGCAGGCGCAGATAAAGGATGGGCAAGGAGACATGGCAGCGTGGGTGTATGGCCAAGAAAACACGCAGGCACGAGTGGATGGGGCAGAGATGCAGTAGCTTCATGTGCTGGCATGCATAGGAACAAGCAATGGTTAGGCACGGGCGTGGGTTGGCAAGGGGCGATACAGTGATCAATTGCATGGGTAAGCAGATTTGGCCAGAGAAGGACACGCGGGTGCGGGTAGACATGACTACCTAAACATGTGGGCGCGTATAGACTTGTACCAGTGAATAATAAATAAGTGAGTGTTCCAAATAAATCTAAGTTTTCATTGTTCAAATACATGTGCACTCCAGGTATTATTTCAACTCTATTTCCTTCTTGATTTTTTTTCTCTTTAAATCTAAAAACATAGTTTGTTGAAAAACCAAATGCCATTACACAGCTGAAATTTTAAAAACCCATTAAGTTGAGATTAATTTCAAAAACCTTGTAAACCAACCTTAACTTCAATTCATGAATCGAAACTTAACAAAAACACACAAAAGTTAAAGACAAACTGTAAAATGAACAGAGGGAGAAGAGTGAAATTCTGAGTTTAGAGTCTTCAGCTAGACTATCCAAACCGCTTTAAGAATTTTGAAGCACAATAGGTGCCTTAGCAACCTCATGTTGTCCAACGTTATACGGTTTGAGCTGATGACCGTTCACCTTATATTCACGTCCGTCTTTTGGATTTTTGATTGTCACTACTCTGAATTTATTACTTGACATGACTTGATATAGCCCGAGCCACTTAGATTTCAGCTTTCCTAGAAACAAACGAAGACGACTATTATATAAAAGCACTAACATACCAGGAACAAAATATTTTACCCTTAAGTGTTTATCATGCCAACATTTGGTCTTTTCCTTGTATAGTGCTGCATTGTCATATGACCATTGTCGAATTTCATCGAGTTCGTTGAGCTGCAATTTTCTCTTTTCTCCTGCATTTCTCAAATCAAAGTTAAGAAATTTTGTAGCCCAATAAGCCTTATGCTCTAATTCAACTGGAAGATAACATGCTTTTCCAAAAATAATCCTATAAGGAGACATGCCTATAGGGGTCTTAAATGCAGTTCTATAGGCCCATAGAGCCTCATCTAGTTTCCGAAACCAATCCTTCCTAGAATTACTAATTGTTTTTTCTATAATTGATTTCAGCTCCCTATTAGGCAGCTCTACTTGCCCATTTGCTTGAGGATGGTATGGGGTAGTTATCTTGTGTTTGACTCCGAATTTTCTAAGCAAGATTTTAAATTGATGGTTGACAAAATGTTTGCCTCCATCACTTATTAGAGCTCTTAGTGCACCAAACCTAATGAAAATATTTTTCCTAATAAATTCCAGTACTATTCGGGCATCACAAGTTCTAGTGTTTGTGGCTTCAACCCATTTACTAACATAGTCCACAACGACTAAAATATATTCAAAAACAAAGGAATTAGGAAATGGTCTCATAAAATCTATTCCCCAAACATCAAAAATTTCTACTTCAAGCACATTATTCATAGGCATTTCATCCCTTTTAGAAATATTCCCAATCCGTTGACATTTATCACAAATTTCAATGTAAGATTTGACATTCTGAAATAAAGTTGGCCAAAAAAAACTTGATTGGAGAACTTTTTGTACCATTCGATTAGGTCCATGATGGCCTCTAACCTCACCTTCATGACATTGTTGCATGATAGCCTATTGTTCCGATTCTAGTACACATCGTCTTAGCACTTGATCCGGGCATATTTTGATAAGGTACGGATTATCTCAAAGGTAGTGATTGGCATCCGCTTTAAGTTTTTTTCTTTGTTGCCAAGTAAACTCCTTAGATAGATATCTACCTACAAGAAAGTTAGCTATATTAGTGTACCATGGAACTGAATTTTCATAAGTATAAAAAGTACAAATGTGTTCATTGAAAAATAAGTCAGAAATTTCTCCCTTTTCAATGTTAGCATGATCCAATCTAGATAGATGATCAGCTACAAAATTCTCAACTCCTTTCTTATCCTTAATCTCCACGTCGAATTCTTGGAGTAGTAAAACCCATCGAATAAGCCTCAGTTTGGAATCTTTCTTTGCAAAAAGATTTCTCAATGCCGCATGGTCCGACCACACTGTAACTTTAAACCCTAGGAGATAATATCTGAATTTTTTGAAGGAAAAGACTATCGCCAAGAGTTCTTTCTCTGTAGTTGTGTAATTTACTTGGGCTCCGGTGAGTATATCGCTTGCATAGTAGATGGTATAGAAAATCTTCTCCTTCTGTTGTCCTAAAACCGCTCTGATTGTATAGTCACTTGCATCACACATAATTTCAAATGGTAAGCTCTAATCGGGTGATGCTATGACGAGTGTACTTACTAACTTTTGCTTCAATAGATTAAAAGCCTGCAAATACTCAGCATCAAAGTTAAATGCAACATCTTTAAGCAACAAATTAGAAAGTGGGTTGGCAATTTTAGAAAAATCCTTAATAAATCGACGATAAAACCTGGCACGACCAAGTAAACTTCTAATGCCCTTAACACTAGTCGGTGGGGATAATTTCTCTATCACATCTACTTTAGCCTTATCTACCTCAATGCCTTTTTCAGAGATTTTATGCCCTAGGACAATTCCTTCTCTAACCATGAAATGATATTTTTTTCAATTTAGAACAAGGTTAGTTTCTTGACACCTTTTTAAAACCAATGCAAGATTATTCAAATAAGATTCAAAATCATGACCATAAATTGTGAAATCATCCAAAAAAAGTTCCATAAATTTTTCAATAAAATCATGAAATATGGCCATCATGCATCGTTGAAATGTGGCAAGTGCATTACAAAGACCAAAGGACATTCTCCTATATGCAAATATTCCTTAAGGATATGTGAATGTGGTCTTTTCTTGATTTTTTCGGGCTATAGATATTTGCATATACCCCGAATATCCATCTAAGAAACAATAAAATCTATTTCCTGCCAGTCTTTCTAATATTTGATCAATAAAGGGCAATGAAAAATAGTATTTCCTAGTGCCATTATTTAATCTCATATAGTTAATGCATACTCTCCATCCTGTTACCGTACGTGTAGGAATTAACTCATTATTTTCATTGATTACTACAGTCATTCCCCCCTTTTTAGGCATACATTGAATAGAACTCACCCAATTACTATCAAAAATAGGATAAATTATACCTGCATCAATTTCAGTACTTCCTTTTTCACTACTTCTTGCATAGTTAGGTTGAGCCTTCGTTGGGGTTGCACCACCGGCTTGAAATTTTCTTCCATGAGTATTCAATGTGTACAATAACTAGGGCTAATTCCTTTCAAGTCGGATGTTACCCAACCAATCGCTCTTTTATGCTTCTTAAGAACTTTAATGAGCATTTCTTCTTCCAAACCTGTTAATAAAGATAAAATAATTACTAGTTCAGCATTATCCTTTAAAAATACATATTTCAAATGAGATAAGAGTGTTTTAAATTTAGAATCTCCCATAGGAGGGGACGGTTCATCCTCCATTTTATCACTTTCATCGTGTTCTTTTTTCAGATTATGTATCAACTTCTTTTCCTTTGCTTCCAATTCCTCCATTTCTTTAGGATGCATCAAATATTCTTAAAGCTCATTATTGAGAATGATCTCCTCTTGTTTTGTGTTGACACACTTTTGAACATCATCAACAAAATAAATGGACTCTTTAAAATCATATGAGGAATGTTTTAGGACCTTAGTCACATTGAAGACCATTTCTTCTTCATTGAATCGCAATGTAACCGTTTGCCCATGAACATCAATTAGAGCTCTTGTCGTGTTCAAGAAGGGTCTTTCCACAATCAATGGCATTTTTCTATCTTCCTCCATATCCATCACCACAAAGTCTACGGGAAAGATGAAATTTTTTACATTCACCAATAAATCCTCAATGATATCCTTTGATTTCTTCACCGATCTATCCGCCAATTGAAGTGTCATTTGGGTTTTCTTTAGATATCCTAAGTTCAATTTTCTACAAATTGACTAAGGTATCAAGTTAATACTAGAACCCAAGTCACATAAAGCATGCCCAACAAAATTTCATCCTAATTCACAAGGTAATGTAAAACTACCAGGATCTTCTAATTTTTCAGGAATTTTATTTGATAAAATAGCACTACAATTACCGGATAATTGAACCATTTCTATGCCTTCTAGCTTCTTTTTATTAGTGCAAAGTTCTTTCATAAATTTAACATATTTAGGTATGTATAATATAGCTTCAACAAATGGTAGATTTATATATAGCTTCTTAAACATATCCAAAAGTCTACTAAATTATTCATTTTACTTTTCTTTTCTAGCTAGCACAGGAAAAGGTAGTTGAGACTTATCAAGTACAGTAGAAACAAGTTTTTCTTTACCTTTATCCTTCTCAACAGTATGAGGCACTTTCTTAACTTTTTTAGAGTTAGGAATACTTACCTCTGTTGTTGTTTCCACCCTTTGGGAAGAATTCTTACCAATTTTAGTCTTTTCTAACTCCTTTTCACTTCTTAAGGTGATTGCTTTAGCTTCCTCCTTTGGGTTTCGGTCAACATTTGATGGAAATATCCCTTAAGTTCGGTTGGATAATGAAGTAGCAAGTTGCCCCATTTGGTTTTCTAGATTCCTAACGGATGCCTCTTGGTTTCTCATCCAAATATCTTGTGATTTTCATCTAGCATATTGACTAGCCAAGATTGCATTTTGAGAAGCCATGAAGTTTGCAATCATCTCTTCTATATTGGATTTCTTTTCTTGTGGAGGGGGAGGTTGAGACTTTTAAAAATCGGGTGGTTGATGGTATGATTAGGATGGGTATTGGTTTGGATAATGTGGTAGAGCTTTATCTTGGTATGGGAAATGGTTATTTGAAGGTTGATTATGGTTAAAAGGAGGTCTAGGATGAGGGTTAAAAGAATAAGCTTGATTACCTTCCCTCTATGAAAAGTTTGGATGGTTTCTCCATCCCGGGTTGTAGGTATTGCTATAAGGGTTTAAGATATTTACTTCTTCTACCATTCCTTCGTTATTCTTTATTCCCAGAGATCCTTAAATTCCTACATAAGCATCAACTTCATTAGATAACATGGAAACATTCTTAATTTTAAGCTCATTTATTTCTCTTAAATGTTCTTTTTTCATTAATTCCATTTGAGTTTTTAACATAGCTACTTCATCAATATTATAAACTCCCTATTTCTTTTGTGCTGCTCTAGAAGTTGTCCATTGAGCATCATTGGTAGCCATCTCATCTAGAAGCAAGAACGTTTCTTCCGAAATTTGATTCATAAAGCTACTGTTTGAGGTTGCATCTAGCAAAGATCTTATTTATTGATTGGCACCCGCATAAAAAAATGTGCATTAGTTGATAAACAGGAAACTCATGATGAGGATAGCTCTTTAAAAGTCTCCTAAATTTTTCCCATGCTTCATTAAATGGCTCTTAATAAAACTACTAGAAATCATTGATTTGTTTTCTAATGAGAACTGTCTTAGTGGGTGGGAAAAATTTGCAAAGGAATTTTTCTTGCATTTGCTGCCAAGAATGGATGGATTGATTAGGTAGCATTTGTAGCCAATCCTTAGCTTTTCCTATGAGGGTGAATGAAAAAAGTTTCAGCCTAATTGCATCAGTTGATACATTTGAAATTTGTACATTTCACACTAACTTCTAAGAACATATCTAAATTTTGTGCAGGATCCTCTATGTCCGAACCCGAAAATTGGTTTCTTTGTAGTAATCCCAATGGTTATATGTTCTTCATTCATAGGTGGAATGAAGAACATATCTAAATGTTGTGCAGGATCCTCTATGTCCGAAAATTGGGAATTCCAATGGTTATATGTTCTTCATTCCACCTATGAATTTCATAATTCCTTATGGTCCTAAGTCTATACCCATCCCCTAGAGCTTCATGGGGTATGTCGTACTCTTCGATCCTAGGTGGTGGTGGATCATTCATAGGTTGTTCTATCACTAGGTCGTCCATATTGCCTCTTAACCTTCTATTCCTATGTAATGTCCTCTCAATTTCAAGATCTATGGGTAGAATGGAATTTTTTTCTCACCATAAACCAATAGTACCTGAAAAAGAATTAAAATAAAAAGTCAAAAAATAAATGAAGAAGAGAATAAGAACACACAAAAATCCACTTTAAAATCAAAATAAATAAACAAACGCCAATGTATCCCTGGCAACGGCGCCAAAAACTTGACTGGCTTTTAACAAGTGTACTAGATTGGCTTAGTAATATAAGGATGTCACACCCTTCACGGAACAGTCCTTTCCGATACGAAACTTAGCCGAAAACGGTAAATTTTTTTTTCCATCGCCGATCAATTTCGATATACCTTAAATACCTTTACATCAAATTCCTAATCAATCGATAACCTTATAAACAATTAAAACATATATTAAATAAATTCATGCCAAAAACTTATACCAAACACTCACCCATCAATAATCATAATAACAATTAAAATATAGTTAAATCTTTTACCTTAATTTTTTAAGTATATACATGCCAAAATACAACTCGATTTAGCATTAATTCTTCTTTTTCGATCTGGCTCCACTGTGTACAATGCTCCCGCAACACATCATAACCTGCACGCAGTAAACACTACATGCTGAGCACTAGATATGCTCAGTGGTGACTACTAATCCTAGAATTTCTCAGATAAAGCATATTACTTTTTAAAAGCTTTTAAGCTTTATTGCAAAGTAATACAACTATTTTGGGGCACTTTGCAGTCAAATCTCTATTTCCTTCTTTTATACATTTACCCCTGTTCAAATACTTGTTTAGGACTTATATCTTTTACTTTTTCCCAATTGAACAATTACATGCCTTTTTATCGTTTTACTTTTCATTTGACTTTTCTTTCATAAATAACTTACTTAAGCATAAGATTTCACTTAATGTCATTGTCATCACTTTTAACTTTATATAGGAAATTAATATTATTTTCCAAACTTGTTACATTTCAGAGTAACAATTGGTACATGAAATATCGACTAATTTAATTTATCTTTTTTATTTAAAAATATATTTTAAATCCTTTTCCTTTATAAAATCTTAACTTAATCTTCATTTATTATTTTATTCTTATAAAACATTTCTTTTTCTTTTACTTATTAATCACTTTTTTTTTGGAAAACTTTATAGTTTTATTTCGCCGTTTTATTTTCTTCCAAACGAATCATTTTTCGTTTATAACTTTCTATATTCAATTCATTTAAACAATACTGATTTATTCATTACAATACGCCCCTAGTACAATATAATAGGATTCTCAAACACTTAGGACTGGATCCAAAGGTCCCACTGAGAGAGAAGTGATCCCTAAGAAACCATTTCTCGAAAAACATTTCACTTTCATTTTCACTGAAAATACTGAAGCTATGAAGATCAAAGATCCTATCCATGGCAAAGCAAGTTGCCATGACTTACACCACAGTATAGGGTGTCCCTATGGCTAGCCAATTATATACTAAACAAGAATATCATTACCTATTTATTACTAAGGGTAAAACAATCAATTATATTTGCAATAATTTTTAAACATTTAAAAATATTTAATTTCTTTCTTTTATTTCTTGATACAATACATTTCTGATCAATCGCACTCTTTTAGTGCTTTTTGACTATTCAATAACTTTTTCCTTTCTTTTCTTTTATTTCACTTTATCTTTTTAAGTCACTTTTGTGAATTATTCTTCAATAATTCAATCGAACACTTGAGGCTATTCAGTCATTTATACACTTTATGAATTATAGCTTTATAATTCACCATTTTCTTTTATTCTTCTTTTTTTTGTAACTCTTGATGAATTATTTTCTAATAATTCAATAATTGACTTTTTTCGATTTTTTCTTTTTTTCTGTCCAAAATTTTAATCATTCGATATACCAACTTTTATTCGATCGGTAAATTATTTTATAATAATTCACTCTTTTAATATTTTTTATTGACTAATTTATTTTGATAAATTAGTCACACATTTATTTTAAAACTTTTGGAACAATTAGGAATTATATTGATATAATTAATTACTTGATTTTCCGAAAACGTATAAATTGACTTTTTCATTTTTTTTATACTGAAATAATTTACTTCACGTTCGTTTATCGTCACGTATTTATTTATTAAATTATTTCTTAATAATTCAATATTTTAGTTAAACATAATCAATAATTTATTTCAAAAATATTCTAGTAAAACATATAATTTTTCACAAAAATTCGTATACACATTATTTTACAATTTTCATCATTTTCACTCAGTTTATGCATTATTTACCAATAATTCATTATTCTTATTATTTTCATAGCTTAATAATTATTTCAAAAAATTTATCAGTTGACTTTTTATTTTTTTCGTTAACCGTGAATTAATTTCATATTAACTCACATTTTTTTTTTACGTTTTTATGCAATTATTCACTTCCACTTCAATACTTTCTTCTATACATATTCACATTTATTCTCAAATAAAATTCTAATAATTTTAATAAATTCCAATAAAATTTTTTTATGCATTATTTATTATTTACTATCATTTTTCACTAAAATAATCAATTATTTCACAACTTTCACTATATACATAATTGTTACATAATTTTTAAAATTTTAAAATAATTTCCAATAATTCAATAAAAATTCATGGATACTACATATGATATTTATAATTAATTTAGGCTACTAATTACTATTTTCATGCAAAAATCACTATTTTTACCTTAGTGTAAATTTCGGTCATCACTTTAACATAACCCTAAAAATTATATTTCTTCATTCTAATCATTCAAATAGCATCAAATATGTTCAAATTTCATTTCCTCCATCTTAATTTCAATATTTAAGCAATTTAGCAATTTTTTCATAATTACATAATTGGAATTAATTCACAATAAAAGAAAAATCAAAGGATTTTGTAGTCACTTACATTTTTCTCTTAATTTAGGAAGCCTAAGCTTCCTTTCCTTTGCCTTTGTCCTTAGAAGCTTGAAGATCTTCTTTGTTTCCTACCATGGCTGAAAATTCCACCATGAGAAACCTTATTTTTTGACTTCATTTGCTCAAAATAACTATATAAATGAGCTCTAGACACCCTAATATACCTTTAGATGCCTTAAAATCAAATTAAAATCAAGATTTTCACATACCTCAAATTTACACCTCAATCTTTCTCCTTGAAAAATTCTTGCTTTAATCCTTCAAATCAGAAGTTTGAGGCTAGATTAATCATTTAGAGAGATGGAATTAGGGTTAAGATTCTTGAATTCCAAGAGAAATCAAGTAAGATTTGAAAAAATTTGAGAGATAGGGAGAGGGAGAATGTCTCGGGCAAGAAGGAGATGGAGAAGGAGCCAGACTCCTTTCCCTTTTATACTTCTTTAATTGGCCCAAAGGTTGGGCCTAAATCCAATAGGCCTAACCTAATTACTTAAGGCCCAATAACCACTTTTCAAAGGCCCAACAAGAAATCTCCCACTTTCTCACTCCAAATCACTTCAATTTTTATTCCATCATTCTTAAAACATCAAAAATAGGTAGTACATAAATTTTTAGCTCAATCGGAGTCCGTTATCAGTCCGATTCAAATTTATTGGTTCGATTCGACAACTGTCGGTATCACCGAAAAATTTAATTCTCATCACCAAAATATTTTACATAAAAATTAATATAGGCATGCAAAATCTGGCAATTTTTGGAGTTTGTTTACTATTTTTAATTATTTATGCAAAATCAAATCTCATTCCCTACCAGAAAAATTGACTTGTTACCTTTTTCGTATTTTTGACATTTGGAGACCCATTTGACTTCAATTTTACTTCAAATTTCAACCCTGAACTCATCATGATCAATACTTTTCAATGGTCAAATAAAATATTTTTGACTTTCGAATGTCCTTTCGAGCCCGAAAAATACTATTCACCGTCGGAAAGTACTGTTCACGGCTGATCCGATGTTGAGGCTATTACAAGAAAAATATAATTATGATCCAAAATATCAAACCCAAGGAAAACCTGTGTTTGTGTGATTTTAATTTTAAAACAGAATTTGTGTGAAGAGAAAAGAAGAGAAATCCCAAAATTGTGATAGTTGAAGATTAAAAACTAAAAACAGAATTTTAAAACTAAAAATAAAACAATTGAAAAAGTTGAAACAATTGAATATAAAACAAAAGCAAGTAATTAATTGAGGTAAAAATCAATATTAAAAACAACTTTCACTAAAGGACTATCCACCTTAACCAATATTATTATGATTTAATCAAAAGAGAAATACAAGTGATTATGAAGAATTCAAATTTATAAACCCAGATAACTTTACTCAAGATTATTATTCCAAGCATTAAAATTCCCTTATTCAGAACAATCCAACACTTAGCATAAAGATTTGAATTAATCATCCTAGATATCTATTAAATTCTTTCTCAAGTAATTCAACTTTCACCTATTCTTACTTACTCCCTTCTTAATCGTAACTTACTTCAATTAACACAAAACTGTATCTTATTCAGATTATAATCATGCATTAACCTAAATAAATTAATCTAAGAACATACATATCAATAATCAACCCAAAATCAATTATTAACCAATGTTTAATCAAGTTAACGATTAATCCTTAGCTAAATAATGATAAGATTGTGTTTAAGAACTAAAACAATAATCAAACTTACATTAAATTGAAGCACAAGCTTAAGTCATAACAATAAAAGTTAAGAATTCAAGTATCCTTTAGTAAAAGTTAAAGAAAACTACTCACTATTCATGTTTAAAACTAAAACAAAGCTTTGAAGAAAAGAGTAAAAACAATAAAAACAGTAAACTACATAAAAACAAAACTAATAACTAATAACTAATCAAAGCTAATGTTGATTTATGCTTGACTCTTGATATCCTCTCTTTGGTGCTTCATACTCCTTTTTATAGGAAAAATCAATAGTAGAGTCCTTCTAAAACTCCAGAACCAAAGTAGAAAGTAAATTCTCCTTGATCGGGAAGTCTGGAAAATCCTTCGCTTTATGGGAAATAAAACACAAAGCCACTTGATTTTCTTCTTGAAAACATGTACTGCCGTGTATCCTTTATGTTGGGATACACGGCCACTTAATTCTCTTTGCAAAGAGTCACACGACCACTCACTTCTCCAGCAACAAGTGGTACACGGCCACTTAATTTCCTCTAGCCAAAAGTGACACACGACAACTCAAACAAGAAAGAAGGAAGATGCACGACCACTTCTTCAAGAAATAGCAAGATGCACGGCCACTCATATTTTCTTCACTTGAGACATACGCCCATTTAAAGAAGAAAAGAAAGAATACATGGCCACTTAACTTTTCAAGCAATGAACCACACGGCCACTCATGAGTTTACTGGACTTCACGTATATTTTCTTGCATAAATTTTTCAAATTCACAGTTTTGGCCCAAATCTTTCTGACTTTTTGTAATTAAGTCCTTTTCTCAACAAAATAAACTTGAAAAGCATTAAAACTTTAAATCAACTTTTAAAACACACAAATCAACATTTTAACTAAAATTTAACCAAAATTAAACCATATTAACTAATTAAAACCACTCAAAACATGCTATAAATAATATATAATTCACACTTATCACATGTGACTCACTCTCTTGGCTTTTTTTACTCATTTCCCTTATTTTCATGGTTTCTTATCTTATTTTTCATTTATTTTATTAATATAATTTCCTTTTTGTATTTATTCATGTATTAATTTGGCATTGTATTTATCTATTATTTACATTAATCTTTGTTTGCTTAATTGATATTTTTATTTTCTATTATTTTAATTTATTACATATTTGTTAATTCAATATTAATTTTTATATTATTTAGTTTATTAATATTATATTATATTGCTAATATTCGTTTATATTTTCTATTCAATGTTATTTTATTTGCATCTATTTCATTAACCTAATTGATTAATATTTGTAATTTAATTATCAAATAATTTATTTATATATTTGTGTCATATTCAATTCATTTCAATTTAATCATATTTTTATTTTATTTTATTTTATTTATTAATTTATCGTATTATATTTTTACATAATTGTTGTTTTATTTAAATGGTTTAGCATACGATTGGCTATAAATGCTGTATGAATTTCAACTGCATCATGCATTTTAAATATTTTATCTAATTTATTTATATTCCATTAAGCTAATTATTTACCTAATTTATTTAAATTAACTAATTATTTATCATTTATTATTTGATTTAATTCATTATTAACTCATATTGTTATTTTTTGTCCTTCTTAATGAGCATAACTCATCCGCATGTCGAGTTGGGTTGGAGGATTGGAGAATAAGATGGAGCATATTAGCTTAAAATTTACACCTTCATTTATTTATTATTTGGGTCTGTATTATTTTTTCCTTTCATGCCTTTCATATATTTGACTATAATAGCTAAGTAATAAATGATTTTTGCATGATAATAAGGAAAATTCACTTTTGATATTTTCTACTCAATTAATTGGGCTTTTTTCACATAAAACGAACCAAAGTCCACTTTTAATCCCAAAAATCACACAAATTACTCTTTTATAAAATATACATGAGATAACCAATATTTCTAAATCAATCAATATCCTTATTTATTCATGTTTTACTTGTATTATTATTCTTCTATACATTTCTTCATTTATTGCAAATAAATAATTTTTTGAGCGTTAATCTAAAAGCTCACTAAACAATTTTATACATGTTTGCTTGAAATTTTTCTATAATAAATGGACCAATGTCCTGATTTTTATCCACAAAATAATATGTAAATTAAGGATTTTATTTCTTTAGTACAAAATAATTTTTTTACCTTAAAATTAATTAACGTGATTATCCAAAATACACTCGAAACTTAACCTTTTTGTAAACATACATGCGAGGACCAATGTCTTGTTCAAAATAAACATTTCGAATCAATCCCTGATTTATGTATGATTTATCTTTACATTTATTCATATATTTTTTAATGTTTTCTATGTCATGATTTTACAACTTCTAATATTTATGCTTTATGGCTTCCCAAAATGGTAGAGTGCGCCTTACTTTTCCAGTATGATATCTCATGTGGGGAAAGAGATAATGCTAACCAAAGGTATAAATAAGAGTGAGATTCCAAACTATCTCTGGTTTAGGCCTCATAATTTTAGAACTCATTTTTTCAATATTTTATTGGATGGTGACTTCGTAATACCTGCCTTGTGGTGCCTAGCAGATACCCTCATAGGTTGATTGCCAACAATAAATGGGAATAAAACCCTATCCATTTCGAAGCAACCAGATAATTACCGAATTAGGAATCACACCGAGTTGGGTCATTATTAATACAGATACTTACAAAAATGAAAATTTGAAATCTAAAATAAAATAAAAGGATAAAAGTGAAACTACTCAAAAACTTAAAAGAATAATATTTAAACAATATTTACCAAGTAAACAACTTAAGAGAGTCAAAACTGAGATTTTTAACACAAAAAGGATTCACAATGTCTCATTATATCACAAAATACTGTCAAAAGAATTTCATAATTTATATTTAATCAATAAATAAAAAATAAGTTGTACAAAATATGGATTAAATTCACAATATTCAATAGTGAATGAATAAATTTAATTCGGGTAAAAAATGAGTCAGGAGTAAAAAAAAAAGCTTTATAACATTACTTTTAGTGAATTTCTCAAAATAACAAAGGAACCTTAGTGTTCACGAAACTCTCCTTTTATAGTATTATCAACAAAATGTTTTTAAAAAAGCAAATATTGAAGAGTAGATCTGAAAAATAATGAAAATGGAGAAAGAAAACTAAAAACTTTTCTTCTTTCTTTTTCTTTTTTCCTCTCCTTTTCTCTTTTTCTCCGTCTTTTTTTCCTTTTTAACCTGCTTCAAAACCTCTACCTTAACCATGGGAAAGGGGGGAATTTTATACTAAAAGGGCCAAGTCACAGACTATACTCAGCCAACTTAATCCAGAGAGCCTAGACTTGCCCGAGTTTGGGGAGACTTGCTCGAGTCCATGAGATTGAGTCATGGCCTGGACTCATCCAAGTCAAGGGTTGGACTCAATCTGACCCTCCTTCTGTGACTCTTTGACCCCACGAACTAGTTTTCAAAGCCCAAAAACTAAAAATCTTTTCCTCATTAAGGTAATTTTAACAAAAGCGGACTCAAAACCTAATGTCTACACTATGAATGACCTAAAATAAAACCAGACATTTCATAAGTCCATCTGAGAATCAATGAAAATCTAGACTGTTTTATAAAGGAGACCTAGTTTCATCTTATTTTAAGAAATTGCTTTGTCTGATCAAACCAAGTTCATGGCTTGCATGCATCTAGTCAAACAAGTTTTTATGAAAAATCTCCAGATCTATATGAACTTCATATGATTAAGAGCACCTTGTCTAATCAAACAAAATTCATCCTGGATGGTTTTGTCTGATAAAAGAAAGCTCATTTGTGTGATCAAACAAAACTTCTAGAATGCAAAGTTGAGAAAATGAGGGATATTTACATGTTTTATTTCTTTATGCTTTATATTTATTGTCCTAGTACATTAATACTATTTATGGTGTTTCCATACCATTATAAATGTTAATATTTTTTATAAATCATGTTTGTGTGAATGTGTGATGATATTGTTTACAAGTCTTGTATATATTTGTATGTTGTTGGTACAAATTTAGAGGAAAAGGATTTATATGCTTTCTATATCTTGTCTTTTAGTTTATGTCATAATGGATTTTAATGCGAAAAATACATAACCTCATAAAAGGTTTATATGTTATAAAAAAATAAATAGAACTTTATTCAGTATCATTTTCATTATAAAAGAATTCACAAAATAATCACCAACTAATTTGGAAAAAGGAAAAAAATACTAAAATACCTTTAAAGTTATTTGTAGGGTATTAAAATTGTCTCTATAGTTAATTTTGGAACAAAAATACCTTAATTTTATTTTTAAAAAAAGGGTATTAAAATGCATCCATCAATTTTGAGTTAACGGCACTGACGTGGCATTCAAATGTGGTAAAATATGCCCCGTCATTGACACGTCAGTGCCATATATTTTTTAATCCAAAATAAATTTAAGGGCATTTTAGCACTTTAATAAAAATGTTAAGGGGAATTTTAGTATTTTAAAAAACTTTTGGGGTATTTTTGTATTTTGAGGAAGACATTAAGAGCATTATAGTACCCTAATGAAAATATTAAGAGCATTTTTATATTCTGAAGAAAACATTAAGTTCATATTTTTAAATTTCTCAAATAATGTAGTAATTATTTTTAATTTTTAGTGTTTAAATCACTAAATAATTTTTTAATAGGTAAAATTAGGAAAACAAATCTAAGAAACATAATTAGTTTTTTTTTTATGAATTTCCTTAGTTGCTAATAAATTTGCTAAACCCTATAACCACACTTTCAAATTTCAGTATCATATTCATCAAAAAAAATTAATTAATATATATTCTAGAACTAGATAATTTATTTGTAATTTGTTTTTTTTATTCCTACATTTATTAGGGACATATGTAAAGAATATGAGATATTAATCAATTTTTGTTGGTAACAAAAAAAAATTAAATAAGCATATATTAAAAAACTAATCAGTTAATTTAAAATATCAAGTGAACTATAATGTGAAGTAAATATAATAAAAAAGAGATATACCTATGAAATTGAAACAGAATAGGTAATAATCAATATAATGTTAGATAATATGTTAAATTTATAATTATTAGATGTTTAAACTTATTTAAATACTAGTGCTTAGTTAAAATATTCCAATTAATAAATATTTATGTTTGTATGTAAAAAAGAAAAATATAAATAAAATTTAATGAATTGAATATTTAAAAGTCCTAATTTCTTAATCTAATTTATACATTCACTAAAATTATAAATTATATATTTTTATACAAATTGTAGTTTAAACAAATCAAAAAAAAAATTCCTATATATAAAATTTATTTAGTTTTTATCAAATATAATGTATTTTTCAAAAATACCCTTAAATTTTTCCTCAAAGTACTAAATGCCCCAATATTTTTCTTAAAGTACTAAAATACCCCTAACTTTATTTTGGATTTAAATACATGTGATGTTGATGTATTAATGGCGTGGAATATTTTGTCATGTGTCAATAGGACAATACCACATCAACAACGTTAACTCAAAGTTGACGGAAGTTTAATTTAGGGATATTTTAGTATCTTTTTATTAACATCAAGGGCATTTTTATTTCAAAATTAATTACAAATGTATTTTAGTACACTGTAGATAACATTAGAGATATTTTAGTATCTTTTCCCTTTGGAAATTCTGAGTAAAATGGATAAAAAATGTATTAGTGACCAACGTCACTTTTTTCCTACAAATTGTTGTCATTCAAAGGGTTTACCTCCAAATAAAAAATTTATTGGACTTAAAAAGAGTAAGAGAATTTTCATTGCATGTGTTCATAAAAAAAAATCACACATTTGGAATTTTTATCTTAAAATAAAACAAAAGATTTTTAGTGACCAAAGTCACTTTCCCAAAAGCATTGTTCACCATAAAAGGACCAATATCCTAAGATTTGATTAGACAAAATAAATGATTTTTTTTTTAAATAATTGGGATATTTTCATTGCATGTTCCATTAAACTACCACTTTGAATAAAATGGGATCGATGTCCCAATCCCTCTTCAATAAGTAATTAAATGAAATACTTTCTCGATGTTGATCACAAATAATAGTATATATAGGAACTCCCCAATAATGTGTTTTCAAATGTAATTTTTGGAAATAATGACAAAATCATATTGAGTACCTTACCATTATGAAATGAAGAAGGTGCACCTAATGAATTAGGTAAGGGACTTATATCCTCATTTCCCATAAATGGCTTAATTCCCTTAAATAATGGACCAACATCACAAAAAGATTAAATAAGCCTCTTTTTGAATAAAATGGATAAAAAATGTGTTAGTTGCCAATGTCACTTTTTTCCTGCAAATTGTTGTCATTCAAAGTGTTTACCTCTGAATAACAAATTTATTAGACTTAATAAGAGTGAAAGAATTTTTATTGCATGTATTCATAAATAAATCACATATTTTGGATTTCTATCTTAAAATAAACTAAAGATTTTTAGTGATCGAAGTCACTTTCCCAAAAGCATATGTCACCATAAAAAGGACCAATTTCCTAAGATTTGATTAGATAAAATAAATGGTTTTTTAAAATAATTGGGATCTTTTCATTGGATGTTTCCATAAACTACCACTTAGAATAAAATGGGATTGATGTCCCAACCCCTTTCCAATAAGTGATAAAAATGAATTACTGTCCCAATGTTGATTATAAATAATAACATAGGAACTGCCCGCTAATGTGTTCTCAAAGATACAGTCAATGAATTCGGATGTCCCGATTTCCTTTAGTTTGCTAATTCATTTAAATACTAAATCACTGTCCAAAGATCACAAAAAGAATAAATAAGCTTCTTCTTCTCAGCCATGGCAGGAGACGTCAAGACCAATGGGCCACTATCACTCTCAGTTTTAGCTAGCCGCTACTTTGTGAAACCATCACAACTCCAACAAAGTTGAAGCTGCTTTTTCTGATGAGTCATGCCAAACCTATTCCAATCAACCAAACTCATAGGCTTTGTCTGATCAAACAAAGTTGATCACGCTTTTTTCCGATCAGACGGAGTTCATGCAAACCAAAAAATTCTAACTTACAAATCTACTTTACAGGTACAAATGAATGCTCCTAAATCAATCAACAATCAAAACATAGTCCTAAAGACCCATATGCCATCAATATTCGCACACAAATGAACAACATCATCAAGGAGGATGAGAGGATGAGCTTTGTCTTATTAGATAATTGTGAGTTTTATCTAATTAGATAAAACCAACCACAAGTTTTATCCGATTAGACAAAACCAAACCCAAAAGATACAAACAACATAATAATGGCATCCAATTTTTACCGAAAAAATGCAAGAAATAACAAATGATAGAAATACCAACCTGGGGTTGTCCATCGCGACACACATGGTTTTCCAACTATAACACCGGTAACGACAATCCGAACATAATCCGTCAAAGCAATTTGGCTTCTCTAATAGCATAACAACAGGAATAAATCCAATGTTCACCCAATTCGGTGCTACGACCACCTTTGCCACCTCTACCTCCCACCTACAGGTTGAAACCTCCATCTCAAGCATGATTCCCATTTTGGCTATTTTTTATTAAAAGAATGGTGAAGGATTTGTGTGTGTTTGGTTGAGAAAACTAAAAAGGAAGAGAAGAAAATCAAGAACAAAGATGAAGAAAGAAAGGAAAAACAAAAAAAGTCTTATGTGCCTTAGGATTCAAAATAAGAAAGGAAGAAAGAGTGAATGGGAAGTAATTTCTGAAATCTAGAGAGACAATGCAGGATCACATCTTTTCAAATGTATTTGGGAAATGAAAACCTTAGTCTGCCCACGTTCCCCAACCTTTCATCTAATTAGATAAAGGCTTTGTCTAATCAGAGAAAACTATCTTGTCTTGTTAGACAAAACGGTCTTATCTAATCAAAATAAACTCTTGGTCTGATCAAATAAAAGTTTTTTGTCTGATCCAATCGATGCTTCATCAAATTAGACTTTCTATGCAAGTAAATAAAATGGTCCACCTCAATTCTCGCATAGTCCAATATAGGGGCAAGCTGATAAGCTTTTCTTGAAAAGTTGTGTACCGTTGCATGCTCAACCTTCAGACAAGGAGCAACCCTTGGACATAGTACACTCCAATGCGAGGGGCAAACTAATACATTTTTCTCTAAACATGTGCAATGATCCTGCATTCATCAATCGAAGGCAAGCTGATAAGCTTTGCAAACATGCCACATTGTAAGATAAATTTTTTTTGCTAACACTTGTTTCACATCTAGATAGGGAGGAAACGTACCCGAAGATGAAAAAAAAAAAGCACCTATTAAAGGGGAAGCACACATCTAGAAACAAAACTTGATCATGGAAGGTTCACCAAAAGATGAAAAGAAACACCTAGTGAGGGGGAAGTGTACTTGAACCTAAAAACAAAACCCAGCGAGACTTAGCACCGTCATCAAATCTGATATTCAAAACCATCACGAGTATATGGTAACAAGCCAAGCATGCATCCTTGTCTTTTCAGAATTTGAATGGCTCCTTTGCACACTTGCACATGTTTAAAGTACCCATCAAAATGGAGGCCAACTGTAGACACTAGGCTTGAGTCTCTTCTAGCCCGAAAACATTTAACGATGATACGGTACCAAAAAGTGTTTTCAACAAAAGATCCCAAATCTGACTATGCAATCAAAACGTTTTTTAAACAAACAAAAAATGTTTTAAACCTATCATAAATTGTACCCATAATAGGGCAATTCTGTCTCATCAAAACGTTTGGTCTAATCAAACAAAATTTAATCGAATCAAACTCTGAGCCATGTAACAAACTCAAAAATATTATCTACCAACTTTATACAGCTGGTATTGCAGATATACATCCACCAATTAATCAGTTTATTAATAATATTTATTAATCAATCTATTAAATTTATTTAACCAATATATTGATTTCGATTTTTATGTAATTTTTTAGATCAGTTAATCAATACATTTTGATTAACCATAAAGAATTTTAATATATAAATTCAATAAATTTTACAAATTGTATGTTTTTTTAATGGTTAAAAATGCTTCAAAAAAATATAAACCAAATATAATATCCATTAAAAAAAAGAAAAGTAAAAAATTCATTATTACAATTGAATATACTTAATTTGCAACTAAATAGAATATTTATTATGCAGATGTAATAAATAAATGGTTGCATAAAAAGATAGTTGGAATATTTATTCACTAAAAATATATATTCTAATAATATTTTACAAAATCATATATCGTATCATTTATAAAGTGCAAAAAAATTAAAAAATTCAACTGTAAAATTAAAATATAGAATATAAAATGTAAATTTCAACGGTAAAATTAAAATATAGAATATAAAATATATATATATTAAAATTTAAAATATAAAATGCACATAACCGATTAACCGTTAGTTGGTTAACTGCCAAATTTTACAAATAAAAACTATAACACTAAATTACCAATTTAATTAACCTAAAATCTATTCACTTTCGGACATCTTTCTGATTAACTACGAAATATATTTTTTTGCCCACTCCTACTGGTGCAACTTCCTTTTTACGTAACTTAACTAATCCCTTAGTCCTTACTACTTTATATCTTTTCCCCTACGTAACATATAAAACAATAATTATCAAACCTCATCCAAAATGGAATAACTATATAGAAACATGAGAAATTTATAAAGCGGGTCAAAGATAAATGCCAACGGAGGACAAAATTTGCACACCATTTTGTGCGCTTCCTTACGTGTTGTTTAAGAGTTGGGTATTTTAATGTATCTTTTTTTGTGTGGAATACTTAAAACCTGATTACTCTTGATTAGTCTGCATTTCTGCACAAGAAACATCCTCAATTAGCAGCATTTCAACTGTCACACAGCATAGTCCATGCGGCATATCCGTATAAGGAATTAAAATCACTTAATTACCAGTCAATAAATCATAACAGGTTACAAGGTTAGCTAGATATGGGGCAGAGACTAATATTGAGTAGCCAAAAACCTTTTCTTCTCTACCGAGCAGGCATATGATTACAATGCAGCAGCCAGTAGCAGGTAGTGGACACCACACTTCCATTAGTCTTCAGGTTCCAGTTAATATGGTAGAATCTGCTAGGAGTTACTGCCTCCATTGAAGCATGAATTTACATGGAGGGCTAAAATCAGACACCATCAAAGCTCGAATTATCAGACAATGTGCATGAAGGGCTTGTGATTCCTAAAATACACAAACTTGCTCCTCAGACAATTACCAATTTATATTAGGCCAAAAACACACGGCACTTCCACTCATGAAGCCTCTTGAAGAGCTAGATTCAGCTCCTGGGTTGACTTGGCAACCAAGCCACCTCTTCTATGGCACAAAGGAAACAGGTATGAAAAAAATTAATCTCTCCCAATTAATTAAAGTATTAAAATTTTATGAACTGTAGAAAATGAAGATTCTACCTCGTGAGGTTCGGCAGGCAACGCTTGACTTTTTCAAGTTCAACAAAGCATAGATTGCAACGTTCCAACCTAGGAAACCAGAGTAGCAGCAGACTGTCATTATAGCAACACAACCATTTCTTATTTGAATTCTTATTGTAGATGACATAAGATAAAACTTAAATACCTTTGCTCTGCTTCAATATCTACACCAACAGGAGTTGACGCTGACACAGTTGAATAGATCATCGAACCAAATGTTCTGACTAGCTTGAGTAGTACGTCCAGAGATATACTCAAATGCCTAAATTTATCAGGCAGTGATAATTAGTGGCATGCCAATTGACAAAATTAAGCAATACCGATGCAACTGAAGCCAACAAGAATAGTTCAAAACAAAAGGGTAGGGCTAGAGTGATGGCTTTAGGGGAAAACAATTGAAATAATGTAAGAAGCTGCTGGATGCCAACCATAGTTACCTAAGGCTTCTTTGGTTTAGAACTGGCAGCCAATTGTTCATATTCAATGGTTCATTATTTTACTACATTTAAATTTTTCTACACCACCAAATAAAATAAAGGGATATAACAGCATTTTTCTACACTACTCTTTTTATTGATTTTTACCCTTAAACTATTTGAAATTGAGAGATTTTGTTCTTATTCTACTTAAAAAAATAGGTAATTTTTGTTTCTAAACCTATCAAAATGGACATATCTACCCTTAAAACAAATGACACGTAGCATTATGTGATTGATTGTCATACCAAAAAAGGAAAAAATCATGTCAGGAGCAAAAATCAATAAAAAAGAAGTTAAAGCACAAAACAGCATTACTTCAAATAATTTAGGTAGTAAAATTTACCTTTATCTTTACAATAAAACCACAATAATACAATCTAATCTTACCGAGTTGAGTATAAGAATTCACAGAAAGGAATAGAAAACCACAACAGAGAAACATACATTGATTTAATTTTGTTTTGGTAAATACATCCAAATGAGGATGAAAAGACACCGCGATGGTAACAACATAGATACAATTACTAGTCTACCTATTGAAGTGGTGGAACCTTTCTGAATGAGGAGATAAAAAAAGAGAATGACAAAGAAAGGTGTGACAAAACGAATGGAAACGTACAAATTCATGAAAGTCCAAGGCAATTTTATGTCGAAGAATGATGTCGACAGCGGTATTCTTGCGATTTTTCTTGAAAGAAAAACTCTTATTTATAGGAATTATTGCAAATGGCATTAATGATCACTCTGTCTAGATTAAGAAAACATAATAAATATTCCTGGAAAGAGAAATTTACTAATTTGCCCCAATCATTTGTCAAAAATCGCTAATTTCTCCTTCAATTTGTTTGGTTCAAAAATACCCTCAAGATTTTGAAAAATTTAGACTCACAGTGTTGATGTGGATAGTTGTACGAACTACTAATCAACGTCACCTGTCCACATTATCAATGGACCTTGCCCTCCAATAACACAGTTTAAAATGAATTATTTTGTCTTTCACATTTTGCAAAAGTAGCTATTTTACCCTTAACATTTGTAAATGTCCTTAATTTTTTCTCTAAATTTCTTTTTTTTTTTCTTCTAAGCCTATTTTTTTTTAAAAAAATAATATATACATTTTGTAAAAGAAATACGAAGGTTAAAAAAATAAATGCTTTATAATATAAATATTCTGTTTCTTTAGAATATATAAATAAAACTACTCTAAAAATAAAAAAATTTTATTACTAATATAATATTTAATTAGATTATGAATAGTGTTTAATTTAATATTTTATGTTAGGTAAATATATATGACTAATTAGTACAATATGAATGAAAAAAAATAAAAAGTAAAGGAGCAATGCCAACTCTGTTGATAGAAGAAGAAATTAGATATTGATCCTTTATTTAGTTTTCAAAAGGGTTGATATTGCTCTTTTTATGTTTTTATTGTTTTCTTCTTTAGATTACTAATTTAGTAATATATATTGATAATCCAGTCATATATATTCACTTCCCATAAAACATAAAATAAAGATTATTAAAAAATTAAGAAATATGAGTAGTGTTCTATTTAGAAATATGGATGGGACAAATTTTGACATGACCCATCCATAAAAATATGACCCAACCCACCCATCATGTTCATGACCTGATCATTTGACCCGCCAAATGACTTGTACCAACCCAATCCATTATGCAATCCATATTACCCAATCCGTTTATAATGTGCTTGTAATCCATTTATGACTCGTTTTATATTATTTGTGATTTTGTAACATTTTTTTATAGAATGTGAATTAAAAAATAAAAAAACAATTGTTTTATAGGCTATACATGCATTTTTTTTAATTTGAATGTGAATATAAGGCACACCATAACCCAATCCAACTCGTTTATGACTTGACCTATCATGACCCAACCCATTACCACCTATAGCGCATATTTTTGTTCTAATGTTTTAATTTTATTGTGTTAATTAGACTAGCATTTTTTAAGAAGAAAAAAATGAGGGGAAAATAGCAATATTTACAAAACATCAAGGTTAAAATAGTTACTTTTGCAAAATGTGAAGGGCAAATCTGTTCCTTTAAATTATGGGTCAGTAGAGGACAGGACCTATTGATGTTGACAGATATATTTAGTTCCTAATTTATAGAGATTTGCTATGGTTACCTTTCTTTTATCTTTCCCAGTTAGACTTAATTTTTTCTGTATAAATGTCTATGTAAATTTATTGTTAATACATAAGAGAGTAATTAGAACTTCTCAAAATCTTCCATTGACAATGTGGATGATGACATGGACTGACAGTTCATACAAATGTGCATAATGTCGCCACCTCAACATCCACCTTAGCACTGTTAGTCTCCCTTTAACAGGGTTACAAAAAAAGGGCAAAATAAAAAACTTGAAGGGCGACTTGACAAGTTTTGACAAACAATAAGGACAAATCAGTACCTTTTTCCCTTCCTAGAGCTATATAATTTACTGTAATTTTTACTAATTTATCTATAGATTTATTATGGGTATGTATAAGAAGTACAAGATGTTAATATTTGTTGACAGAAAGAACTATTAAATAAGGTCATATTAGAGATTAACCAATTGATTTGTGTATTGACAAAAAGGGAAGTGGGCAATAATTTGGGACACATGAACAAGAAAAATGTGCATATCAAGTTGAGACAAAAGGAGTATTTAATATCACAATAATGCAATTCCCAACAGTTGGAAGAAGAAACTTCAAACATTCAAAGGTTTACAGTAAAGAAAAAAAAATTTTGTAGATTAACATGCGCTTACGCATGCACACACATATACACATACACATATGTATTGTATGCATGTATGTATATAAAATGAAAAGTTCATGTGGATTAATTGTCTACGAACCAAATAATTCGTTCTAGAACTTGCAGCAATTTGAATGTACATTACTACTAATTCATGTAATGCTTGTATGAGAAAATTCAGTGAGACAGAGCCTAGTGGCTCAAATAAATGTAATGCACACAAATAAGAAATTCCAAACGGAATGGGCATGACTCAAATACATCCTGCATTTCAGTCATTGGAAGGATGTTATGGCCCTGAGTTTGTGATCGAGTCACTGGGCGGTTGACACTGAAATCATAAGGGTCTTTGCCCTTATTTCGGTTTCTACCCTTGCCTATGGTTGTGTGAATTTGTGAATGTTGCACCTCGTTAAAGGGAGCTGCAGACCTTGGAACTCCCTGGGAGTTGCCTACCTGGAATTAGCTGGAATTTTAACTTGTTTTATTGAATAAAATAGATATCTTCTAATAAAAATTACTTCTAAATAAGAATCCTATCTAAATAGGAATCCCTCTCTAACTAAGAAACTGTGACAATTAAATCACTAATTGAAACCAAATCCTATTATAACTAAAATACTACTACTAAAAATAAATCTTACTATAATAAATATTTAATTAGAGTTAGAACCGTAACATTTATTCCCCCCTCAAAAACAGAGCTTGTCCTCAAGCTTGTTATGCCCATAACCAAATTCCTGATGAATTGTGCCAGCCAAAATAATTTTTTACATTGATGGGTTGCTGTATAATGTTCGTCACAATTGTAACATAATCCTTTTGCTCTGCGTTCAGCTAATTTAGAACGAGTTAATTTTTTTATAAAGGGGGCTGGTGTTGGAAATGCTTCAGTCACTGCCTTAAAGCCTTGCCCCATCCCCATCTCTTTTTGAGGATTGAGAATCTTACAGGCATGCTGTTTTTGTTCAAATGCCCGTGCAAGACTCATTGCAGCAGATAAATTTGGGGGTTTGATCCAGTCGAATTGAGTCATCTAACCCCGCCAAGAACAATCCCACATGCAAATGTTCGGGAATAAGATCATCAATTCTAGCCAACTTTTCTTGAAATTGTCGTCGGTAAATTTCTATTGTTCCCATTTGTCAAAAAGTGAACAAGTCCCCAACCGGATCACTGCCTTCTGGTAAACCAAATCGTTGGAAACAATATTCTTGGAAATCTTTCCAGTTCATCAGTCCCTTTGACCTATTTAATTGGTAATACCATAATTGTGCCTCGCCTAGTATGTGATAACCAGCCAACCCAACCTTGTCCACCTCATTCGTGTGCTGATTCTCAAAAAACTGTTCACATTGATGGGCCCAAATTAAGGGGTCTTCAGTTCCGTCATAAGTAGAAAAATCCAATTTGGTGAATAGAGGAATTGAAGTGTGCGTGGCTGAACCGGATGCTGGATTGTTTTGTTCTACTGCCACCAGACCTGCCCCTTTTTGTGCGATAACTACAGCCCTAACCCCATTTGGCGCGGTTGCGCTGCCTGCTTCATTGCCATCTGCTGTTGGCTTAGGGCTGTGTCCTACTCCCTGCAACTGGTCTTGCAGAATTTGGGCAAGTCTGCCGCCCAACCACTGCTCCATAGCTGCAATCTTTGAATCAATTATGGATTCTGTGATGGAACGCTCTTCCTGTAACCTAGAGTTGATATCATCACCCATTGTGATTGGCTCTGATACCAAATTGTTATGGCCCCGAGTTTGTGATCGAGTCACTGGGTGGTTGACACAGAAATTAGAAGGGTCTTTGCCCTTATTTCAGTTTCTACCCTTGCCTATCTTTGTGTGAATGTGTGAATGTTGCACCTCGTTAAAGGGAGCTGCAGACCTTGGAACTCCTAGGGAGTTGCCTACCTTTAATTAGCTGGAATTTTAACTTGTTTTATTGAATAAAATAGATCTCTTTAAATCGATATTACATATCTAAGTAGGAATTCTTTTCTAACTACGAAACTATGACAATTAAATCACTAATTGAAACAAAATCCTATTATAACTAAAATACTACTACTAAAAATAAATCTTACTATAATAAATATTTAATTAGAATTAGAACCGTAACAAAGGACAACAGAGATTCTGTCCCATATCCAACAAATTCATCCCTAACCACAGTGTTGCACAAGATTACCAGGAAACAGCACTAAAACAGAGACATGCAACTGTCGTTCAAAAGCAGCTACCAACAATGGAAAGAAAAGAAGGAAACAATGCCATGGTTGTCTCCAAAGGAAACAAACAACATTTCCTAAAATGAGGAATAGCAGAAGTATCTTACCTATCCATGTCACTTTCAAGAAGATCAACAAGAAGTGGCAAAAGACCAGTACAAACATCCAATGAGACAATGTCAATTCTTTCGTTCACAACACTGATTACATCACCAAGGACCTGCAATTCACAGCATATACAGAAGAAATAAAATAGGTTGACATTAAACACTAAAATAAATAAATAAAAATGTAGAAGCCAAAAAATTTTTCTTTTGGTCTAAGGGACTTTGAAATTTCTTACACCATGGTCAGCTATCTTCTCCATTGCACCAATGGCCCCCTTAACATCTTGTCTCGCCCAATATCTATGTACAAGCTACAATCAAGCAAAAAATGTTCAGCAAGCTTGCACTTGTACTTCAGACAAAAATATAGACATCCAAGATAGATTCAATTAATTCTTTCAGTATTATTTCGCTGACAGTTAATATACCAAAACACAAATTATACTAGCAGAGGCTGGTAAGATCTCCTTGCACCTTGCACCTTATATAATCTCCATGCAAATTTCAAATTACTGCAATGGATTAAAGAATCAAAGTACGAAACAAAATCCAAGATCTAGATTACAAGAAAAGATACCCTTGAATCATAATCAACCCCAACGAAGGAAAGCACAATGACCGTTTACATTGGACAATCAAAGTGTTGGAGAGAATCCCACATCAAAAGTTAAAGGAAAAATTCAGCACTTAAAATTGTGAGTAAGATAACTTGAACATGGGTTAAGTTACTTCGGATCTGTGGTGAATCCAAAACTATCAAACCCAACTCTCCAAGCTTGTACATACTTCGCACAGAGAATTCAAGATGAGAGTAGACAATTTGATGGCCATGTGGACAATGAATGAAGAATACAGACTCAAAAGTTATGACAAATGTTCAAATGTAAAATAGCACTTTTTAAGACAACAAATAGTGAGAATACTAAAAGATCAAAGGCATAAGGCAACAATTATTTTCATTTTACTTGCTATGTAAGTATGAAGATAAATTCTAAGTATACCCCTTTACAATAAGCTTATACTAATTTTGAGATACTTTGCTAACACTCATTGATCGGATCCCCAATATACAAACAATGAAAAGGAGAGCAAACTCACTGGTATCAGTAATTGTCACTTTCTGCAATATACATGGATGCTCATGCTAGTACAATCTCTATTTCAATTAAGATTACCTGTAACTTTGAGAAACGAGATTGCATGGAGCTGACAAATTGTTCATGCTGTTCCATTAAATCTGCTATAGCATCCTCATCACTGTCAGAAACCATTTCTGTCTCAGCAGACACAGAGCGTCCTCTCTGTTTAAGCTCCAAATATTTGCATGCAACAAGCACAAAATTAGCAGCATTTACAGAGTGGAACAAGAGAGATAGAAAACACCATAATGAAATACCATAAAACAGCATAGTATGTCAATATGCATACCAACTAATGAACTAAATATTTTATCCCCAAAATAATTGCAGAATTTCTAACACAGCTGAGGGAGGCAAGGACAAAATACTCAGGTAATCATAAATACTGATTTGACCTCTCAAGGATGCAAAAAAAAATCTCTAATTTCAATAATCCTTATTAAATTCAAGTTATCGAGATGCATCCACCAACATTATAACATGCAAAGAATTCCTTAGAAAACCAAAAAGTACATGAAGAGAAATACAAGAAATGACAAGCTATATATATATATAGCTGTATGCATGTGTGTGTAGGTGTTTGTGAGCGCGCGCGCATGTGTCTACTGCAAATTTTGCACAATGTTTGTTGGGGTAATTAACCTTTTTTTTGGGTACGCAGACACCAGTAAAATGATTGACACTAGCACATCTAAAATAAAGTAAAATCCAGTATCTGAAAATGTAGCTCTTATTCTGCTTCATTTTTCACATGAATTAATTATACAATTCATTAAAAATAAGAAGCTAATGTACTTACCAAACAGTAGCAAATGTGATCATATTGACAGAAGGCTTAAAAAATATAAATAATAAAATAGAGAACAAAAACCAAATAGCATACGCTTTAAATTTACTCCTACCGTATTAAGAGAAAGCATGTTGACTGCAGATGCTTTCCCAGGGGAGCTCCCACACGTTGGTGCATCAAAACTAAAGGATCTTCCCCTTTTCTCCCAATTGATGACAAGTGAACGCATTCTTCCTATATAATAATGTGAAAGTTAAAGCATTGGAGACTTCAAGAACAACCAAGAATCAAGGTTGACTATACCTGCTTTTTGACTTTCAGTAGGGTTCACATCTCTGTTCAATTTATGACCTCGAGTCTCATCTGAAACAGATATTGGATATTTTAGCATAAGATTCTTAAATTTCAGACATACAGCGCAGGAAAGCCTGAAATCCAATGATTCAACGCATAGCAGGAAAACTTAGCATCCAACATAAGAAATTTCTAAGATCTATCCTCCTCTTGTACAAAAATTTTAGGGTGCATTAACAGTTCTACTACTTGCCTTTAATTTAGTGATAAGTTGCAATTATATTTATAGTTTTTGGGGCATTTCTTAGGCTAAATATTCAAGCTATTTTTGGAGTCCAGAAGTCACGCCACAACTGTGGCAAAGTCCTACAACTGTGGGACACAAGAAATATTTTATTACAGAATAGTGGTGAAAAAACTATTACAGAATAGTGGTGAAAAAACCCACAGCTGTGGGACTGTCCCACAGATGTTGTCACAGTCAAATTTCTGCACTTCAAGCTGGGTTTTTAGAGATCCCATACCTTGCCTATTTTTTCCACAGCTGTGGCAACGCTCCAGGAACTATATATAGCTGAGAATTTTTTAATTAAGAACAGTTCTTAGTTTTTATCTTTTTCTTTAGACGCCTTTAGGGAGAGTTTGGCCTCATTTATTGTTACTTTTTAGTCTAGGTTTCATTTTAATTTCAGTTTCTTTTGTAAATACATTAGATTAATTTAGTTTAAATTTTAATTTAGGGTTTTATTTTCTACATTTGGGGAGAACTCAAGGAGCAAGAGTAAGGATTTTCAGATTCGATTTCTCTTTCATTCAAAGTTGTAAAATGCTCCTAAACTCTCTATTTCATGTTATTTTTATGACTTCAATGATAAATGGATTTTATTTCTTCGGTTTCTTGAATCTCTACCTCCTCTATGTATATTAATGGGTTTTGTTCATTGAAAGTTCATATTTTCTCAATCTATCTTTGCCTATTCATGAATATATGATATTTAGATTATATATCAATGATTGGTCTGAATGGATAATTGAATGATTTTCTATTTTCTTAGATTCGTGCCTTGCTTAGATGATAGTTTGCCATGCCCTTGTGTTTATTTGATTTTGGAATGGTATGATGAATGACTGAGTTTGGTTCATTTATTGTCTGAATGTTGAGATAGTTGAGTGGGCCTTACATCTAGTGTTTAGCCCAAAATGGAGACCTTGGATTGACCTATGCCTAGGAAGCTTAGCTCTAGGTAGGTTTATGCTATGTATTTGGGTTTCGCCTTACTAAGGGACTCGGTACATAGATTACATCTGTCTGATATAGGGTGTTGGGTCAAGATAACTAGCTAGGATTTGCCTTGTATTTGCCTGTTGCATGCATTAGGAATTACGGAGGATAGATTACCCACAGCAATCCCAATTTCCTTGTGTTTTCTCCCTTATGTGGTTTTAGTTATTTTAAGTTTTAGTTTATTTTCTTACCTAGACTAGTGTAGTTTTAGAACTCTCTTCAATCCATAAAACCCGAAACCATCTCAGGTTGCATCCAGTATTTATAGGGTAGTTTGATAACAAATCCCCTTTCCCTTGGATTCGATATTGTGCGGATCTTTAATTATACTCACTATATTACCTGATCGATTCAGTTTACTTGCTGAGTGACTGAACATTTAGCAAAATGTACTCCACCAAGGCCTAATTTCCAAAACACCAAGACCCCAAGCTTCTAGTCTAAACTTCAGGTTAACAACCATTCATCTTTCAATGAGTAATATCCAACATTGCTAAGAACAACACCATTAACAGAGAGAATTTGCTGCACAGAGCTCCAAACTTTAAGGCTTTTTTCAAAATGAGAGTTTTAGTTAACTAATGGGGAAATGTATTTGGGTGCCTCAACACAAAAGCTTCCAGTATTCAACTTTTCACACACAATTTTGTTACCTGCTCAAGCCAATATGGTAGTGAAAGACTCAAACTAGCAGTTGAGATTCAAACCGCAACTTAGCCACAAAAACCTAGGCCTCAAAATTACAAAAGAAATCCCCAAAATCCACACATCTTTAATAGATTTTGCTTAAATTCATCGTGTTATAGCAATATAAACCACACATTCAATTGTTATTCTCAAACCTATCGGTTTCAGACCACAGTGCACTCACACGTCACCATGTCGACACGTATTCATAGGAGCTTTAGATAACCAATAAGAAACAGAACATATGCTCTTAACTTAAGGATTGTAATACTTACAATTCTGATCCTGGTAGCTATTAGTTGTTTCTGTCATCAAATTTGAATCGTGTTTCCATGATCCAATAGATCTATCATCTTTCATGATCCTTTCTGCAGTTGATGTTCCATGAATTGAGCCTTTAACACTAGGAAATGTATTCTTGTCTGCAACACTGCTCAATTCCGTAGGCTTGGAATTTGTAGTTTCAGAAAACATAGGAATAGTTGGCTGGTCCATGTCATTTCTGCTGTTTGGAAATCTTCGATAATCACTAGCTTTTGACTGCAAGGAAAATGGCATCGTTCTTCCAGCAATACCTAGGTCTTTTCTAGATTCAGCCACTGGCTCCGTTCTTGTATTATTTCTAGGGACAATTACAGGTATGATATCAGTCTTGTTGAATATTGGAACATTAACTGCTGGTTGGGCCTTTGCAGAAGGCCTCTTTGCGGCTGCTGCATTAACTGTCATTGGACCAGCAGTGGCTGTCTTTACACCAGAGTTCAAGTTCACCCTTTGTGGAGTACCAGAGGCACTTCCTGCGGCTTCAACAGGTATCAAAGTGATAGGAAAGAAAAATGTCAGTCAAAATCTGAATTAGCTTATACATATATAGAAAACAAAAACAAGAAGGGGAGCAAAAAAAACAAAAGATTCAAAAGTAACATACATGCAAAAATCTTGGACTCCTTAGTTGAATCCTTAAGAGGATCAGAAGAAACTGACAACCTTCCAAAAGATTTAGTTTCCTTTGATAAAGATTCTGAATTTTGTAAAACAGGAAGCCTTCCCAAATTGTCTTTTGCATTGGATTCAAGCAACACTGATTGATTGCCACTTATAACTGATTTAGATTCTGAATAACCATTAAATCGATTACCATTACCTGGTGCATACGGTTCAATACGCTGGACAAACAACACAAGGAAAAAATCAATTTATCATATCAAAAATTTAGATCTGTAGCAGCATAAAATTTTTTTTTAAAAAAAAGGTGAAAAATAAATTGTTCACAAGAAACATGAGAACAGCAGCTATTACCGAGATGTCTACAACCCATACTCCAACACAACTTTGATTATATGAGCAGCCAAGAAGCTTCCCCTCATGAACATTGAGATCTGACAATTTGGACCATCCCACATCCACAGCATCATGACATCTTATTGGTTCCCAAGAGAAAACCTACAAGGCAGAGTATAAAATGAACCTCTAATAATAAGCATACCAGGTGCATTATGTAAGCAAAATACCATCCAGACAGAGAAATTTAGAGATTGAGCTTACTTTCAGATTTTCATGCAATCCACAAAGTAGAGTCCTCCCATCAGGATTAAATGTCATGCAACGCACTCCAGCTGTCTGAAATGGAAAGAAAATGAATGCAATATTTTTCATTAGAACATAATCATAAGATATCTATAATACAAATTTGACAACAATGCTTATACCAAAACTTATAAAGCTACCTCAGGCCCTGCTGAACCGATTAATTCAAAGGTTTCAAGGTCCCAAAATTTGACAGTCCTATCCGAAGAACCTGATGAAAAGGAGAAAAAAGAATACAATAAGAAAGTAAGATGTGAATTTTCAAGGACAATGCAGTTTTCTGTTAACAGATTCACAATTTTAAAAAGTATCCATGCAAGGATGGATACTTAGATAATCATGACTTTATAGTGTTATGCACTAGCATATTTCCAAATTACCAAATAGCTAAAAATGACAGCATTTTTTTATTGAAGGGCAAAGACAGAGATAAAGAAAGTTTTTCATTCAATTCATAATAACTGAAGATGGGCACATAGCCAAGAATAGAGCACAATTCACTACCCAGGATGCAAAACAAATCAAATTGCAAATGATTTCAAATAATACGAAAAAACTAACCTGTTGCCAGAAGAAACTCATGGGGATGAAAATCTATGCACTGAACCTGACCTTCATGACTCTTGAAATCATGCAACAACTTTCCAGCAGTCAGATCCCATAGCTATTCAAAAGAGTATAAACCATAAAGCTTGTCAAATGAAAAATAAGAATAGAAGTATCTGTGTCAATTGTGATGAACTTAGTCTACACAAAGATTGACTACTCAACTTAGTTGGTGTAAAGGGAAAACTTTCCACAAGTGTCAAAAGGTATGGACAAATAGGGTTTGAAAGTTAGTACTAAGGACGTAAGATTGACCATACAGCTTGTATGCTCAATGTGTGTGTGCATGTAAAAGATGGATAACAAAAGCCAGCAAAGATTTATGCCATGTGATGGACTCCCAGTGCAAACAATATCACTAGGTCAAATGATAATCAACAAACTCTAGATTGAACTTTCAACATTTCATCTTGAGTTATCAAAGACATATAGTACAGTGCACAGCCATGACCATTGACTGCATCTACACAAGCAGCTAGACATCGATAAAAACATGCACAGCAAAATGAAATTGGAACAGTAATGCATATCAAGATTTTAATGTGTATAATTCAAGGATGGTTAATGGAAGGTCATTATCACATGGGTCCTAAAGAACAAACAACATTCTCTCTTCATTTTGTACCAAAGATAGAAAGCAAAAGTAAAACAAACAAGCATGTTAATGGTTTTCATGAGTTTATCTGGCATACAACAGCAGAGGGAAAGTAAATAACCTTGACAGAATTGTCCTCCCCACCAGACACAACCCAACGGCCATCTGGGGTAAATCTGATTGCATTGACTCCTCGAGTGTGGCCCTTGTATGTGTGAATACAACCCTTCTTTCTGATATCCCATATCTTAAGATTTGTGTCCAGAGAACCAGATGCAAAGAACTCTCCAAAAGGATGAAAGTCCACAGATATGCAATTGGATCTATGACCCGTCAGCGTTCGAACAACTACACAGGAAACAAAGTAAAAACTGTGAATTGAAGAAACACAAAACATTGATAAGAAAATTAGCAAGCAAATCCCCCTCCGACAAAGTTCTCTAAATGGTACGAAGAACTGATTCAAACAACAACAATAATAACTAAAGATAATCCTGTACTGAATGGGGTTGACTATATGGATTCTCTGTCTCGAAATCCCTCTATCTGAGGCTAAATCTGCTTCGATATCCCAAACCCGGCTAAAGAAGGAGGGATCCCCAAACCCAGATATGGGGTAAGGTTATGGTAGGTTGACTGCCAGTGTAAAACAAAGTCATACCCTTATGATATGGATTCTTTTGGAATTGACTCAAACAATAAAAGAAAAATTTATAAGGAGTTGATATGCATACTCTTTGCCTCTTCTAAATCCCAAAGCTTGATAGTGCCACTTGCAGCCCCAGCAGCTACTAGGACTTCTGAAGAATCAAAGCTTACTGAATCAATTCCACTAGTATGTCCGGTTAAATTCTGCACGTGAATCTTGAAATATAAGATCAAGTAATAAGAGGATTTAACTAGATCCCTTTCAAGCATAATTTGACTGATAAAAAACAACCATTATAGTCATTCATGATACTATTTGAAATGGAAGAATAGATACTGCACAAATCAGCAACAACAGCTTCAAGAAGCATGCAATCAAATCCCAAATACCTAGAGAAACCTGAATGAGAGAACTGACCAGTATGGCATTGGGCTTACCAATAGCCCAAAGATTGACCTTGTGATCTTCCCCTCCAGTAACAAGAACTCTGGATGATTTCCTCCCAATTTTGAGGCAGTTGACACTTGAGGAATGTGCCACAAATTCCTCTTTTAAAAATTATAAAAATGTGGTTAAGGCTAACAATTATTGTTAGTTGAACAGTTTAAAGCAATTATATCCACAGATAAATCAACTAAGAAATGACAACAAAAATAAAACTCCAATAAAAGGAAAAAGAGATCTGATTTAAATGAATTAGGCGACATTGCACATAAAAAATAAATCCCATACGAGTTACAACATTAAACCGTAAAATGTAAATAGGAAAACTGAAGGATACGCAGCTTGTAGGCACGTTTGGTTGTCATTATATAAATGCAACAGCAGAGAGAAATGGAACCCTAAAAATTGGAAAGAAATGTTTATCTTCTCGAGACATTCAAATCAAATCAGTTTACATCTTCTTAATCCCACGAAAATCAAGCTTCAGATCTTGGCAAATCCAACAAATAATCCCCTCATTACTGGAAATCAAAAGGCCCAAACAGACAAAAGAAAGAAACCTCAACAACTGTTGCATAAAAAGAAGAAAAAGAAGTAAAATAGGATGAAACTAAACCTAGATAAGAGGGGACATTGTCAGAGAGCAGCAGCAGAGGCGCTTGTACCTCTTTGTTCTTCTTCTTCTACTTTGTTTCTAGATTTTCACAGTTAAACAAAAAGTGAATAGTTGAAAAACAAAACGCAGTAGAGCATAAATTTGGAAGAATTGGAGAAAAGAGGTTTTATACGAATAATGCAAAGTTGTTTGTTATATTTTTTTGTTAACAAGTAAAGAGTGTCGGCTTTGTTTCCAAAACCACATTTGAATTGGCCCCCAAAAGAGAGAGAAATGTAACTGAGAGAAACAAACGTGTTTATACTTTATACCACCAGATTTTTCCCTCCTTCAATAATTATATTTTCAGAGACATATAACATAAATTAAATAGTTTTGGGGTTTTATAACAAAAAGAAAAAAGGTTTGGGGTCCAGAAATTGATATCCGCGTATACATTATTTTTAAGAAAATAAATAAGGTTGTGAAAGGAACCCAGTATCTCCCTTTCTTCTCTTCTTCCCTGGGCAAGAGACCAGTGCTACCAAACGCATATCTGGCATTAAAATTTAAATTAGATAAAGAAATGGATAATATATAAATTCTTTTTTAAATTATTATCTCATAATTAATAAGTGTTAGATTACTTTTGAATTTACTAAAATATTAAATTATCTGACCTAGTCAAGTGTCAAATTATTTTTTTTAATTTGCTAAAATGTCAAATTATATAGGAATATGTTGAACTTCATGAAAACTGGGTATTATTTATATTTTAAATAAATTCAGAGACTTACATGACATTTAATTAATTTAAAAAATAATTAACTAAAATGCAATAATATAGTGGAAATTATATATTAATCGTAAAAGAAATGTAATTTACCAACCCAACAAAAAAAGAATGTTAAAACAGCCCTCAATTCTCAAATCCTAACGGGCACTAAAGCATCATTATTATTATTATCTTGTACCTTTAAATTAAAATCAAATGTTGAAAGGAACTTAGCAACGTACCCCACCATTTAATCTTCTCATTCACTCCACTTTCTTTTCTCATATTTTTAATAATTTTTAAGAAGTTAGTAAATATTTTATAATGTTCTTTCGTTCTTTTCCAGGTATAATGTTTTGTTGTTAATCTCAGAACGATAAATTAATTTTAGCCGTGATTATTCATGTTTAGCGATTGTAATGTTATAGTCACTATATTATGATTTGTAACAAAAAAAATCACTTAAATTTTATTTTGTAATAAAAAAAGTCACAATTATCTGAAAATTAAGAATCCAACCACCGCAAAATCGAAAATATAAAGATAAATGTATATTTTACGTATTGGACATCTAATAAATTTTGATGCTATCAATGATTTTAAGATTATAAGATAATATATTTTTTACTTCTGTCAACAAATTTTTCTGCTGTCAATGATTTTAGTGATCAGATTCTTGATTTTTCGATTATTGTAACTTTTTTGATACAAAATAAAAGTTTAGTGATTTTTTTGTTAAAAATCGTAGTATAATAATCATAACGTTACAATCGCCAAACATGAATGATCATGGATGAAATTAATCCTTGAAAGGTGTTATTTAATCCTCTCATTATATGTTTGTATCACGAATATAAGTTAATATTTTTAGGGCTAATAAACTTATAAACTTATAGCATATATCAAATGCAAAAATGCAGAAAAAAAAAAAAAGAAATCAATTACCTTTCGCCATTGCTACTTTGTCCAATAATTCCAATAAAACTTTAGTAATTTTAGTTTTGGTACTTCTGCCTAACGATCTTTCAATTGATGGTGTATCTTTCTAAATGGAAATCATAGATTTCGAGACTTTTTGGCCAAATGAATATCCCTTTGTATAATGTCTTTCATCAAAACATTACAACTTACACTTCTAGATTTTTACGGGTAATTTATTACATATCAATTACAAAATCATTTATGACATGTCAATTACCAATATAACATTTATGTGCAAGCATGAAATTTGTAATGATTATCATAAGGACCGTTTAAGTATTTATAATTGAGGGGTATGTATCGGTCAAGTTCGGTTCAATTTGATCCGAATTTGATTTTTAAAGAAATTATACCACTCAAATCAACCGTATAAATATTATGGATCTTGAGAGAATAACCTGAATTTATTCGGGTTTCAACCAAACAACCTTCTGTTAACCCAAAAATTGGAAATTGAATGAAAAGTACAATGGTAGAGAAAAAAAATGAATTTATGGACGTCCAAACACAACAAATCTGCATATCCATACAAAATCCTGACGTACCCTACCAGACCTTCTAGGTACTTGTGTAATGGGTTCTTGTTCCACAACTGGTTGTGAACTTGATCCCATTTCCAACTCATCCTCTATAGGAGCTTGTGGCACTTGAATTTCTCCAAGTTCTACTTTACTCCCACTGTCTTTCTTGAGAAGGAACTCCATTTCCAAGAAAACAGTCTTGCGAGCAACAAATACTTTGTTCTCGGCTTGTAAGTAAAAGTAGTATCCCTTTGTTTCTTTGGGATAGCCCACAAACAAGCAGACAGTCGATTTGGACTCTAGTTTGTCAGATGTTAATTTCTTAACATGTGCTTCACAGCCCCAAATCTTGAGAAAAGACATATTGGGTTCTTTCCCAGTTCATACCTCGTATGGTGTCTTCTCAACTGCTTTAGTTGGAGTACGGTTCAATAGAAACGCAGCAGTTTCTAATACATAACCCCAAAAAGAGATAGGAAGATTAGCTTGACTCATCATAGATCGAACCATGTCCAACAGAGTTCGATTTCTCCTTTCGGACACACCATTCCATTGAGGTGTTCCAGGAGGAGTGAGCTGTGAAATAATACCACACTCCTTTAGATGACTGTCAAACTCTTGGCTTAAGTATTCGCCACCTCAATCTGATCGAATGGCTTTTATACTTTTGCCAAGTTGGTTTTCTACTTCGTGCTTAAACTCTTTGAATTTCTCAAAAGTTTCAGACTTGTACTTCATCAGATAGACATAGCCATATCTACTGAAGTCATCTGTGAATGTCACAAAGTAGCTAAAACCACCTCTAGCATATGTACTTAAAGGTCCACATACATCGGTATGTATTAGTTCCAATAAGCCATTAGTCCTTTCACCTTTTTTATTAAAAGGACTCTTTGTCATTTTTTCATGCAAACATGGCTCGCATGTGTCATAAGACTCTAAGTCGAATGACCCAAGCACTCCAGTTTTGTGGAGTCTTGAAATACGTTTTTCGTTTGCATGTCCTAAACGAGAATGCCAAAAGTAAGTAGGGTTCAATTCGTTTGATTTAACCCTCTTTGTATTAATGTTGTATATCGACTCTTTGTTTTGTAAATCAAGGATATAAAGGCCATTTTGCAACATGGCATTGCCATAAGAAATGCCTTGGCGACGAATATGAGCATTGCCATTTTTAATAACAAAATCAAATTCATCATTATCCAAACATGAAACTGAAATAATGTTTCTGCTCATAGCAGGCACATAATAACAATTATTCAAAACAATACAAAGTCCGGAAGGTAAAGTGAGGTGATAGTCGCCTATCTCCATGGCAGCAACTCGTGCTCCATTTTCCATACGGATGTCCACTTCATTCTTCCCAAGTAACCGCCTATTTCTTAGCCCCTGCACATTTGAACAAATGTGAGAACCACAACCGGTATCCAATACCCAAGTGGTAGAAATAGAAAGGTTAATTTCAACAACAAAAATACCAGAACTGGACGCCTTGGCTCCATTCTTCTTTTGTTCTTCCTTGAAGAGAGCGCAATTCTTTCTCCAATGCCCTATCTTGTTGCAATGGAAGCAAGTGCTCTCACTCTCTTTGAGTTTTGGTGCCTTGGGCTTGGATTGGGCCTGAGGTGCACTCCCACTTGACTTGGGTTTTGCCTTTCCCTTTCCCTTTCCCTTAGCGGGTCCCTTCTTAATTCCCTTTTAAACCATTAGTACAGGATTGGTCTTTCGAATGTTCTCTTCAGCATTCTTAAGCATCCCATGAAGCTCAGTGACTGACTTGTTCATTGCATGCATGTTATAATTCATCACAAATGGATCATAAGCAGCAGGCAATTATCCTAAGATCAAGTCAGTGGCCAATTCCTTTGGCACTAGTACCTCAAGCTTCTCAAGAGTATCAAGATACCCTTTCATCTTGAGTACATGGGTACTAACAGGTGTACCCTCAGCCATCTTGCAAGAAATTAATGCTTTTGTTGTCACGAACCTCTCCTGATGAGCTTGCTCTTGGAACATCTCCTTGAGGTGCACCATGATCGCATAAGCCTCTTGGTCCATAAATTGCTTTTGCAAGTCAAGCACCATAGTGGCCAGCATCAGACAAGTCACATCGTTGGAGTCGCTCTTCTTGGTCTCAAAAGTTTCCTTTTGAACCGCAGAGGTGTTCCATCCTGGTTCTTCAGGCAAGGGTGCATCCAAAACATACGACCTTTTCTCTTGCTTAAGAACTATTCTTAAGTTTCGAGACCAGTCTATGAAATTGGTGCCATTCAATTTGTCCTTTTCAAGGACTGATCGCAATGAGAAATTGTTGTTTGAAGATGCCATTTTCAATCTACAATAAAATTTAGCAAGATTAAATGAGGTCTTATTTATGATCCCACAAACCGAATTAATATCCCTTTAAATAATTCGCGTTAGTGATTTAATGTGGGCCAAGATCCACTTTTCACAACAACTTATTAGTCAAGCTGAGCTTGTACACCTAACAAGTTAAGTTACTTAGGTAGGAAAACTCCAATCATGTCTCGTACATGACTCTTGGATCAAATGGGCTAACATCTTTAAGATGTTATAGCACAACCCATTTATTAATTGCCTAGGTCCGGGCATCCCTTTCCATGTTAAGTCCAACCTACATTCACAACCCATGCCTCACAAAGATAATCGGGCGCATCTAGGACTCCTAGTCTACGTGATCGATGATCGATGCCTTGACATGTTTCGAATTAGGAAGGCAACTTTGTGACTTACTATTTTTAGGGATTCATTTTATTATGGCTTACATGGCATACGCTTTGTCATCCATACATAGCATGCATATATATATATATATAATTGCATAAAGTAAAACGTGACAAACATGGGCCCAAAAACCTACAACTAAGATTCTATACTATTACATAAGAATCTTCGAGTTGGGCTTCTCCACTCCGGTGGGCTTCGTCTTGATTTACAAAGTCTTCAAATAAATTCTATTCTAAGAAATAAATGAAACTTTTACAATAAAATATAATGGCACGCAGGCCATATTTAATTACAAAAACCCAGGGCCCATGAATGCACCATGCATATCCATTCATCACACCAAACAAGCAAATAAATATACATAGCATTCATGGATCAAACAAAGTCCAATTTTGATCAATTTAGCCAAACTCATTAATGAAAATTGTGTACTTGAACCTTTAAGAGAAGATCCTGTGATGGGCCTGGGCCGAAGCCCAATGGACTAAATCCTCTTATTGAATAAGTTCTCTTAAAAGCCCAAAACACAAACTAGTTAGATTTGTGCCATAAATCAACTCTAGTATAATTTCCAATTTTGCCATTTTTAATTTTATGTCATACAGCCCATAAACATTAAAAATACATATAATATGTGCTAACATGAATTAAAAATAAAATCATGAAGAACACATATAATAACACACGGCATTCATGCAAAAACAAACAAACAACAAAACTAGTTGTTTAATGCTTATGTAATGCCATGAAATGCACAAACATTTAAATCAATTTTATGAGTCATTTAATATTCTAAATAAGTCCATAAATATTGATTTAATATTCTGTACAAATCTGATCTAAATGTGTTTTTACCATTTTAATCAAAACAAAACAAACAATCTTGATTAAACATGTAACAAACACAAACCAGTCATAGTTTTAAGTGATTTTAAAATTAATCAATTAAATTATCATGGACCAGAATTAAAACCAAATTTAAACAATGTCCAGACCTGATAATTAATCTTTAAATATCACTTACAAACATGCCAAAAATGTTTTTACATTTAATTTTGAAAACTAGTTGTTAAACTAGCAATTTACATGCCAACTAGCACCTAGTTTCATAATTAACATGTACCATCAGGTATAAATAATTAAATCCGACCATTACCAGCCCCAATAATATCTTAGGAAAGTATATTAACATGTCATATTAATTATAATACCTATCTAATCAATTAAAATCGTTTTTACACCAAAACAATGCAAAAAACTCAAAACAGAAAATTTCAGATTTGCATGTTTTCAAAATAACGATTTTTAATTAATTTTTTCATGCATCTAAAGCGCTAAAATAAGCATGTCTAGGCTCTGATACCACTGATGGAATATGACATGGTATGATAATCATGATAGCACAGCGGAAAAACAAAATTTTTATCATGCATACCATACATATCCAAAACTAGGAACGAAAACATGCAATTTTAGGGTTTTAAAACTTACAATAGATGATGCATTTTTATTCTTTGATTTTGTGATGTCCAGCAACCAAGATGCCTTTATCCACCTTAGATCTCGATCACCAATGCCAAGGAATAACCTTTTTTTGCCAATCCCTCTATTTTCACACACACAATTGCACCGTCGGCTTAAAATCGAGATTGCTAGCTCTCTATTTTCTGTATTGAGTAATGGCTATGGATTGAAGCTACAAAATCTGCTTTTTGTACTTCTTTTAGGTTGCTATTACTACCCAATAACACAAGAGAATGAGGAACTATCCTTTCTCCTTGTGAGAAATTGGGCCAAAAGAATTGAGAGAGAGAGAGATGAAGGTCACGCAATTTTCACAGAAAACCCTAGGTTTTTTTATGCCAACTCTTCTGTGTCTCTCCTAGGGTTTTATTTCTTTTATATCATTATCTCTTAGGCAAGTGTTTTGATCTGAATTTCCTACCTTAAGATAAGCAATTCAAACTCTATCACTTCCTAAAGATAAGTAATACATTTTGAATTAAAATCCTTTGAATTTAAAATTCAAATTTGAAATAAAACATAAGACATTTAATTAAATAAAATCACTTAATATAACTTAATTGCATGTGCCGAAATTCCTTGAATTCCATCTTGGAATTTCGGCCACTTCATAATATATTTAAGTGATTTGATTTAATTTAAATTCCTTTAGGCTTTAATACTCAATTAACTTAATTAACACAAGATAATTAATTAATTGAAATTAAACCTTGTGGGCTGAATTTCTCTCTCTCATGGACCAAAGCCCAATAGCAATATTATAACCCATTACATACATTAATTTGACTTTAATTAAAAGCCCAAATTAATGCTCAATACTTAATTTAAACATTTTAAGCCCAATGCTTTGTGTGCGATCCTATAGGTCCATTTAATGTTGGCAATGAATTAATAAATTAATTCAAAGGCTATATATATTCTCTAGCAAGATATTATAGCATTCACAATTAAATGAAAATGCATATGGCATTTAGTGACCTAATGCAATTTTGCATAGTCCCTTACCCATAAATATCAGAATTAATATAAGGCATGGAACTAGTCATCCTTATATATATTAATTCATTTCTTGATATTCCAGTGACATTGAATTCTCAGATAAATAATGATTACTCATTATTTCATCTCGGTATGGCCATACACTTCTCAGTTCACTGATCAAGTGGCCGATGATATTTTCTCTCTTATTGAGAAGGGTAATCCCTTCACTTCTCTCATGCTCTCTAACATGAATCAATGTATACCCAATCATACCCGTACTTGTCACTCTGTTACGAGCACGTTAGGTGTATGTCAAAGTACACAGTAATTCATAAAGAGTTTCATAGAGATTTCAGGTCTAAGAACTCCGATACAAAACTTGCATATGAGAAACACTTATGACTTGTACCATGTAGTGTTCTCATGAGCGGATCGAATCCAGATACCATGTTCTTTAACATGTATCTATGATCTCTGATTGACACTCTTGTCCTAATGATCCGTAAGACAGAACTCATAAGATCAGAGAGAGCATACTAGTCTTAATTCATTTGTTATTCCCATAACAATGACTGACTAGGGATATTTAGAATGATGTCTCATTTGTTTCAAGGTCTTACAATCCATGTGCCTCACACATGATAACTTAAACCGAAACAACACTCTTGGATAGTTTTATCAATTGATATGCACAGGAATACAAAGGATAAAACAACTACCTCATTTTATTAATTTCAAGTGTTTCGTTACAATGCATTGGGGCTAGGGCTTACACTAACACTTTGATACCATCAAGGAATACTTGTTGCATCCTTCATTTTTCCAACCGCCCAGACCGTCAAAGCCTCTAATCATGTATTTAGCTATGGAATAGGGGTTAGTAGAGGCCATGTTATCTCAAAAGGATGATACCAAAGTTGAATTCTATTACGGTGTATTTTCTTAGTACCCTAATCTTAATGACTTAAATAGGGCGAGAAGGGTATCGAACTGTGGGAATCAATTTAAGTATAAGTGTTATCTTGTATTGACTAGTTGGATACTAAGATGGATTGCTAATAATAAACAAAATAAGGTTGGTTAAATTAAATTATTACTTACTAAATTAATTATCTATTCTAAATTATAACTTTAAACAATCAATATAAGCATTAAAATTACAAGGCATCAATTGATCTTATAAAGATGCAAACAAACACATAAGCATGCAATGAATGGAGAATAAGGCCTATTATCCCTGGATACAACTTTAATTATCAAATAAGGGCATCCCTATCTAAAGTCCATAAGCACTCTCATGTCAGTATGGAGATAAATGAGAAATATGAAGTTCTTTGCCTATTCTTAAGCCCCTCAAATTGAAACCCTTATCTCCTAAGTGATTTCTAACTTTAAGTAAGTTTAATTACCTTTCCACCAAAATGTCCCAATTCTCATTGTGAACAAATTGATTAAAATATTACATATGGTGATTAAGCATACATAATAAATTAAGAACCCAATCAAACTTAAATCATTCATACTTAAAATAAGATAATATATTAATAAAGATCAATTTATACTTGCAATTTTAACAAAATAAAGTTAGCCTAAATACATATTGGGAAAACAAAATACATAAGGAAAAGAAACTAATGTTAAGTAAATTCTAAAGAGAAAAGAGAAGGAAGAATGGTAGATGACTCCTCAATGCTTCTTTAGAAAAATACTTGAGTGATGATTAACCTATTTTGATGCGGAACCCCAAGGTTAAAGAACCCGAAACCCCTTGAACATACACTTTGATCTTAAAACGCAAAGAAGACAAACACCCTCCCTATTGAACCCCCAAACAACACGTGAATGGAAACGCAAATAATCGAGATAAGAAGAATAAGAAAATGCCACAATCAAATGATTGATAAGTAATCCTAATTCTTGATGCAATAGAAAAGAAAGAACAAGCTTTCTTGAAAAGAAATCTCTCAACTCGTTTTTATTCTTCAACCTCCCTTTTACATGGCTAAAAGAGAGTATTTATACTCTTAACTAGTGCTAAACCCTAGAAAATGGATATACATAAGCCCAATAGGTTTAAAAGACCAAATATTACCTAAAATAGGCTAAAATAACTATTTAAAACCCAACTAAATTAAAGTGATGAATTTGAAGCCCAAAATAAAAGATTAACTAATAACCCAAATAACTAAATCCCTTTAAAATGAAGCCCAAATTTACAACTTAAATAAATCATGTGACTTTTAAATGAGGTACATGACTTGTACAATTAAAGCCTAAAGTTGTATAAACCCAAAATGACTTAGACCCAATTCCTTCACTTGCTTCCAAAAGCTAAGTACTTTGAACTTATGATTTTGATTGACTAAATCATCATGACTTACCCTCTCTATGGTCGTATCATCTTTTCATCTCTCCTCTTCCTTGGAGTATTCCTTTTCCTTATAATCTTTTCTAATTGATTTGGAAGTTAAAAGGTAGTTTTTTTATATTTAATAAATGGTTATCTTCATGTATTTATAGATCTAAAGGTATCCCAATTGATGTCTTTTCGAAAAGGGTTGCAAATATGAAAAGGTATATAAAAGGTTGCAATTTTTTGCCTTTGTGACCAGTCGGCACATTTGTATCGAGTTAGACAAGTCAACACAGTCAAGCTCTATAACTATTCATCACCATTGGAATGACTCGGCACACCCTTAATTGCTTCATGATTCAATTCAACATGGCATGAGTCGGCATGCTGAGTCCTTATGACGAGTCAGCATACCTTGTTACGAGTTGGCACAGGCTTTTAAACTTCTTAAAGACCTCTTTCTTCTACATTTCAACAAAATTCCTTTCATTTTTACTTCATTTCATCCAATTAGGCACATTTAACTTACAAAATAAAGAAAACATAAAAAGTAACCTAAAACATAACAAAATACATATATTAAACTAAAAAAATAATGCAATGACACACAAAATGACTATACTAAATTGCATGGCATCAAATTCCTCCACACTTAAACCTTGCTTGACCTTGAGCAAGAATACAAGAATCTAAGTGAGAGAACTAACAAAAATCATTTGCCTTCTAAGCTAGAAAAGAGTTTCCCTAAAAATCATCTTTAACATGAGAAAATGCTTGGAATAAGATAGCCAAATAACTAGTTCCTAATGCTTAACAATGATAGAGTAGGTAAGTTGCATAGTATAGGTAATAAATTTAACCTATTATCTTAAGTTATTAAAATCAAAATAAAAAACATATAGTCAATAATCTAACCAAACCATTCAACTAGGACAGACAATCTTCAAACTTAGAAATTCAAGAACAACCATAGCGATTGGGACAAGGAAAGCTCACACATTAACTCACAATTCTCATGGTATTTTTAGACTTTTATAAATTTTCTAACAACTTAACAATTTTTTAGGTGCATTTTATGCTCCATCCCACTTTATTTATTTGATCAATCTAAATAGGTGCATTTTATGCTCCATCCCACTTTATTTATTTGATCAATCTAAATAGGTGCATTTTATGCTCCATTCCATAAGATGACTTTGATTTTTCTTGCTTTTTTTCTATTTTTTTATTTTTTTCATACATAGGTCCCCATCCATTACTTAAGAGTGAGCTATCAATATTATGGATATAGTTTCCCTAGGACTATAAAGGCTCCTAAATACTAAACTTGAATCATGTCATCCTAATTTTCAAGCATAGCTAGAAAATTGACTAAACATCCTAAGACTTTGAAAATAATCAACAAAAGATAGTAAGAAAAACTTAAAAACTATAATACATAAAACTTAAGATTCTACCAATTGAACATTAAAAATAAGTTATTGACATGGTTTTAAATTTCACTTAATCATGCCAAGATAAACTTCAAAAAAACTTTAATATAAAAAGAAGACAGATGTATATTCATGCATCAACTTAGCATAGCATGCGTAACAAAAACTAAAACACTAAATATATGCAACAAAACATAAACATAAAACAAACATCCCTCCCCCACACATAAGCTTCACATTATCCCTAATCTGAATCCAAAATAATAAAAAGAAGAAGGAAAAGAAATGTTTCCCTTAGTCATCCGAAGGGGAAGGTGGAGGAAATCTAACAACATAGCCCGCTTGAGCTATAAAAGTCTCCACTTTGTATTCCATCCTTCTTTGCCTTCTTACAAGGTTTCTTTGCATGGTCTCCATTGATCTTAAATTGTGTTGCATGGCTTGTGAGTAATGGCCTCAACACCGGGTTAGCCGTGAACAGTATTTTTCGACAGTGAATAGTATTTTTCGGACCGAAAAGTGCACCCAAAAATAAAAAATATTTTATTGGATCATCGGAAAGTATTGGTCATGGGGAGTCTAGGGTTGAAATTTGAAATGAAACTGAGGTCAAATGGATCACGAAAAGTCAAAAATATGAAAAATGTAGCAAGTCAATTTTTATTATCAAGAAATTGACTCAATATTGTATAAATATTTAAAAATAATAAACGAACTCCAAAAAATTACCAAAAATTGCAGTTAAGTCTAAAATAATATATAGATTATTTTGGCTGCAAAAAGTAAATTTTTCTATAACACCGGTATTTTTGGATTAGACTGATAAATTTAAATCGGACCGATAATGGGCTTCAATTGAGTTAAAAATTTATGTCCCACCTATTTTTGATGTGATAAAAATTATGGAATCGATTTTAAAGTGAATATGAGCTTTGAAAGTAATAGCAAAAGTTTTAGGTACCAAAATAGTAAAATTATAGATAAATAAATATACAAAAAGAAAAAAAGAAAAAAGAAAAAAGAAAATGAATGTCGGCAATTGTGGCCAGTGGCCACAATCTTACAAAATCAAAGAAAGAAAGAAACGTGGCACAAGAAAAAAAAAGGTAAAATGGAAGCAGTGGTCGTCGACCACAAAGAAAAGAAAGAAAGAAAAAGAGAATGGGAAAGAAAAAAAAGGAAGGAGAGACCGGCCACCCCTCACGTTGGCCACCACCGCGACGGCGACGAGCGGCGTGCCCTATCCCTCTCACCGGCGTTCGGCCTCCGTTGTGGTGGTCCTATCGTCAAGTTTTTCTGTTTTTATTTTAAATGGATTTTTTTTGTTCGTTCTGGCAAATCAAGGCATTGGACGGGGACACCACCACCACCGATCAACTCCCAGCGACAAGACGAGTCTTTCGGTGTATTCCATCGCTCCTCAAACGTCGGCGATTAGTAGATCGAAAATGGGTTTGGCGGGTGATTCAAGTCAAGATTCCGGCCAACCAAGAAAGAATTTGGGTGCGTGACCACCGGAAAATGAATGAGGGGATCCCGATCTATAAGGTGGCAGTGTCGGATTGTCACCGACGACGCTCCGGTGACCGGTCCGGTGAACAAATTATTAAGAAAATCGAAACGAATTCGACCGTTAAGGTATGTGACTACGAAATCCCTTAATTTTCCTTAATTTGTTGAATTGTTCCTTTAAATTTATTAAGGAAAAATATTGAATTATTGATTAATATTGAAATTAATGTTATTATTGTTCAATTAAATTTTTATTAAGCCTAATATAGTGTATAAATTGAGTTAAGGAGATTTATTAAGGAATTTTCTTTGAGAATCAAAAATTCCCTTGTTAAAGAAATGAATTATTGTGTTATAAATTAATGAAATTAAGTCCTAATTGATAGAAGATGAAATAATATATATCCATAAATTGTTATGGAATTTATAGAAATTTATATGATTATTTTGGAATATGTATTGAATAATGTAATTGATAAAGTAGAGAATTTTTGTTGATTATGTTATATAATGATAATAAGCATAAAATAAATTGCCATGAATTTTTAATGAAATTTATGAAAATTTAGAGAATTGTTAAGTGTATGGTATATGATGAATTATGTTAAAATAATTCATGAAATAAGAAAATACGACAATAATTGAAAAGCAATATTCACATAAATTTTTACGAAATTTATGTGATGTATGGATTAATTTAGAAAATAAATATAAAATATGCTTAATTGAAATATTGAATTATTGCGAAATAATCCAATAAACAATTAAAAGCTAATAATTTAATGTAATTTAATATATATTTTGTATAAGGAAAAAAAAGAGATTAAATGATAAATTATAGAAAATAAAAAGTATAGTGAATAAATTAACCATAGTAAATGATTTGTGAATAGTAATCATATGAGTGAATAGTAACCATATGAGTGAATAGTAACCATATAAATGAACAGTACCAAAAGGATTACAAAATAATTCATAATTCGAAGAAAATGGTAAATTATTATAAATAATTCACAACTCGTATAACGTATTGCAATTTTCAAATAATTACAAATTTAGACCGAAAGAGTAAGAGATTGACTAATAGTCAAAAAGTCAATAAAATGACTGTAAAAGTATATTTTTGAAATGTAAAGAAATAATTCAATAAGTGCCAAGAAAGAAAAGAGTGAATTATTCTGATATAATTCACAAAATATGGAAAAAATTTATATATATCGATAAAATAATTAATTAAATTAATTATAGTGAATTATTGTCAAATAATTCACACAAAAGTGATTGGAAAGAAAAAGGAAACGAAAAGAAAAAGTTATTGTATAGTCGATAGCACTAAAAAGAGTGCGATTGACAAAATGCATTGTTTTAAGCAAAATAAAAGAAATTAAAATTATTAAAGTTTGAAAATCATTCAGAAAGTTCTTGATTGTTTTTGCCCTTAGCAAAAAAGTCAGGTAATGATATTATTATTCAGGATATAATTGGCTAGCCATAGGGATACCTTATACCGCGATGCAAGTCATTTCGACTTGCTTTGCCATGGGTAGGATCTTTGATCTCCATAGCTTCAGTGTAAAGTAAAAGTGAAAGTGCATCTGTTTTCTGCTCTGTGAGACTTGATCTTCCGAGATCATTTCTCTATCTGTTTAGTGGGACCTTTGGGTCCATGTTCCGTATATCGTTTTTGAGAGTCCTGTCATATTGCATTAGGGGCATGTTGAAAAGAATAAAAGGAAAGTGTGAAAGTAATTGAATGTAAATATTATAAATGAAAAAGAACTTGATTGAAAGGAAATGAAAACTTTGGGATAAAATTGAAATTGTTGCTAAAGGTAACATGTTTATAAAAAGACCCATGAGAATGAATTGGTAATTTGTGTACCAATTATTATTTTAAGAAAATAAAGAGTTCGAAAAATAGTACTAATTATGTATTTAAAGTCAAACATGACAATAGTGTATTTAAATGTAAAAATATGACTAAATAATAAATTCTGGAAGTAAAGATTAAATGAAAAGTAAAATGATCAAAAGACAAACGATTATTTAGTTAAAATGAAAAAGATTTATTTAAAAAGAAAAGAAAAATAAAGATTATAAGTCTTGAAATTTCTTGTGCGGATTATTAAAAAAATTAAAGTGAATTAAAAGAATAGATAGTGAAAATTGTAATTGAATTACCTAATGGAACTAAGAACAGGAAAAATTGCCATTAAAGACATGAGTATCCATGTAACTCGTTAAATAAAACGACAATTTTATCAGTAAGTCAAAAGTATAGGACAAAAGATAAGTAAAAGTAGAAGTAAGAGACATAAAAGTAGTGTAAAGTAAATTGAAAAGTATAAGAATCAATGTAAAAAGATTTCCAAAATGTTGATAAATAATGAAAATTGTACCGCAAGAATTAAAGGCAATTTCTGATAAGATATAAATAAATATTTGCATAATATACGTAATTATGATTTAATTGGAAAATTCTTGGATTAGTAGTCACCACTGAGCATTTCTAGTGCTCAGCACGTAGTGTTTACTGCGTGCAGATTTTGAAGTGTTGATAGAGCTCTATACATGGAGAAGCAGAATTCGAAGATGAAGAAAGTTAGTCGTACTTTTATGTTTAGTATTGTGGCATGTATATACTTAGACAGGGAGAGTATAGAACTGAATGGTATTTAAGGTAATGTTTGTTAAATGATAAATATTGTTACTATTCTGATAATTTCAGTTAATGAGTTATAAATGACTATCATTGATATATGATTTGTTGTGCCTCTGAGATGCTGTGTGGATTGTTTAAATGGTTCAGGAGGCTAGTAAGTTCTAGTCATTGTGCTGCCAAAATTTCATAAATTGAATTAACATATTAAATTGTATCAAAGTTTGTTGGCAATGATGGAAGTTTAAAAAAAAAAAATTTACCGGTTCTCGCTAAGCTTCACATCGAAATATGTTGTTCTGATAAGGGTGTTACATTTAGTGGTATTAGAGCAAAGGTTTAAGTGATTCTAAGATCGGAGTGAAATAAGGTTAAGTGATAGGTTTGTCTGTATATACATGCCAGTTATAGGTGGATAAGTGTTAGGAATCTGACGTGTACGTGCTCCCCTCTTTGTTTTAAATATGAAAAGTTAATGTTTGACCGAGATTGTCTGATGTGAAAGGATTGATTCTGTACAGTAAAGATAGTAGTGAGTGAGAATGAAAGTATTACTGCTTGAGGCTTTTTGGAAGTCAAAGTAGGAAAATGAAGTGTTGACTGGAACTGAGTGTAAATATGAGTGTCTACGTGGATGAGAAATAGTTCAAAGAAGAACAAAGTAAAGAATGTGTAAGAAAGTTAAAAAGAAATTGTATATTGGGTTCAGATAAATTGTAAAGGACACAGAGATACATTGACTGGATTGTCATGATTTAAAATGGTCATTGAGCAAATTGATAAAAAGTTGAGGTTGTTTAAGATGCTCTATATACCTATCAGTGATTCCTCTACAGGTGTGGGGATTTGATTGCACATTACATAGTATGGGGATGGGCTATAACATTTGCATTATATGAGAATACCTGACAGTATTTTATTGCATACATGAAATCATACATTCATGGCATAGCATTTCACATTGTTTGACAGTATCTGATCTGGATCATACTGTGTGTATAGGCCCCACTTGATAGGATGAAACTGACAAGGGATGTGATGAGCATAGGAACGACCTGAGAATGAAATGAGAAATAGTGTACCCAATATTGTTTTTTGTATCTGATGTAGCCCTTATAAGTTATTGTCCGTGTCAGTTAGATTTGCTAACGCACCGACCACCTTTGTGAATTGATAGGAAAGAGTTGTTCACCTTTACTTAGATCTATTTTTCATGAATGTGAGTAATCACCATTTGGTATGTTTTGAGATACATAAAGAATATGATAAGTATTTGAGAATTGTTCTGCAAGTATTGAAAGAAAAGTAATTATTTACGCAGTTTAGTGAATATAACATGTGGTTCAATGAGGAATTCCTGGATTTAGCTGGGTACTGTAGAAAAGTTAACGAAGTGGTCGGAACCCTCAGCAAAGGAATCTGTATGTGATAAGGTGAATGCACTTAAATGAAGATGTATGACTGAATAAGGAGTAAGAATGATTACATATAATGTTTTCATTTCTTCAAGCCGTGAATATCAATTTAAGTATGGCTCTATATAAGGGCATCCTTAGTTGAGTTATAAGTGAAACCGATATTGTATATCGGGTAGAAACAAAATGGTTCAGAAAGAGAATGTTTGTATGATAGTCATTGTGAATAAGTTGAAAGATTATTACTGAAGCCCATTGAGATAGTAATACTTTGTATCCTGACAATTATCAGATGTATCAAGAATACAAGTTTAGTATTGGAAGTCAGGTTGAAAGTGTAATGTGATAGGTATTGTAAGTGAATGTTTGATGTGTCAGCAAATGAAAGCGAAGCATTAAATACCTTTAGGACTTGCTTCGACTTATAATGATATCTGACTAGAAATGGGATAATGTGATCAGAAATTCTGATATTGGATTGTCTTTACTTTTAAGAGAAAAGATGCTAGATAAGAGATTAGCGATAATCTCGACATTAGCATAGCGATCCACCTTTGTACTGATGATCAGTCAAAGTGGATAATTTAGATAATAAAAAAATGATTGTGAAAAGTACTTACTCTTAGTAGAGTCTGTATGCGACAAGAATATCAAGTTCGATAAGAATTTGACTCTTATTAAGGCATTGTCAGAAAGAAAATATCAAGTTCTTTAGGTTGGACTTAATTACATGTAAGGAAGTCAGCAAGAGTTAATTTGATTTGAAATATAAAAGAAATATGCACAAAGGGTTATATGACTTGTGAAAAGTGACTGATAATGAGTTTTGATATCGAGATTGGTGTATATGGGTTCCATTAGCAAAGATTCTTTCTTCGGAACTATTGAATGAAAAAGAAGTTTCAATAATTGTATAATATCCTCTACTCTTCGATATAAGTAAATTTCGAGGATGAAATTTTTTTTAGTAGGGGAGAATTGTACTGGCCTCAACACCGGGTTAGCCGTAAACAGTATTTTCCGAGCCGAAAAGTGCACCTAAAAATAAAAAATATTTTATTGGATTATCGAAAAGTATTGGTCATGGGGAGTCTAGGGTTGAAATTTGAAGTGAAACCGAAGTCAAATGGATCACGAAAAGTCAAAAATATGAAAAATGTAGCAAGTCAATTTTTATTATCAGGAAATTGACTCAATATTATATAAATATTTAAAAATAGTAAACGAACTCCAAAAAAATTATCAAAAATTACAGTTAAGCCTAAAATAATATATAGATTATTTTGGCTGCAAAAAGTAAATTTTTCTATAACATCGGTATTTTTGGATTGGACTGATAAATTTAAATCGGACCGATAATGGGCTCCGATTGAGTTGAAAATTTATTTCCCACCTATTTTTGATGTGATAAAAATTATGAAATCGATTTTAATGTGAATATGAGCTTTGAAAGTAATAGCAAAAGTTTTAGGTACCAAAATAGTAAAATTATGGATAAATAAATATATATAAATAAATATATAAAAAGAAAAGAAAAAAAGAAAAAAGAAAATGAATGTCGGCAATTGTGGCCAGTGGCCACAATCTTACAAAATCAAAGAAAGAAAGAAACGTGGCACAAGAAAACAAAAAAATAAATTAAAAAAAAGGTAAAATGGAAGCAGTGGTCGTCGACCACAAAGAAAAGAAAGAAAGAAAAAGAGAAAGGAAAAGAAAAAAAAAGGAAGGAGAGACCGGCCACCACCGCGACGACGACGAGTGACGTGCCCTCTCCCTCTCACCGGCGTCCAACCTCCGTTGTGGTGGTCCGATCGTCAAGTTTTTCTGTTTTTATTTTAAATGGATTTTTTTTGTTTGTTCTGGCGAATCAAGGCATTGGACGGGGACACCACCACCACCGATCAACTCCCGACGACAAGACGAGTCTTTCGGTGTATTCCATCGCTCCTCAAACGCCAGCAATTAGTAGATCGAAAATGGGTTTGACGGGTGATTCAAGTCAAGATTCCGGCCAACCAAGAAAGAATTTGGGCGCGTGACCACCGAAAAATGAATGAGGGGATCCCGATCTACAAGGTGGTAGTGTCGGATTGTCACCGGCGAGATTCCGGCGATGCTCCGGTGACCGATCCGGTGAACAAATTATTAAGAAAATCGAAACGAATTCGACCGTTAAAGTATGTAACTACGAAATCCTTTAATTTTCCTTAATTTGTTGAATTTTTCCTTTAAATTTATTAAGGAAAAATATTGAATTATTGATTAATATTGAAATTAATGTTATTATTGTTCAATTAAATTTTAACTAAGCCTAATATAGTGTATAAATTGAGTTAAGGAGATTTATTAAGAAATTTCCTTTGTTAATAAAAAATTTCCTTGTTAAAGAAATGAATTATTATGTTATAAATTAATAAAATTAAGTCCTAATTGATAGAAGATGAAATAATATATATCCATAAATTGTTATGGAATTTATAGAAATTTATATGATTATTTTGGAATATGTATTGAATAATGTAATTGATAAAGTAGAGAATTTTTGTTGATTATGTTATATAATGATAATAAGCATAAAATAAATTGCCATGAATTTTTAATGAAATTTATGAAAATTTAGAGAATTGTTAACTGTATGGTATATGATGAATTATGTTAAAATAATTCATGAAATAAGAAAATACGACAATAATTGAAAAGCAATGTTCACATAAATTTTTACGAAATTTATGTAATGTATGGATTAATTTAGAAAATAAATATAAAATATGCTTAATTGAAATATTGAATTATTGCGAAATAATCCAATAAACAATTAAAAGCTTATAATTTGATGTAATTTAATGTACATTTTGTATAAGGAAAAAAAGAGATTAAATGATAAATTGCAGAAAATAAAAAGTATAGTGAATAAATTAACCATAGTAAATGATTTGTGAATAGTAATCGTATGAGTGAATGGTAACCATATGAGTGAATAGTAACCGTATAAATGAACAGTACCTAAAGGATTACAAAATAATTCATAATTCGAATAAAATAGTGAATTATTATAAATAATTCACAACTCGTATAACATATTGCAATTTTCAAATAATCGCAAATTTAGACCGAAAGAGTAAGGGATTGACTAAGAGTCAAAAAGTGAATAAAATGACTGTAAAAGTATATTTTTGAATTGTATAGAAATAATTCAATAAGTGCCAAGAAATAAAAGAGTGAATTATTTTGATATAATTCATAAAATATGGAAAAAAATATATATATCAAGAAAATAATTAATTAAATTAATTATAGTGAATTATTGTCAAATAATTCACGCAAAAGTGATTGCAAAGAAAAAGGAAACGAAAAGAAAAAGTTATTGTATAGTTGATAGCACTAAAAAGAGTGCGATTGACAAAATGCACTGTTTTAAGCAAAATAAAAGAAATTAAAATTATTAAAGTTTGAAAATCATTCAGAAAGTTCTTGATTGTTTTTGCCCTTAGCAAAATAGTCAGGTAATGATATTCTTATTTAGGATATAATTGGCTAGCCATAGGGACACGTTATACCACGGTGCAAGTAATGGCGACTTGCTTTGCTATGGGTAGGATCTTTGATCTCCATAGCTTCAGTGTAAAGTAAAAGTGAAAGTGCATCTATTTTCTACTCTGTGAGACTTGATCTTCCGAGATCATTTCTCTATCTGTTTAGTGGGACCTTTGGGTCCATGTTCCGTATATCATTTTTTAGAGTCCTGTCATATTGCATTAGGGGCATGTTGAAAAGAATAAAAGGAAAGTGTGAAAGTAATTGAATGTAAATATTATAAATGAAAAAGAACTTGATTGAAAGGAAATGAAAACTTTGGGATAAAATTGAAATTGTTCCCAAAGGTAACATGTTTATGAAAAGACCCATGAGAATGAATTGGTAATTTGTGTTCCAATTATTATTTTAAAAAAATAAAGAGTTCGAAAAATAGTACTAATTATGTATTTAAAGTCAAACATGACAATAATGTATTTAAATGTAAAAATATGACTAAATAATAAATTCTGGAAGTAAAGATTAAATGAAAAGTAAAATGATCAAAAGACAAATGATTATTTAGTTAAAATGAAAAAGGTTCATTTAAAAAGAAAAGAAAAATAAAGATTATAGGTCTTGGAATTTCTTGTGCGGATTATTAAAAAGATTAAAGTGAATTAAAAGAATAGATAGTGAAAATTGTAATTGAATTACCTAATGAAACTAAGAACAGGAAAAATTGCCATTAAAGACATGAGTATCCATGTAACTCGTTAAATAAAACGACAATTTCATCAGTAAGTCAAAAGTATAGGACAAAAGATAAGTAAAAGTAGAAGTAAGAGACATAAAAGTAGTGTAAAGTAAATTGAAAAGTATAAGAATCAATGTAAAAAGATTTCCAAAATGTTGATAAACAATAAAAATTGTACCGCAAGAATTAAAGGCAATTTCTGATAAGATATAAATAAATATTTGCATAATATATGTAATTATGCTTTAATTAGAAAATTCTTGGATTAATAGTCACCACCGAGCATTTCTAGTGCTCAGCACGTAGTGTTTACTGCTTGCAGGTTTTGAAGTGTTGAAGGAGCTCTATACATGGAGAAGCAGAATTCGAAGATGAAAAAAGTTAGTCGTACTTTTATGTTTAGTATTGTGGCATGTATATACTTAGACAATGAGAGTATAGAACTGAATGGTATTTAAGGTAATGTTTGTTAAATGATAAATATTGTTACTGTTATGATAATTTCAGTTAATGAGTTGTAAATGACTATCATTGATATATGATTTGTTGTGGCTCTGAGATACTGTGTGGATTGTTTAAATGTTTCAGGAGGCTAGTAAGTTATAGTCATTGTGCTGCCAAAATTTCGTAAATTGAATTAACATATTAAATTGTATCAAAGTTGGTTGGCAATGATGGAAGTTTAAAAAAAAAATTTTACCGGTTCTCGCTAAGCTTCACATCGAAATATACTGTTCTGATAAGGGTGTTACATTGTGTCTAGAACTTGTTCCTAAATCCTTAAATACTTACTTGATATACCATGAGATTGGCCATGAGAAGGACCATAAGATGGCCTACTTGCACCCTCATAAGATTGATCTAGAATGATGGCCAAGGCATCATGAGTTTTTTCTTTTTAAGGCACACCAAAATCATATCCTTCCTCCTCTTCACCTTCCTTCCCTTCTTATACTCTCTTTTGAGGTGGTGGTTCCAATCCCCTCAAACATGAACAATAACATGCAAGAATGAACCTCATAGAAGCATCTACCACTTCACCTCTATTCAAAGTAAGCCACAATTCCTTTTGAAAAATCTAGCACCTTCCTCATGAGAAGAAATGGTAAATTGGGCCTTGTATATTGAAGTGAAATCTTCTTCTTGAGAAGCTTCCTCTTGAGACCTTAAAGATGTTGAACCTCTAGTTCTTAGCATCTAGGAAGATAAAATGAAGAAATGCTCAAAAGAAAAATAGAGAAACCCTTAATGAAAAACATGGAAAGACAAAGACAAAGAGAACTAAAAACTTGAAAATGGAAAGCTTGAAAGAAATAAGTGAGAAAAAACTAAGATAGAGTAAAGAAGAAGAAGGAAAAAAGTAATGAGATGGAAAAGAATTGAAATGAATCTTAAAACATAGATAAAGTCCAAAGAAATGTCACTAAAAGATTAGTATAAGATGTTGAATTCAATTAATGATATTCAGAATAAAAATGTGGTGATCAACCAACATAAGAAAAATTAAAATTAAGAATTAACGATGAAATAATATAATGAAATTAGGACAAATGATAACGATTATAAAGAGTCAAACAAGAGTGATAAAAATAAGTGTGTCATAAGATGTATCTTGAATTACCTTGAAGATGAATATTTGAATCATAAGAAATGTAATGCAACATGGACAATAGTGAGATCAAATAAGAAAATCCAAATGGTACAGTGAACAGGAACAACAGAATAGTAAATTGAACATTAAAATTTAAGGATAGACATGAAGTCAATTGTAAACTAAGTGTAGAATATGAATCAAATGATCGAAAACTCACAAGACATTAAAATAGCCATAAAATGAATAAAACAGTAGAGCACTTGGACATAATGAGAAGCAACTCGAAATAATTGATGCAATAAAATTAATAAGCCTATCTAGCTAAAATGAAACACGATTAATGGTAAAGACAAATAGAGCATCAGAAGTAGTATAAAGGCAATTTTAGAATTTGACCATGAAACATAGAGAAGAAAGATCAAAAGTAAGGATAAGAAAATGAAATCCTATAAAGGAATCGAGACAAAATGACAACGATGAACAAGTCTAAAGAAATTCATGAAAAATATAATTGTGTTATGAACAATATCTTGGAAACAAATGCCTAAATTGTGGAAAATGTAATTGGCCACAGACAAGAGTAAAAAGGAATAAATAACACCAAGTTGTACACTAAGTAAGAACAACAAATAGTGAAATGAAAACTAAAATATAAGAAAATACATAAGCTTAATTTATAGATTAAATATAAATTATGGAACTAATTGACAAAAAAATTTAGTAAATATCGAAATAGTTAGAAAAAAAAGAATAATTGTCAAAAAGAGCACATATGTGTAAGAACAAATGGATGGTTCATGGCAGGAAATAGAAATGAGAAAGATAGAATAAAGGAAAAGAAAGATAAGAATAGGATGTTGCATTTAGAAAAAGAAGGTCAACTCAGGTAAATTAGAATAGTTTATGATATTTAAACAAAAGAAATAAAGAAAAATTTTTACTTGTATACATGCACCGTGAAATTTATTAATTGGGTATCCACCACTGAGCATCATGTGCTCAATGCATAACTTTTTGATGCGCACAAGTTTTAGAAAAAATAAGTTGGTACTCAAAGGGACAGGCGCTTGGTATGTGTTATTATATTGAAATTACAGTTATATTGCATTATGACATTTATGATATATGGACGTTACATGTTTTCCCCTTTAAGATTGTTAAAAATTAGCTTGAACTCTAACAATATCTGTTGCCCTATTACTGGGAGCAGTCTGCACTATTTGGTGGATATCTAGAGATTTAGATGCTCAAAATGGAGTGATTTTTTATGATATAGAAACTAGAAACAACTTTGTAGAATAAAACATCACCCAGAAAATTCATCTGCTATGTCCAAAATTCACCACAAAGTAAGGCAGGATAGCCGCCAAATTAGCTCGATCGGGACACTCACCATCCCAACCGAGATAAAAGCTCATGGACTAAATCGAAATGAACAACGTGGTAGGGATACCTAACTATCCTAACCGAGATCCCCTTAATCCCAATCGAGACGTGTTTTGAATGAAATAGAGTTGAACAACTCGGTAGGGACACTTTTCATCCCTATTGAGTCACCTTTTATTTAGGACTAACTTGAGTTTTATGCTTTAGAACACCACCAAAACTCACCTACATATTATTGAACCTAATTAGAATACCTTAAGCATGAAATTAAGAGAAATAGATAGCATGAATTATATGCAGAGTACTAGACTACAAAAAAGACATAAATTTATACATAGGTGCTTGAAGATGTATGTATAGACATACACAAGTATATACATGAATATATAAGACTAATAAGGTTTCAATTATGTAATGCACATGTATATGACTGTTTATATTCTTAAAAATATGCATTAATGATCAAAGCTATACTACTATGATTATAAAGGATACTTGTATATGTGCACATGTATACTAAAGCAACCAAATTATGTGAATTACAAATTAGGACATGCACCTTTGAACATGCATTTAAATGTAATCCTAATTTCTCTAAAATTTATTTTAATTTATTTTGCATTTAATTTCTCTTTTGTTGTTATTTATTTAAACAAGTCTTTCTGTGTTCTATACATGTTTCGTGCTCTAATTGCAAATTCGTGTTCTATATAGTTGTGATGATCTATTATTCAATTTTTACGAAACTGAAAGTTATTTCTACTTTATTATTTTCCTTATTTTATTCCTTAAAATCCGTACATGTTTTTAGGCACTTAAAAAGACATTTTAACTTTTTGGATAACTTTCACTTTTAGCAAAAAGTCTTCTTGCTTTTATTTCCAAAAATAAATGGTTTATTTTTAAAATTTAAAAGGCACATTTTCACCGACCTATTTAATGCATGCTTTCTTTGTATTTTATTCAATTTGCATTAAAGAAAGCTTTTGATTCTTTGCATCAATTAAAACTCTATTTGTCTCTCTCATTCTCTCAAAACCTAATTCAACCAAAATGGTAAGAACCAAAACCCCTGCTCATCGTAAACCTTTTCCCAAACCAAAAATCAGAGAAATCTCTTATACTCAAAAATCAAAGGAATCTCCAATGCTGAAAGTAAAAGAGACTAGAGATTTTCTCATCCTAAAATCGGTAGATTGGGAAGAACTAAAGGAAAAAAAGACTCGAGTGGTAATTTGGTTGGAGTGACTATAATGGAAAGGTATTTTTAAGAAAGAATTTTATGATGCTGGAAAAACTCTTGATGAAGAAACCTTTGCTATGAAAATCGAGAAAAGTTATAAGATTTTTACTCCTGGTACTTTAGCGATTATTTTTAATATGAAGAATGAGGGATTTAAGATGACTAAAAGTCTTAGAATAAGTGAAATAGAAGGATTCAACAAAATAGAATCTTTGAAGGAAACAACAGATATGGATGAATATGATAGAAAAGATAAAACTCCACCATCTACTAATATGAAGTTAGAATTTCGGGGTTTACAAAAATTCTTGGTAAAAATTTTGGTATCTAGGGTTGGAAGTGCTGATCATGTTACAGATACTAATCCAATTATTATGTGGAATGTGCATAGCGTTTATCCAATTAATCTACCTTATATTCTATTTCATCAAATGGTAAATGTGAAGGAAAATCAGCGTTTTCCTTTTGCCATGATTCTTAGTGCTATATTTGACTGCTAGGATATACCACTTGAAGAAGCTGAATGTGAGAAATTTAATTAAAAACTAAGAACTGGTAGAGATTTTTACAAAATGTCTGAAATTAGACTTAAGTGATCAGGAAAAGGCCATTATCTAAGGGAATAGAACAGAAGAGCAAGGGAAAGAAAGTGAAATTAGATTGCATCTCTAAGAAATTAATCAGGAGTATTAGAAAAAAATATTTCAAAGCCATTGGTAGTTGATGAGAAAATGAAATTGGTTGATGACTTCTGGACAAGCAATCAATTTCCAAAAGTCCAGCATTTTTTAGTTCAAATACTAAGCTGGAAAATAAGTTTGCAACAATTTATGTTCTTGGATTTAATACTCTTTTGAACCATGGAAAGTATCTAGGACTTCCATCCTTAATTGGTAGGAATAAAACCTAAAGTGTTTTCTTTTATTTGTGACAAGCTCAGTAGAAGGCTTAAAAGCTGGAAAAGTAAATTCTTGTCAAAAGTAGGTAAGAAGATTGTTATTAAACAGTTGCTCAGGCTATTCCCACTTTTTGTATGAGTGTATTCTTGCTTTTGGTTTCTCTTAGTGACAGATTACAAAAGATGATGAACTCCTTCTGGTAGGGTTCAAAAAATACATTGGAATAGGCAAATACATTGGATGATGCATGACAAACTTTGTGTTCCTAGGAAATTGGGTGGCATGGGTTCTTGTAATTTTTATTGTTTTAACTTAGCAATGTTTTGTAAACAGGATTGGAGATTTTTATTGAAGCCATATTCTCTTCCAAGCAAAGTTTTCAAAGCTAAATATTTCCCAAGAAAAGGGTTTTTAGATTCATCGAAGGGTTCTAATCCATGTTATTTATAAAGTTAAAAATCTACTTAAGTTATTCGTTCGATGGAGAGTTAGAAATGGAAGTTCCATCTCAATTATGAGGGATTCTTGGACTAATGATGAGACCAATCTTTATGTTAGTCATCCTTCTATATTTGACACCAAAAATCTCTGTGTGAGTGATCTTATGAATGAAGATGGCAGGTCTTAAGATAGAAATTTGATAAATGGTTACTTAATTTATGTAATTTCTCTCTTCCTCCAAAATTAAGATTTTGTGTGGAAAAGTATGCAAAGTATTCTTCCAAATTTCCTTGTTTGCAGTGCTTTTGAAGATGCTAACCATGCATTTATCAGTTGTCCTTTGTCGGGTGCTACTTAGATTTTAGGTGGAATTAATCACAATTGCTCTTCTTTTTCAAATTTTCTTAATGATGCTTTAAGGAACCATGATCAAAATTTGCTGCAAAAAATTTGTTCAATTTGTTTCAGCATTTTATTTCACAAAAACCTTCTTATTTGGGAAAATAAAGTTGCTTCTCTGTCTTTGATTTTAAATTTTGCTACCATGTATATGCACGACTAGCTGTTGTCAAAGGTAGCTCATGTGAATGTTTCTTCTTACCACAACAATGTCTCGGTTTCTTCTTATTGGCAAAGGCCGAAAATAGGCTTTGTAAAGTGCAGTGTTGATTCAGTTATTTTTAATGAAGAGCACGATGTGGGTTTTGGTGCTATCTTGAGGGACTATGAAGGAGGTTTTGTTAAGTGTTTTCCTGGTTTTATTCATAATTTTTCCCTCCAATTACAACTTAGTATTTTTTGTTTAAGAAAGCATTTTCCCTGGCTTAAGGAAGAATGTTTTGGTAATGCGGAGATTAAGCTTGATTGTTTAAACCTTGTGAGGAAGTTGAATAACTCTTTAAGTTCCACCTTTGATCTTGGATGTCTCATCTCAGGTTGTCTCAATTCGAAGACCAATTTTTCTTTTGTGTCTTTCCAATGGATTAGGCTGAGTGCAAACTTAGCATCTCACTCCTTAGCTTGGGCAACTTTTTACATGTAAATCCAAATTTTTGGACGAATATTCCAAATTTTCTTGTTTCCTATTCTAATTCTGATTTTTTTGCTTCTTTTGATAGCTTAAAAAGAAAAAAAAATCGTGTTTAATACATATAAATTTTTTTTATCTATTTAGATTGTTGGTTATGCAGCGTAAAGAGTTCGAAAATAATTGTCATGCAAGACTTTGTTCCCTCAGCATTGGGTTAAACTTTTGTTAATTTTTTTTTTAAATAGTGACATCTATTTTACATGCAAAATTATGAAATACTAAGAAGTAAAATGAAATTATATGAAAAAAGGAAAAAAAAAATAAAAATACATTAAAATCACAAAAAAAAATTTGCCGTGTTGGGCTCAGATTTACATGATAACCCAAAACTAATGATATCTTATCTTGATGATATATATATATATATATATATATATAATCTAACGTTTTCTCGATTTTGTGATTTTATTATTTATTTTTAAATATAAAAATTATAATATTTTTGGGGATATAATATTTTATAATTCAATTCCAATATATAATTAATTTCTATTGTATATATTATTGTGCATCAATATATAACTCTTGTTTTAGCAAAATTAATATAATTTTATTATTTAATTTATTTTTAATTTATATAAATATTTAATAAATAATTTATAATTTTGACTAGTTATAATTAAAATATGAAAAAACTAAAACCAATTAAAAAAAAAGTTAATCTAATATTTCAGTGGAGGTGGGTATGGGCCAATCAACCAATCCATTATCTATTTTTCAAATTCAATCCATCAAAATCAATTTTTCAAAATCTAAATCTAAATACAGTCTATTAACCAGTTAACTATTAAACACGGTCGATTAACTATTGGTTAACCGTTGCAAAAAATTAAAAAATATTTATTTTATATAAAAAAATATCAATTCATTCATTAAATTAAAATATAAATTCTTCAAATTTTAAATATGAAATACAACAAATTTAATAACAATATAACACTAATTTATCAGTCATTTACTTTATAATAGTAGGGAAAAATATATAATACATGTGAAAATTATCCTCATATTCATATATATGTATAAAATTATATATAAATTGGTTAACCGTTAATCAATCAGTTAACTAGATATTAAAATCCAAGTTTAAGTCTATTGACCATAAAATTAAAAATTAAAATCTACATATACGTCTAATTGGACTAGATATAGACTCAATTTTTTAAATCGCTTTAATGATTTTTCAATTTTTTCGTCCAATCCTATAACATAATCCAAAAAACAAATTTCTCCAATTGGTACTTTTATATATTAGTTTTTATTTTATATTATATACATTATGGTGCATCAATATATAATTATTGTTGGACCGAAATTAATACAACTTTTAGTTTTAATTTATTTTTAAAGTTTTATAAATATAAATATTTAATAAACGGTTTATAATTTTGACTAGTTATGGATAAAATAAAAAAACTAAAACCAATAATAAAAATTGATTTAATATTTTAGTCCAAAAAAGTTTTTACCCAATTGGTACTTTTATATACTAGTTTATTATTTATTGAGCACTTTTTTTTTATTACTGATAATACAATAAAAAGCAAATTAAAAAGCCCAAGGTATTAAGAGGTCCAAATAACAAAAGGCATTGAGGACTCCCAAAACCAACTAGCCATGCACAAGAAACTAGAGATAAGCATAAACCAGTTAATCAGTCTATTAGTAAAAAAATTAACCAGTCTATTAATATCAGTTTTTTTTAAATCACTAACTATTAATCAGTCTATTATATTTGATTAATTAGTCAATCGGTTTCGATTTTTCGGTTTGGTTAACTAATATTTTTCGGTTAACCATTAAAATTTATAACATAAAATTATATAAAAAAATTAGACAAAATTCAATTCAATTTTAAATGTATAAAGTAATTTAACATAAAAATTACGAAATAAAACATAATTTACTAGCCAAAATTCATGTTATATAAATTAATAGCTAATATTATAAAATAAATTTGATATTTATTGGAAATTATTATATTTGATTCTAAGTCAAATAAAATTTTGGATAATATTAAATGTTATAACATAAACTCTAAAATATAAGAAAATGTAATTAAATTCTATTAAGTAAAATATGAACACCAATATATGATGAAAAAATAATATATATAAAAGTTAATCGGATACTATATATAAATATTACTATATAATTAAAAAGAATGAAATAATATAAATTTAGTATAAAGTATTATATTAATTTTATAGAAAAATAAAATTCATATCATTTGAATATATTATAAAGTATTATTTTATGTAAATTTTAGAGAGAAATAGAAAAAAATTGAAGATATATATATATATATGAACTGATTAACCGTGGATTAATGGTTAATCGGTACTTAAAAACCTAAACCGCAATCATTAACAAAAAAAATTTAAAAATTAAAAATCGTAACCAACTCCATCAGATCGGTTGACTGTAAAAATCGGATCGATTTCAGATCAATTTTATGGTTAGCCATATTTTTGGTTTTTTTTGCTCACCCATACAGAAAACAAGGCCGTCTAATCGGATGGGACCTTTCTCTGATGTGATGTGGCTGTCTGACATACGGCACTGTCAAATTGTCGTTGCTTATGTAATAGGCCATACCTGTCGAGATAGACCAACTGTTTAAAAATACTATTCAAAACTTCATTGAGTCCTATAAATAGCAGGTTCATTTCCATATAACATATTTTTTCTCTTTCAAAATATACGCTTTCTTTCTTTAAGAGATTTTACTCCTTATTGATGACTTAAGTATCTGAGTGCTAACGCTCGAATGACTGGATCAACACCTTTTGCAGGTTTCATCTTTCTTAATCCAATTAAAATTTGCTCTCCAGACCGTCAAGGATCCTCTTCACTTCTACACAAGGACTCATCCATTCTTTATGAAAATTTGTGATTTATCATTTGATACTTTCGTTGAGAGCCAATGGCTGAGCAACAACATCCAACTCCCACATAGAGATGCTCACGGGGCGGGGAATCCCCGACCCCGATAGGGACCCGACCCGAATGGGACGAGAAATCCCAGATTTTTTTCCCGCGGGGACGGGGATTAAAAAATCCCCGAGGTATATTTCGGGGGCGGGGGTGGGGATGGGGTATCGGCCCCGCGGGGATCCCCACCCCGGTGTATTATTACTGTTATATCTATAGTTTTTTAATTATTTACCTTCATGCCATTAAGTATAAATACCTCCTAATAAACCCTAACCTTACCTTTCTTCTACTCCCTCAGCCGCTCACCCTCTCCTCTCATCTATCTCTATTTTCCCGATTTCTTTTCTTCTCATCCAGCCACCGACCATCAAGCCTTTATTTTCCGTCAGTTTTGCCATATTAGCTACCGTCGGTAGCTGCTTCTCCCTCCCTCTTCACGTGACGTCGACACCAGCAACCCCCTTAATTTTTTTCTCTCTTCTTATTTTTTTTGCTTTCCTAACTTGGAGTGGTCTGTCGCCCTCCCTTGCATCGCCACCCACCAGAGCTTTTTGGGAAATTTACCTTAAATTAAGTTAAATTGCATGCTTATTTGTCATTTTTAAGAACATAGAAGAGTGATTAAGTGAAAATATTTAAGAAAGATTAAAGGAAAATAGGTTTTGATATTTTTCCATTAAAGCTCAAAGTTTGATATTTTCAAATTTTACATCTATTTTTACTTTATTTTAGTTATTGATTGAGGATTATGCCTATCATGAGCTATTTTTGCTGGATTTAATCCTGTCATTTTTTGATTTTGCTTAATTTTTTGAACTCTGCTTTATTTTGCTTTAATTTGGTTGGGTTTGGTTCTGCTTTGATGTGCTTCTATAATCTGCAATCTAAGACTTAAGGAATTAATTAGTTAATTAAGTGAAAAGGAAGGAAAAATGTTTCATGGATTTAATTCGATGCTCACATATGAATGTTCAGTTGCTGCATTTGACATTGCAAAAAGTGCATTTCTTATTTGAACAGCAATGAAAACACTTGAAATATCTTTTATTATTCCATTAACATATGGCTATGATGGATTATCATTTATAGCAGTATGAGATTTTGGTTGATTTGAAATTATTGTATTTATTTCACTATAGTAATAGCAGTTTTATTATGTTTCCTTTGAAGAAAGAACAAATAAATAGTTTGGTTTTTAGGAATTAAAATTGAGGGTATAGATGAAGGAGGAACAAAGAGAGTTGTTGATTCCAAAGATATATAGCAACACAGCAAAGCTTTTGATAAGCTTACTGATTGTGTCGAAGATCCTCTAGCTCGATTCCACTCGTGTTCAAGAGATTACTTTTTACTGGTGTTCCATTAGAGTGCTAATTATTTTTGTTGAGCATTTACGTTCCAAGTGAAGTTATTAATTGTTAATGAGTGAATATTATTTAAAAATTTGAATTGTATGGGATGTTTATAAATATTTTTATTTGAATAATTACTAAAGTTTGTATTTTAATTTCATGTGAACTTCGGGTCGAGGTCGGGTCGGGGATTCATTGAGGACTTGGGGAATCCACCGGGGAATGGGGATCCCTACGGGGTGGGGATGGGGGATTTTTTTTTTCTTGTGTTCCAGGCGAGTGATGGGGATAGGGAATCCTCGAATTGCATGGGGCGGGGAGTAAGGACCCCTTCCCTGCCCCCGCCCCGTGAGCAACCTTACTCCCATATCCCTCAAAAAAATATGAATTCGCACCTAAAAAAAAGCACCATGAAAGTCTTCGAGACTATATGAAGGCAGTTTAATATAAGAATAGAATCCAAGACTGAAATAAAGCAAAAAAATCATGTGTTAGGATCGAAAGAAAGCAAAATATCTTCCTTTCAAGGTACCATGCAACAAACGTTGGAGATCTCAAGAACTAGCTTGCTGGAAAAAAATATAGGGACAAATGAAACGGTCCACCCCTCTCTTTATCTTTAGAGCAAATTGAATGAAGGTTGCTCCTTCTTTTATACCAAAGAAAAAGATTGGTCTCAAGGCTCAAGTTCCAAGACTGAAGGGATGTCTTGAAAGGATCTTTTCCCATAAATGATAGATTTCGATCGGGAAAGCCATCAAATATTAAAGGAAGATGAAACTACCTGTGCTAATATTGAAGGAGGACGAAACGTTCCCTCTCCTCGATATCACACATCAAGGTATAAACTCTCACAATCCTCTAGAAAAAAGGCCACATAAAGAATTAAAAAATTCCCCCAATGCTTAATGATACAAGAATATGGATGCTGATGCATTTGCCTTATAAGCTCATTCCTCCAGCAAAAAGGGACAAAGCAGGAAATTTGATTGAAATAAGAAAAAAAGGAAAAAGATAGGCAAGCAAAGACCTTCCTTATATTCTTAATCAGGCTAGAGGCAAAAGAGGTGAAATTTGAATTGGAGAAAAGAGGCGTTAATGCTAAAAAAGGCAAAAATGCGAAACTATAAAGAGGGAAAAAAAAAAGCAAAGTACCCACGCTGAAACTAGTGGGCCTGCATTTCCCTATGGCAAAAAAAGGCCCTAAAGGAAGAAACGTCCCAGACAGAAAAAGAAGTTTCGATTGAAAGATCGATGAAAATATATAGTTTTCCCGATCGAAAAGAGCGATAAAAATATGTAGTCTTTTGATCAAAATACCAAAGAAAATGTGTAGTTATCCAAATCAAAAGATCGTTGAAAGTATATAATCCTGCTTGAAGTATAGACAAATTTACAACAAATTTTCGTAGATAACAAAGTATTAAAACATAAAGGAAGAAAGAAAAGTTTTTCCTAAATGCATTTACATCAAATTTGAGTAGTGCAACGAAACTTAAAAAATAAAAGTGAATCTACCATGAATCAAAAAAATGAGAATGGAAAGAGCAGCTAAAGATAGAAGATGCACCACCCGTGTAAGGGCCGACTCTAGATGCCTGAAAATGCATATGGCAAATCCTAATAAATGAGGATAGATGCATGTAACAAAAAAGGAACAACTATCACTCGTTCCTAAGAGATACAGTTGAACATAACTTATCTTGTGAAGAAACGATCGAGTTATCAATAAGGACGAATGTTTGGTATTCAAAGGACTTAGGAGCACCACTTTCGATCTTGAATATGAAATGAAAGATTATTCCTTAAGATGACTGTCGACATTAAGAACATAAATCTAAATGATTAGTCGATTAAGATTATCATCCTAGCCAAAGCAATAAAAAATATAATGTGAAAGAAGATTACTAGATGTCCAGGCAGACACATAAATTATCAACGAAAACTTATCAAAGAAAAACCATTCCCGAGCCGTTAAAAGTAAGGAATGAAATGACACCTTTACGAGATAATTTTAAATGTTATACATTCCAGTTTTTAGCAATATTTTTCTATTTTCAATAATACATCATGAAGCCAAAGGATCAGGCAAGAAGGTTATATAACAAAAATTAAAATTCATGAAAAGACAAAGTACATAATAAGGAGCTTTTTCTCTTGAAAAAGAAGTACATAGTTTAGAACTTTCCCATTCGAAAGTACATGGTAAGAAGCTTTTTCCACTCAAAAAAATAGCACATATACAGGGAGAAAAGAGGATAAAAAGCTCTACTACAACAAGATCACCTCTAATCTCACGACATCTTTCCATTAGAGCAATGTCAGGAAAATAGAAAAGCAAATACATAGATGTATCCACTGCCACGGGAAGTCCAAGGCTGAGAGAAGGAAGTTGCAAAGAAGGGTGGAAAGTACATGACTCCCTATAATAAGTCATGTACTGTTAGGAATGCATCTAGCAATTCATTCATCTTTCTAAAATGGAAAGGAGAAAAAAGGGAAACTAAAAAACAACCAGGTGGACTCACAGGGAAACTTCAAAAAAAAAAACAAAAAAGAAAAGAAGAATATATACTCAGGAAGAAATTTAGGAAGACTAAGGAAGAAGAATAAAAAGGTAAACCTATTTATAGTATTCCTCGACGCCATAAGGATAAGCCACATAGCCCACTACCCTGCTATTCAATGAAGGAATAAATAACTCAATAAAGGCACAAAAGACGAAGCAGCAAAATAAAGCGTCCCCTTCTTGAAAAGTCGATTTCGAAGTGATATGGAAATACTAAAAGAAAAATCCATTTTCTTGATGGAATTGAGTGAAATTTCATAGGTAAACTAAAATGCCGACAGAATTTAGCCATAAAAAAGGCATAAGAGAACCATTTTTAGGCACCTTTACCGACAGAAAATATTTTTATCGATAAATTTACCGATGAAAAATATAGTTCGTCACTAATTCCATCAGGAGGTGCAGATCAAAAAATTATCATCATTTGCCATATTTTTCGATGGAATTAAATTTCATCATTAAAATTACCAATGAAATTATATTTTTCGTAGAAAATTTTACCGATGGAAATCACAATTTCGTAGGTAAATTTTCGATGGAATTGTATATTATGTAGGTAAATTTAGCGATGGTAAATATATTTTTATTAGTAAATTTGCCTCCTGCTAAAAATATTTACGACAAAATTATCCATCACGATTATATCACTAAAAATATCTAATAATTCGAGACATAAATATTTTATAATAATAATAATAATAATAATAATAATAATAATAATAATAATAATAATAATAATAATGAAGTCTAATAATTCTTGAAAAATAACTCATTAAGCCTTAGATGAAAAATAGATTTCTATAAAAAGTTGAAGGATTAAGACCTCAAACACTATAACTCCAAAGGCTAACAACATATTCAGGTATATCAAAAGTAAATCTTGTATTAAAATTCATACTAGTTAGTAGACAATAAAAGTAACAAGCTCTACTGCTCTTTCTAATAGCTTTGCCTACAGCATAAACACAAATGGAAAGATGCCAATTAAACAAATGAATTACAAAGAAGAACAATCAAACCCACATGGTAGGAATATAAATAGGTGAAAAACTTACCATGGATTCAAATTACACATCATTTCATTTATTTTGTTGGATTTAACCTAGAATTTATATTATGTAACTAAACATAATTGAGTAAAATTGTAAAATAAATTAGGGTAATGTAATGGCCTCAACACCGGGTCAGCCGTGAACAATACTTTTTTATGGTAAATAGTATTTTTCGGGTCTAAAAGGACACCCGGAAGTCAAAAATATTTTATTGGACCATCGGAAAGTATTGGTCATGGTGAGTCCAGGGTTGAAATTTGAAGTGAAATTGAGGTCAAATAGGCATCCAGGGAAAGTAAATATAGTGGTTGATGCACTCAGCAGAAAGTTTATGTCAGGTAATGTTAGTGCTTTTGAATGAACTTGTACAAGGTATTTATAAGTGTAAATGATTAATAGTGATTTTTGCAGCTCTTCGGGCAATGAACACCAGCTTAAGCTTGGCAGCAGATGGAGCCATAATAGCGGAGTTACGTGTTAAACCAGATTTTGTGCATAAAGTAAAAGCGGCTCAGAAAGAAGATGAAAGATTAATGGTGATTGTAAACAAGCTTCAACATAGTAGTGAAAGTGATTACTCATTGTCAAATGATGGAAGCCTCTATTTCAAAGAAAGGCTTTGTGTGCCAGCTCGGGAAGATTTGAAGAAAGAGATTCTGACAGAAGCACATCATAGTGGTTATGCCATGCATCCTGGAAGTAATAAAATGTACCGAAATTTGAAAGTCCATTATTAGTGGCCAGGTATGAAGCGTGATGTGACTGAATTCATAAGTAAATGCCTGACATGTCAACAGGTGAAAGCAGAACATCAGGTACCTTATGGACTACTTCAACCACTTGTTATTCTAGAGTGAAAATGGGATCAGGTGACTATGGACTTTGTGACTGGGCTACCTATGACTCAATGGAAGCATGATGCCATTTGGGTAATTGTGGACCGCCTCACTAAATTAGCTCATTTCTTGCCAGTTTGGATGGATTTCTCTTTGACCAAGCTGGCAGAACTTTACATAAAAGAGGTGGTTAGATTGCATGAAGTACCTACATCCGTTGTATCAGATAGAGATCCCAGATTTACTTCTCACTTCTGGAAGAGTTTTCAAGATGCTCTGGGTACTAGACTTCGCCTTAGCATAACTTTTCACCCTCAAACTGATGGACAGTCCGAGCGGGTGATTCAGACATTAGAAGATATGCTTCGATGTTGTGTCTTTGAGTTTGGCACTAATTGAAAAAAGCATTTGCCATTAGCTGAGTTCGCCTACAACAATATCTATCAATATAGTTTGAAAATGACTCCATTTGAAGCATTGTATGGTAGGAAATGTAGGACTCCTTTGTGCTGGACTGAACTGAGTGAGAGGAAGCTTTTGGGTTCAAACTTAATTCGTGACTCTGAAAAAAAGGTCCAGATCGTTAAAAGCAGATTGAAAGAAGCATTGGATCGAAAGAAGTCATATGTAGATCTAAAAAGAAAAGATATCGAGTACCAAGTCAGAGATAAGGTCTTTCTGAAGGTATCTCCATGGAAGAAGGTTCTGAGATTTGAAAGGAAGCACAAGTTAAGCCCTAGATTTATTGGCCCTTATGAGATACTTCAGCGAGTGGGTCCCGTGGCCTATAGATTGAAACTACCATCTGCTTTGGAGAAGATACATGATGTCTTCCATGTGTCCATGCTCCGGAGATACAGGTCTGATCCAAGCCATGTGATAGCACCAGAAGAGATACAAGTTCAGGCTGACATGAGTTATAAAGAAAGACCGGTAAAGATTTTGGCTAGGAAAGTCCAACAGCTTCGGAACAAACAGATTTCTTTGGTGAAAGTCCTATGGCATCACCATAATGTCGAAAAAGCAACATGAAAATCGAAAGCAATGATGAGACAGCGATATCCTCTACTTTTCAATTCAGGTAAATTTCGAGGATGAAATTTCTTTTAGTAGGGGAGAAATGTAATGGCCTCAACACCGAGTCAGCCGTGAACAGTACTTTTCGATGGTAAATATGTTTTTCGGACCCGAAAGGACATCCGAAAGTCAAAAATATTTTATTGGACCATCGAAAAGTATTGGTCATGGTGAGTCCGGGGTTAAAATTTGAAGTAAAATTGAGGTCAAATAGGCCTCCAAATGTCAAAAATACGAAAAAGGTAGTAAGTCAATTTTCTTGGTAATGAATATGACTTGATTTTGAGTAAATAATTAAAAATAGTAGACGAAATCCGAATATTGCCAGATTTTGCATGCCTACATGAATTTTGTGTAGAATATTTTAATGATGAGAATGAAATTTTTCGGTGACACTAGTAGTTGTCGAATCGGATCGATAAGTTTGAATCGGACCGATAACGAACTCCGATTGAGCCAAAAATTTGTGTGCTAGCTATTTTTGATGTGATAAGAGTGATGGAATTATTTTTGGAGTGATTTGATGACTGAAAGAGAGAAAATTTTGATTGGTCCTTTAGGGGCCTAAGTTGGGCCTTTATAGTTAATTGGGCAAAATCCATCATTTTGGCCCAATTTTAGGCCCATTGGAGAGGTATATAAGGGCCAGAATTTTAGAGAAAACTCTAGAAATTAGCTCATCTTCTTACTTCCTCTCCTTGGCCGAAACACACCTTTTATTTCTTCTCTCTCTCTCTTGCTTCATAATCACTCAAGATCTCTCATAAATCCTAACTTAGGAGTTGTATTTTCATCCCTTTAGATCACTAAAATAGCTTTACTTGATTGATTTGGGCAAAGGAAGTGAAGAAATCAAGGAAAGAAAGAAAAAGGGGTAAGTTGGATCTTGAGAATTTTAGCGTTTTAAATTGATTCTTTAGTGTTTTTCCATAGATTTTGAGGTGTAAATGTTGATTATGAGATTGGGTTTTTCATTTGAGGACAAAACAATAAGAGAAACTAAACTTAAGTGGCTGGCCTATATAGGTTATGAAGAAAAAGGGAGTTTTTCCAAGGACAAAGGCAAGGAAAAGGAAGGTTAAACTCTCTAATTCAAGAAAAAATTGTAAGTGACTAATTAATCTTTACATTTTCTAAGTTTATGAATTTTTCTCAATTATGTAACTAGGTTAAAAATATTTAAAGTGATTAATTGATGCAATTATGTTAGGGTAATTGTAATTAAGCTAGAGAAAGGATGAATGGAAAGTGAAAATGAAAGAAAGAAAATTTTTAAGATGAAAAATAGTGGTGGCCGAAATTGTTACTAAGGGAAAATGGTGAGAAAAATGCATATAAATAATATATGTTAGCTTAAAATAATAGTAGACTTGATAATTAATGTCTATGAATTTTTAGAGAATATTTGAAATTTATTTGAGAATTTTTAAGAATATGTATAGTGTATGTATATAATAAAAGTTGTGATTTATAGTGAATTAATTGATTATTTTAATGAAAAAGGACACTAAAGAATAAATAATACATAAATAAATTTTATTGGCATTTATTGAATTTATTGGAATTTTATTGAAAATTTAATGTTAATATGTATATTGAAAATAATTGAGTTATTAGTTAATAATTGCATAAAAATGTTGAAAAGATGAAATTTATGTGAGATTAAATTATAGTTGATGAAAAAGAATTAAAAAGTCAACCGATAAATTTTTTGAACATTAAAAGGATTTATAAAGTAATTATTACTGTGCCTTTAGAATTAGTCTGGCAGTAAAAACTAGTTCTGGATATAGTTTGCTAGCAATAGGAACATCATTTACCGCGGTATAGGTCATGGCGACTTGCTTTGCTATGGATAGGATCATTGATCTCCATAGCTTAAGTGTTAAAGTAAAAGTGAAAAAGTGCAGTGTTCTGAGAATAGTTCCTTGGGAATCATTTCTCTTTTTTATGGGGCCTGTCGGGTCCATATTTCGAGTATCCGATCTGAAATTTTCTGCTGGATTTGTACTAGGTGCATAATGAAAATAAATTGATAAATAAGTGAAAAGACCATGAAAAGAAAGAAAGAAAGCGAAAAAGGATCAAAATGAAAGAAAAATAAAGTTTAGGGGTAAAATGGTAATTTTTTTCAAAAGTGTAAAAAGTAAGTGAATTAAGTGAAAATTGCCTAAATAAAGATAAAATAGTCAGATAATAGTTAAATTGTTGAGAAAATGAATTTTATTGTCATTAGGGACTAAAATATAATTTTGCTTATAAATGACAATTTAAGTGTATAAAAATATAAAATATTTCAATTATTAGTTTAAAGAACAAAAATTAAGCTTATAAAGGCAAAATTATAATTATGCATTTGTAATGAATAATAGTATAAAATAAGTCAAAATTAATGTTTTGAAATAATATTAAATAATTTTATAATTATGTTCACATATATGTTAATATATAAGAATAAAAAATGAAAATGTTAGGAAAGGTATTGATTATTAGTCACCACTGAGCATGTCGAGTGCTCAGCGTGTAGTTTTTACTGCGTGCAGGTCAGCAGGAGCTGGAGCAAGAATACACTCTAAGGGACTTCTTTTAAGATGCTCAAGTTGTTTAAATTTTTGGCATGTATATATATGTACAACTTTACTTGGATGTGTAATGTAAACCTGAAGTTATTTTAGTAAGCTGTTTTTGGGTTGTGAATGAAATTGAATGGATGACAGTGTATGGATGTGGATTGTATTATTGATTGTTGTGCATCTGAGAGGCAGTGTGGTTTGTCTGCGTTTCAGGGAGCTAGTCCTATGTACAGCCGTTATATTGCAAAATTTTTATTAAATGCATAGTGATTTGGGAGAGTTATAGGTCATCAACAATTTATTTTAAATAAGCTAAAGCATGCTAATGAAGTATGGTAATATAAAGATTAAGTTGGAAAAAAAATTTCGATCTTCGGTACACCGGTACAGTGTTAGAAGGGACAAGGGTGTTACAGGTAAGTTAATGATATGATGAATAATCATGGTAGGAACATAAATAGGTGAAGAACTTACCTTGAAAGTGAGGGAATCTAGGTTGGCTGAATGGTGTACCTTAGGATAATTTGATGGTATTTGATATGTAATTATGTAATTAGTAGGAATTAGGCAATATAAAGCATAAGGAATATGTTAAGAGTGATAAAGAGTAAAAATAACTAATATACATAATTATGTATAAGTGTACATAAGGATGGAAGTATGAGTAACTTAGGAATGTTAAGGTAAATTTGATATATTTCATCATATTAATGACTAAAATGGATAAAAACCTATGTATGGCCTTTAAATGGAAGAGAAAACATTATGAATGTAACACCCTTACTGTAACTGTCTTATCGAATTATGCGAATGGTCGGAAAATTTTTTTTTTCAACCAACTAATAACTTTTCCATTAAAACTTAATATACTTCTTCCACCTAACTTTTATTAACCGCTGACCTATAACTGTCCAGTTTATACTATGTATTTTACAAAAATTTGGCAATATAACGATTATATTCTTAGTTAGCCCCCTGAAAAGCAGACAATAACACAGCCTCTCTGAGGCACAACAGTTTATATATCCAATCACATAACATAACCACCTAATCCATCACATCATTGAAGCATACAATCCATTCCTTTGCAATTCCTCATCCACACTTCTATATACAATATAGTACAATACTATCACTATACAATATAATCTTCTTAACTGTAAAATAAATATATACATGCCATAAAAAATAAACATTATAGTTCTTCAGCGTCCTCTTTGCCCTTTGTGTACCTATGCTCCCACAACATCAGTACCTGCACGCAATAAATCTTATGTGCTGAGCGTAAAAATGCCCAGTGGTAACTAAAAATTATAGCATTTCCCTATAAACACATTTTTCTAATTAATTTCAATTAAGTTATTTCTTATCGATTTTTCTTATTTAAAAGCATAATATATATTATTAACAACTAATTTTTCAATTTAATTTAAAAACTTTACTTAATTCTCAATTTAGTCCTTAGACTTTTCATTTATTTCAAAAATATCCTTTTTATGCCGTTAATTGCTAATTTGCCCTTTTTATTCATTATTTTCTTAACTTAATCTATCAATTGGCTTATAACTCACCGATTAATCCTTGTTTTAACTTTTTTCCTGTAAAATTACATTTTAATCCTTTAACTTTATAAGGTTGACTTTTTACACAGTTGGTTGACCAAATTACCATTTTACCCTTATTAATTATTTTCTTCTCACTTTTACTTATTAACTTCATCTTTTAGAAAAATTACCGTTTTATCCCTAAACTTTTAACTCTTTTCATTTTAGTTCTTTTTCTTCTTAAACTTCAATTTTAAACTTCTTTTTACACTTTTAACATTTTCTTATCATTATGCCCCTAGTACAAAACCGGCAGAAAACTCTCAGACCAGATATGCGGGACGTGAACCCCACAGAGCCAAAACAAAATGAGAAATGACCTCCAAGAATCATCCCTCAATAACATATGAACATATGACAGTACGTATGATATATACTATGGAGACCAATGATCTAACCATAGTAAAGCAAGTCGCCATGACTTGCACTACGGTACAGGTATCCTTATGGCCAGTCAATTATATTCTGAACTAGGTTTTACTGCCTAACTCTTTCTAAGGGCACATATTTCCTTAATTTTTATTTTATTATTCAATTTTCCATTATTTTCATTACTTGTCAATATTGTACCAGTGCATTACAAATACAATCGGTCTTCTTTATACAGTTTGTGAATTATTTCGCAATAATTTACCATTTAATCTATAAATTATGTAATAATTCCTCATAATTTCACATTTTTCCTTTAATACCTAACCAAAATTCATTCCAAAAATATTCATTTAATTCCCATAAATTCTATAAAAATTTATGGACATCAATACTCATCACTATTATCATTATAAAGCTTAAATACATTAAAATAACTTAGAATAACATAGATTTCCCTTACCTTTCCATTCAGCCTTAACTAGAATTACACCATACAATTTGTTTTAGATTCATTTAAGGTTTCTAATAAGTATAAATAAGTCCCAAATACATGAATATAACATTATTTTCAATTATACTTCAATATATTAAATTTTCCTTAATAAACCTGAAGGAAATTCACTTAATTAATAGGGAAATAAAAGGATTAATTAGTCACAAACCTTTTTTTAGTGATTATTCTTGCCTAGGCTTCCTTTTCTTTGCCTTTGGCTTATGAGATTTGCTCCTCCTTTTGATTTCCTTCCATGGCCTAATTCTTTATCAAAATAAACTCTAATATTTTGACTTCAAATGCTAAAATTAACAGCAAAAATAAACTATTGACACCCAAAACTAGTAGTAGTCACCTAAAAACCAAATTAAAATCAAGTATTTCACTTACCCAACTTTGACACCTAAACTTTAACCCTTGGTTTCCTTTGATTTCCTTCCTTAAATCAAAGATCAGAGGTGGCTAAGGTACTTTAGAGAGGCTGAAATCACTTTCTTAGGCTTTGATTTGGTGAGATTTGGTGAAGGATTGAAAGAAAATGAGAAGAAAATGGAGATGGTGTATTTCGGCCACCAAGGAAGTTGAAGAAGAAGAGAGTTGCTGCTGGAGTTTTCTGGAGAAGGAGGGCTTTTATATGGCCTTATAATGGGCCTTAGGTTGGGCTTTAATTGGGCTTAGACAGTTTATTTATTTAAGCCCGATAATTACCCGATAAATGGCTCTAATTAATTTCTCCCATTTTCTAACTTCAAATCACTTTAAATTTGATTTCATTATTCATATCATATTAAAAATAGGCTATACTTAAAATTTTAGCCCAATCGGAGTTTGTTTCGGGTCCGATTCAATTTTATCGATCCGATTCAAAATTACCGGTGTTACCGAAAAATTTACTTTTTGTTACCAAAATAATCTACATATTATTTTAGGCACACATGTAATTTTTAATGATTTTTAAACTTCATTTGCTATTTTTAATAGCCAAAACGATAAAAAATAATTAAAAATCCTAAATCCTAATTAACTCGATTTTCGTTCTTTTGGTTTTCGGAGGCCTATTTGACCTCAAATTTACTTCAAATTTCAACCCCTGATTACCCGTGACTAGTACTTTTCAATAGTCCAATAAAATATTTTTCACTTTCGGGAAAAATTTTCAGCTCGAAAATACTATTTACTATTGAAAAGTACTATTCACGATTAGAGCGATGTTGAGGCCATTACAATGAATGTATGACTTCCTTATGTGGTCAAATGGTAAAGGTAAGGTTAATGGCATGATTTCATTATTTTCTTATGGTATGAGATCTATATGTAGGGAGTTTATGATCGATAAGCCTATACAGATGTAAACTTGGTCCCAATGATGTCATTATAATATAATTACAATGGTAACAATGTAAAATATAATATAATATGAATATTATTATTGCCCTTAGTGTAAAGTAGGTAATCCAGGATCCCAGAATAGAATGGCTAGCCATAGGGGCATATATATCGCGGTATTATTGTGAATCTAGTGAGATTGTACAGTAAAATATGATTGTATTGCTTAGCTGGCTCATTATATGGTATACTGAAGAATTTGATATCGTACCCCCTGTTGTACGGTCCCTCCAGTGCATTGAGATTATATGGTACATTGAGAAATCCGGTAACTTACCCCATGTTGTACAGTCCCCCCAGTACATTGGCTTCACTAAAGTCCTTATCCCGCTTATCCGGTTTGAGAATTTTCATTGGTGACAACTAGGGGCAAAATTGTGATTTTTCATGAAAACCAGAAAAGAAAAATAATTATGGAATTAAGTATATTAAAAATGTCCGTAAGAATTTAATATGATGAAAAATAAGATTAATAAGTCTAACAAGGGTAGAATGGTAATTATATGATAAACCTGGGGTAAAATGGTAATTTAAGGTTAAGAATATGAACAATTAGGTTAAAATAGTTAAATGGGCTAAAAAGGATAAAATCATAATTAAAATAAAGTTCAGGGACTAAAATATAATTTACCACCCTTAGAAAAACTTTAAGGGACTAACATGTAATTTATGCATTAAAATTAAATTAGAAATCAAAAAAAGTCAATCGAGTTAAATTTGAGGTCAAATTGAAAATTGAAAAAAATTCATACTTTAGGGACTTAATTGAAATTTTTCACATAATGGAGTAAATATAGGAAATTAAGTGAGAAAAATAACTATTATAGTATTTAGGAACAAATTATAATATCAAAAGAATAAATTTTGAATTAAATTGATAAATAAAATTTTTAAATGATATTTTGGTAGTTATGTCTAAATTAAGCAATAAGATAGGTGAAATTTTATGTAAGTGCATCCACCACTAAGCAATAAGTTTGCTTAGAGCGTAATTTTGTTTGACTGCGCGCAGGAACATGTATAGTGAAGGAATTCGAAGATTAGTATGTGGCATGTACAAGTGGGAGTTCTTTTTACAGTTTTGTTTTGATACGCTTGTGTAAATATATTAGACTTTGTAAATATGTATACAAAAATATGGCCTGTAAATTAAATAATATTATGACATGATGGTATTGATGTGTATGGATGTATGTGATAGCGTGTTTGAGAAATACTTGTGTGTGAGACTGAATATAGAAGTATTGTGCTGTTGAGTGGAGTATTGGAGGAGGAGGAGGAAAAGTATATTGGGAGTGTAAATTGAATTTTTACAGGTTTGGGTAGCATGATTTTTAAATTGTCATCCTGCCCGAAATTTCATCAATAATAAGTAATAATGATAAATGAAGATGCAATGTGCCATAGAAATTTCATAATTAAATATTAGAAATGTGTAAACGTAGGATGTCACATAGGCTGGTGATATTGAGTGGCGTATTTGTGAGGGAATGTTCGAGAGGAAAGCAACGCAGAGAGGTAGAAGAGAACTAGGGTTTAGGTGAAATATAAAATAGGTAAAATGGGTAAATAATTTATTTCAATTTCATTGTATCAGTAAATTACTAACAAAAATTTCATTTCGTAGGAAAATTACCTACGAAAAATAAATCAATAGGAAATTACAGACATAATATTATTTTTATAGGTAATTTACCAATGGAATCCCTTTTTGCAGGTAAATTCCCTATGAAATCATATTTCCATAGGTAATTACCGACAGAAGCCAATTTTTGTAGGTTAATTCCCTATGGAATCATGTTTTTGTAGGTAATTTATTGATGGAAATATTTTATATCGGTAATTTACCTATGGATACAAGATTTCGTAGGGAATTTACTTACAGAGAAAAGATTCCATGGGTGATTTACCGATGATTCGTGCCCAATTTTAGTCACGAATAATTCGTGCCAATTTAACGATGGATTTTTAAATTCCATCGTTAATTCTTGTTGGTAAAGTCTAGCAAAAAAATTTCCCTCAATTATTTACGACGAATTTGTTATTTCGTCGTAATACACATTTTTCCTGATAATTTTACCTATGTAATGATTTTTTCGTCGGTAATTACCTACAAAAAATTTATCATTGGTAATTTTTCGTTGAAAATTAGTATTTTTCAATAGTAAAACAAACAGCGCGACTATCTAAATGGTTGCTATTAGGCAAAAAGTCAAAAAAACGGTCATCTTATCCTTCAGGTAACTTTTAACTTCACAAACAAATAAAATTAACTTATCAATTAGGAAAACGAAGGATCGAAACACCAAGTATCTAAGACCACATCGCTTCAAGCGGCAGAAGTATAGGATAGATAAGTTAGGACAATAATTTTTGAAATTGATTAATGTTCTTAAAATTTCAACTTGCAAAATTAATTAAAAATCTTGATCGATGTAATATCCCAATCGAAGTAGTTAAGTTAATCTCAATTGATGTAATATCCTGATTGAATAAATTAATTTAATCTCGATCAATGTAATATTTCGATTGAAGTAATTAAGTTAATCTTGATCGACGTAATATTTTGATTAAAGTAATTAAAAATCTCAATCGATGTAATATCTTGATCGAAGTAATTAAGTTAATCTCTATCGAAGTAATTAAGTTAATATCGATCAACGTAATAGCCCGATCGAAGTAATTAAGTTAATCTTGATTGATTTAATATCCCGATTGAAGTAATTAATTTAATCTCGATCGACATAATATCCCGATCGAAGTAATTAAGTTAACCTTGATCGATGTAATATCCCGATCGAAGTAATGAATTTAATATTGATCGACTTAATATCCCGATTGAAATAATTAAAAATCTCGATCGAAGTAATTAATTTAATCTCGATCGATGTAATGTCCCGATCGAAGTAATTAAAAAATTCGATCGATGTAATATCCAGATAGACATAATTAAATTAATCTCGATCGATGTAATATCCCAATCGAAGTAATTAAAAATTTCGATCGATGTAATATCCCAATCGAAGTAGTTAAGTTAATCACAATCGATGTAATATCCTGATCGAAGCAATTAATTTAATCTCGATTGACATTATATCTCAATCAATGTAATTAAAAACCTTGATTGATGTGCATTCTAATCAAAGCAATCAAAGTTTTAGACTAAATGTCTCTTCAACGATCTATTCCCTCTCTTGATCTACGGTTGGCATGACCAAACACTAACCTCAAGAGAATAAAGATGTAATATCCCGAAATTTGCATATAACATTCATAACATATTCTAGAGCATGAGCAGTAACCCTAGGATAATTTTTAGAATAATTGAAGTTGAATAGAATAGAGAAATTTGGAAGTATATAAGGATTAAACGTGCTCAGATCAGGAAAATTCGAGGATGGATGACCTGATGGATAGTTAGAGTTAATATAGGATTATGAAAATAGATATTAAATGGAGTCTGATGGTACAATTTGAGATAAAATTGAGCTTGAATGGGCTATCAAATTAGACAGAGAATATTTTACTATGTACCATAAAAAGGATTGATCGAAAGTTTAATCGAAACTTTAAAAATAGCAAACGACTTTTAAAAATCATCAAAATTTTTAGATCTACATTAAATGAGATGTAGAATATTTTGGTATAAAAATAAATTTTACAGTAATATCGAAATTGGTTAAATCAGATCAGTTTAAGTGAACCAGATCGAAAATGGATTCCAATTAAGCTAAAATTTTTTGTGGAGACTTAATTTATTATTTTAATAATTATGGAATTGATTTTGAATGAATTTGGAATTGAAAAGAGAGATAAATAATTTAGAGTGTATTAAATGGGCTTAAAATCAGTTTTGGTGTTAAACTTGAATTAGCCCAGCCCATTGGACCAGGGTATATAAAGCCAAAATATCAGAAAACTCTAGAGCAACCTTTAGATTTCTGCCTTATTCCTCTCTTGAAATCGAATTCTTCTTCTTCCTACATATCCACCATTTTTTTATTTCTCTTCCAATCTCTATCTAAAATCAAGCCTCCTAGATTAATTTCAGCCATTCTAAAATATTATAACAGTCTCCAACCTCCATTTTGAGTAGTAAAAGTGAGATAAATCAAGAATTAAAGTTTATGTGTCAAAATTAAGGTGAGAGAAATTGGTGTTTTTAATTCAATTTTAAGATATTGATAGATTTAGGTATGTAGAGTGTAATTATGATGTTATTTTTAATTAAGAAAGCAAATTAATGGTGGTTTGTTTGGTAAGTATATTCAGCCACTTATGGAGAACAAGGGAGATAAAGTTGTTTCAAGGGACAAAAGTAAGGAAAAGGAAGCTTGAGAAGGTAAAACAAGAACACAAGGTTAGTGGATACAAACTACACTCTATTTCATTTAATTTTTGAATTTTGGCATGAAATTTTTATTATATAACTAAGTAAATTTAAAGAACAATGGAAAATAATTTAAGATAATTTAGTAAAATGATGAATTAGCATGAAATTAAAAAGAAATCAAGCATTAGGTGAGAGAACTAACCATGGCCGAATTGTACATAATGAAGTATAAAATGAAAAATTGATGTTAACTAGTAATCTAAGCATAAATGGATTACATTAGATTAAAGGAACATAATTAGAATGATTTGAGCTTGAACAAATACATGGACATAATGTTTACTATGTGCACATAATGATGTAATATTATTTGTGACCATATAATTTTGAGTATAAATATGAAATAATTTAATATAATTTGATCCCATTAAGTTGTGGTCCCTCCACCCATACTGGAGTATCGGTATCGCATTAGGTTATGGTCCCTTCACCTATACTGGAGGATCAGTATCACATTAAGTTGTGATCCCTCCAATATGATAGCATACAGTCATACAGTTCTTGTTTCGTATATCCAGTTTGAGGATTTTTACTAGTCATCACTAGGAGCAAAACGTTAATTACAAGAAAATAGGAATTAAATAATAAATTAAGCAAAAAGAATGTTATAAAGTTAATAAAATAAGAAATAATGCGAAGAATGAGATTAACATTTTAAAAAGTGGTAAAATTGTAAATACATGAGAAAATAAGGATCAAAAAGTAAAATAGGCATAAAAAAGGTCATATATGTAAATAAATAAGATATAAAGTGAAAAATATGATTAAAAGACTCAAAAAGGTAAAAACATAATTACGCAATAAACCAAGGGCTAAATCATAATTTGACATCAATAAGGTGATTAAATAAGTTTAAATGGTCAAATAAGTGAAAATGGGCAAAATCATAAATGGTGAAATTTTTTGGAACTAAAATGTAATTTATCAATTCATAGGAAATATAAGGACTAAAAAGTCAAATTTCCACTTAGAAGGAAATAGAAGTCAAAGGAAGCAAAAAATAGTTAAAAAGGAAGTCAAATAAGGTCAAATATGAAGAAAATTAAAGTTTATGTACTAAATTATAATTTGCCATTACATGATAAAGTATAGGGGCTAAAATATAAATTTTACACTTAGTATAGGATGAAAGACAAAGAAAACAAAAATGATTAAAATTGAGGTCAAACTAAGCCAAACATAATGGAATAAAAGTTTATGGATCAAAATATAATTTGCCATTTCATCGATACACATAAGGATTTTAACGTAAATTTACCACCTAAGATAAAATAAAAGATAAAGGGGACCAAAAAGATTAAGATTAGAATTAAATGAAGTAAAATATGATAAAAAGAAAATCTAGGGACTAAATCGTAATTTTACGTACAAGTAAAAATTATGTGAGAACTAATAAGAAAAATAAGTATAAAAAGGATTAAATAGTAAAATTATGATAATGAGAAGACTAAATGAATTTAAATTAGCAAAAAGTAATATAAAAGGGTAAAATGACAATTTATCTTTACATAAGAAATGTAGAAGATAAAAATGTAAATTTGAGGAATTAAAATGAAATAAAATATAAAAAGAGTAAATAAAGGTAAAATGGTCAATAGAAAGTAAATTTTCAAACAGAAAATGGTAAAAAGGAAATTTTGAATACATTTAGTATATGAAAGGCGAAACCGTAATTTAGTTAAAACTTAAAAAGTTCAAAAAATAGAGATGAAAACTGTAATTTTGGCAAAGTAAGCTAATTTAAGGATTAAAATGAAAGGAAATGAAATTTTATGGTGAAAATATTAAAAGGAGGGATGGAGGGTAGAATGGCAATTAAAAAGAAAGAAATAATAAATATGTCAATTTAGTTAGAAAAACGACTTAGATGAGATTTTTTCAAAGATATAAAACTTTAAGAACGATTAAGAAATTAAGAAAGATAAAATATTGTTTACTCAATTAAGGGCAAAACTAACAGTGATATTGAGATTGATTCACATAGTATGCTTAGTAAGGTTAAATTTGTAAATTATTATGAAATCAACACAAAATTTAGATAGAGTGAAATAAAGTAAAATAAAAAGAATAAAGGAATTAAGTAACAAACAAGAACTTCTACGTAATCAAATAAGGAAGCAGGGGCTTAAGGAGAAATTCATGTCAAAATTGTAAGTAATAGTAATCAGACAGCAAAAAGATGAAAAATTAAGAAGGTAAAGCCAGCCAACACTAAATGGTAAATTCCAAAATAAAAGATTATAATAATATTAATAAAACTAAAAATAAATTTATTTAAATAAAATTTTGTATAGTTGTATCTATCATTACGTAACAGTATTGCTTAGCGCGTGATTTGTTGATCGTGCGTAGGAACATATGATAAAGGACTCAAAAAGGATAAGATACATTGACATGTACATGTGTCGCATCTGTAGGTATGAAGTTTAGATAATGCAGGTATTAAGTTTTGGATACGTGGCTAATGACGTATCATATTGTTTTATAGATGATGTATCATATTTTTTTATAAAGGCAAATTAGTAGTTAATTTATATATATGTGTATGTATATTTGAACGTGTGTATGAAATGTTGTAATTGTGTTGCGTTGTGAACTGATGATTGATTTTAGAAGTGCAATGAGTGTTTGGAGTATTAGAGGTGGACGTTGCCTTTTGGGAGTGCTATTTTGTCAATCTGCAAGTTTGGGCAACACAGTTTACTAGCCGTTATGCTGTCGAAATTTGCACTAAATGAATAATAAACACGTGATATCATTAACAATAGTATACAATATGTGGAAATTATGAATGAATTGAGGGTGTTACAAAAGATCTTGTCCTTCTCACTACTGGTCGCAGAGTAGCAACCAAAGAAATATCAAAAACTTAACGTTTGATCTTTCTAAATAACGATCGAACTGTTTAAGGGAGAAATGATAATACCCTAAAAAGCAAATTATAAAGCTCAAGGCATTAAGAGACTCAAAGAACAGAAGCCCATAGAGGTCTCCCAAAACCAACCGGCTGTGCACAGGAAATGAGGCTATTCGATCGGACGAGATCTCTCCCTAATGTAATATGGCCGTATGACACATGTGCCTATCAAATTGCAATTGTCTACGTAATAGGACATACCTGTCGAGGTAGATCAACTATTCAGAAATACTGTTGAAATCTCCCTCGAATCCTATAAATAGCAAATTTATTTCTACATAACACATATTTTTCTTCTATCTCTAAATTTACGCTCTTTCTGAGAGTTTTTTCTTCTAATTGCTAATTTAGGTATCGGAATGTTAACGTTCGGGTGACTGGGCTAGCATTTTTTGTAGGTTTCATCTAGGATGATTTGATTAAAATTTGCTCTCCAAACCGTCAAGGCTCCTCTCCTTTCTTGCACAAGGACTCGTCCCTTCGTTACAAAAATTTTGTGATTTACCAATTATTATTAGTAATAAAAATTGAAAAACCAACACCGCATTGCTACTATTCACCAATGATTTAGTTATAACTGTAAATGAAGGGGATATAATATATATAAGCCATACATTTATATGTGAATCCAAAAATATTAATTAAACATGATAAAAAAAAAAAGAAATGGCAAATGTAAGAATTTCCTCCTCAGTTTTCAAGAAGAAACCCTAAATCAGAGGTTTTGGCGCCAGATTTCAAACTCCCCACGACATTCCCACGCCCACAGTTTTTTGTTTCTCCCTAAATTTAAATCATAATCTCTTGCATATCGTTTCCTTTATAAGATATATATTTCTTCTCTCTTCCTAATATTTTTCTTTTTTACCAAATTACTCTCTTCAATTTCTTCATCACTTGTGGTTGTTGCCAGCTGCGACCGAGGATTTTAGCGCATATGCTCGAAACCGACGAAAATTATGCCCTAGCCGGGTCTGGCGATGTTCCGTCTCAGGCAAAGGAGCAATCTCTGGTAAAACAAGAAATGGAGACTGAAAATTTTCAAGGAAACAACGAGAAACTGAACGGATTTGAAGAGAAGCTGATGGAACTTTGTGCTTCCATGGAGGAGTTTGTAGAGAATAAGTCAATTACCAGAACCGAAGAAAAAAAGTACCAGGAGGAGATCGAAACTAAGGAGATAAAGAAGGAGAATAGGGATAAAGAAGTGGAAGCTATTGTTTCTGATAAGGATGGAGGCTCAAGGTTGCCAAAAAAGCGTGGTCGGAAGCCGAGAATAAAGGTGGAAAGTTTGCAGCTCGAGGAGCCAGAGTCTGGAACTGGTGACAAAGTGAAGAACGTAAAAGCTGATAGCCCAGATACCGTGGAAATAGGAAAAGGAGATGGTGACCAATTGCCGGACACTAGCGCAAAAGATCAGGAAAGTGGAGAATATAGTGAGAAGCCGGATGATGAGACGATACTGTATATACAAGGAAAGAAGAAAAAGATCTTTACTGAAAATAAAGAATGCGAAATGCTTGAAGAAGTTTCAACGGAAAGGAGGGTTACAAAGTCTGGCGAGGAGGAAACTAATTTGGGAAATCAGAATATAGATACTGAGAAAAGGGAAGAGGGAGGTTCTACTGAATGCTGGGGAAGTTCTTACAGTGGGAGGCTGAGAGATAGGAAGAAGGTAAACTATGCTGTTATTGAAGGAGATGAAGATATTTTGGTGAAGAAAAAGCCGGGTAGAGGGGGCAGAAAGAGGACAAGAGATACTGAAAATGGAGATTCAAATAAAAGAAATGAAAAGAAAGTGAGTCATAGAGGATGTAACAAGCAGGAGATGGAGAACTGCAGCTGTGAAGGGGATGCTTTGACTACTGGTTGTTCACTGAGAGGTGCGAAAGCCTTGCAACAAGAAGGGAAGGAGTTTAAAATTAAGAAGCACTCTTGGGAGGTAACTTAATTTCAACGTCCTGTGGTCTTTTAATATTGCGTCTGTATATCTCAAGTCTCATTTCTGTTACTGGATTTTGGTCTTGCAGTATACTACAGAGGTTTGCTTGATGTGCCATCAGTGCCAGAGAAATGATAAAGGTGAGGTTGTCCGGTGCAAGAAATGTAAGACCAAGCGCTACTGCCATCCTTGCTTGAAAAACTGGTATAGTTTAGCGAATTAATTACCCATTCTCTTCCATGATCTCTTTTTTCTCATGTCAAAAGTTTCTAGGGGGAGTTTTGTTTTCTGTTTTGTTTTTTGGTGTCAGGATTTCAATATTTTTCCCTTTTTTATATCTTTCAATGACATTTAAAAAACTGAAATTACATGGCTTTTGAAGTATGGTTTTCTGTTGCTTTTACCATTAACAGCTTCGATATTCATTAATTTTACATTCCTTATTATTTTTGGGTGTTTTGCTTTCTGTTTCTGCCTGATTGTGTAAATTATTATGAGGTGACGTTTATCATGCACTGAAAATTTTCCTTTGAGATTTTTTTTAAATTTTTTTTTTTATTTTGACATACAATTTATTTGAGGAATGCTCACTAGTTTTCACAGGTTGATATGTTGCATGATTTGTATATACAAATAATTCTGAGCTTAATTTTACATAATCTAAGCAGGTTGACATATACTTGATTTGATAGGGCTTTAGACTTTTTTCTTATTACTTGGAGAATAATGGCAAACAATAGATTAGGACATTTGTGTTTGATTAGGATCATGTTGTACATCACAAGATTTTGCCAGTTCTTAATCTTTCCAGTCTCCTGCTATTCATTCTTTTTATTTATTTGTTTATCATTTTCTTATAATATAGGTATCCCAAGATGACCAAAGATGAAGTTGCTGATGCTTGTCCAGTTTGTTGCAAAAATTGTAATTGTAAAGCTTGCTTGCGTGATACCCCAAAAGAAGTTGGTTCTTCTGCCTTGCAACAATGATCTCTCAGTGTTTTTATCATGTGCTTTAACTAATTTGCTCTTCCAACATAATCATTTTAAAAATTTTTCTTTCTTTTTTTTTTTTTTTTGGTTTATCTCTGGCAGTACCTTAACAAACTAAAAGAATTCAGTGTTGATAAGGAAAAGATTGTACCATACTCTAAGTATCTGCTTCAAGCAATTCTTCCATATCTGAAGCAGTTAGACGAAGAACAGTTAACGGAGAGAAAGATTGAAGCTAGTGTGCAAGGTAATTTGGGTGTGCATGAACTATAGTTTTGAAGCTATATTGAAGCATTTTGGACCTGGCTTAATTTGGACTCCAAAAGCTTAGGTCCATTTGAAACTTAAAAGAACCTAAACCATCTAGATGCACAATTAGCATTCTTTTTTTCTCCATTATGAATGGCCAAATGGCTAAATCTTACAAACTACTCTTTTTACTTGTCTTATTGGTCATAGTAGATCTTTCTGTTACTTGTGTTTGAAGTTTCTTGAGAAATTATTACCAGTATGAGTTGTTTCAAATGAGTTAATAGGTTAGAGAATTGGAGGGGTAAATTATTTTGGAACAATGTGCAGGTTGATACCTGCTCATGCAGGTTTCTGCATGTGCCCTTACATTAGTGTTTATGTGAGTGTGTCGGCTTATGTGAAAATTCCAAGTTCATATTTAAATTGATTGATTTTATCATCTGCACAGGTGTATCAATTGCAGAACTAAAGATACCTAATGCTAATTGTCCTACAGATGAACGTATGTATTGGTGAGTCATAAAATATCCTCTAGTTTCCATTTAAATTCGGTAAAGATTGAAATTAAACCATGATTCTACCAGCTCTATTCTCTCTTTTCACTTCTTTGTTCTTTTGTTGCAGTGACATCTGCAGGACCTCTATCTTTGATTATCACAGAAGCTGTTCGAACTGCTTTTCTGATCTCTGCCTTGTTTGTTGCCGTGAGATCCGGGATGGACATCTGCAAGGTGGTGGCCAAAAGGTGGTTATGGAGTATATTGACCACGGGTTTCTATATTTGCATGGTGACATGAGCGAAGTTAAATCACCTGGTAAGGTGTCAACTGAAACTTGCTCTGAGGATCTCCTGAGTTCAAACTTTGGATGGAAAGCAAATGAAGATGGAAGCATTGTTTGTCGTTGTGGTTTCAAGTGTCTGGACCTGAAATGTTTGTTCTCTGTGAATTGGGTTTCGGACATAGTGATGCGAGCAGAAGATTTTGCACAGATGCATGAATTTGATGTGCCTATAACACCTGTTGAAAGATGTGAATGTTTTACTTCCAAAGAAAATGCTGATAATGGAAATAGTCTACTGTTAAAAGCAGCATCTCGAGAGGATTCTGATGATAATTATTTATACTATCCAAGGGCCCGAGATATCAAAGAGAAGGATTTGAAGCATTTTCAATACCATTGGACGAGAGCTGAGCCCGTGATTGTTAGCGATGTTCTTGAAACTGGAACTGGCTTAAGTTGGGAGCCAATGGTCATGTGGCGTGCATTCCGCCAAATACATAATGAAAAACATGATTCGCTTTTGGATTTGAAGGCCATTGATTGTTTGGATTGGTGTGAGGTCAGTATAGTTTGCATTCTATTGCAGTTACTAAGGCTAGTGTGAGCAGCTTTTCACTACATCAACATTTTTGCAAAATAGATCTGAGATTTCTGATCTCTTTATAGTGGTTCTGTGTTAGTGTGCACTTCAATCTTAGCTTCTTCTGCTGCACATACTGTTGCACCATTCCCTTTCCACATGCACATCAATGCATGCGAGACATTTGCTTCCTAAGAAAATACCTCAAATGCCCTCCATTTACTCTTCCAGGAAGTAAAATTTGTGGTGTTTGATGAGAATATGGGTCTTATTTACCTTTAAGGGTCAAATTGCGATGCATAAATTATGTTCCAGTTGATGTGTCTGTATTATATAAATATGGTTTGCTTTGCATTTATCCCCTTTTTTATTTAATATCTTCTGAAAATAATAGTGGCAACACAGATTCTTCCTCAATAGATTCCAACATGATTAAGGATGTTGTTCTAATCTGCATGGCATCTCAAACCTGTCTTAGAGGGTTGTTACTGGTCGCTGCTTTCTTTTCTCTCTCTCTCTCTCTCTCTCTATATATATATATATATATTTTAAGACTTGTGTCCTCTTACAACTTGTAATTCCTATTTGAGTTTTGCAGTTTCAGGGTACAATTTAATTGGTTATATGCAATGCAGGTAGATATTAATGTCCATCAATTCTTTAATGGATATGTGGAACGTCGATTTGATAGATTGAACTGGCCCCAGATCTTGAAATTGAAAGACTGGCCACCTTCTAATATGTTTGATGAACGTTTGCCCCGGCATGGTGCTGAATTTATTCGTTGCTTACCTTTTAAGGAGTATACACATCCTCAAAACGGAATTTTGAACCTAGCCATGAGATTGCCTGAGGAGTCTCTGAAACCAGATATGGGCCCAAAGACATATATTGCTTATGGATGGGCTCAAGAGCTTGGGCGTGGAGATTCTGTGACCAAGCTTCATTGCGACATGTCTGATGCAGTATTTTATCTCTCTTCCTCTCTCTCTATATGCGTATACATGTCTCTTTACACATATAAATTTCAGCATGTTTGAATAATTGGTATGTCTGTTCCTGCAATTGAGGGCTGTCTAACCGCTAATTTAATATGATTCTTGGAGAATGTCTCTCTTAAGTAAAATGGTTGATTTCTTCATTGTGATCAGCTATTGTTGTGATGGTTAATGATGTGATTACGTCTTTTGCCAAACTGGAGCTGTTACTATAGTTTTTTATTCTATTACCAGTGGACTTGGTTTTCTTAGGACCAATATATATGATCAAATTGCTTGTTTCTGATTCCTTACTTTAAATTTTAAAGCTTCAAATCAAAATGCTGTATACTATTGCATGCTTTCTTACCTGGCCTAGAGAAATTGAAATCAAAACATATCTATAAATAGCAGCAAATGTAGGGACAGATTTATGTGTACCCATGGGTGATTAGCTCCAACTTGTTTGGTAATAGTTCTTGATTTCTAGAGATTTTATAGAATGTCAAATGAATATTAGCAATTCTTTGTTGTATAGAATGAATATTAGCAATTCTTTGTTGTATAGAATCTTTATATCCAATCACTTACTGTGATACAATTGACTTCCAAGTGAGGTAATGTGGCAGCTTGATAAGCTGCCTTATCACTTGGATCAAGCCATTTCCGGAGCTTGAACTATGAAAGATAAACCTTTTAGCTAGGTACTTGGCCTGCTCAAGTGGTTTTGTTTGGAATTTATCTTAAATGTTTCTGAATTTGCAACCAAATTTGCCAATTGTCTGGTTCCTGATTATTCTAGTTTGATTGGCCAGTCTGGTCCAGGTTTTACAACCATGTTTTATTTCATTTGCTAGTTAAGTTCTTGTTATTCACTGAGCAGTGGGTTGGCTATTGTTAGTCTTTTATCAACAGAACTAGTGCACCTATATTATGAAAATACTTTGGATTCAGATTTTTATGGATCTTCTTGTTCTATGAATGCCCAGCTATCAGATTTGTACCTAAGTTATGAACAACTAATCTATCTCTTCTTGTTTTCTGGTCAATGGCTTCCATTGCTTACAAGATGTCTGCCTCACATAATGCAAATACTCTGCATTTTCTGGCTTCAGGTGGCTGGAAAGAAAGTCAATGTATTTTTCTTAAAATATAATAGCTAGTCTTAGGTCAATTGGAATGTGTTTGATCAACAATAGGGGATGTCATTGCTTCAAAACACAAAAAAATTGTTATGGTGCTAGGGGTGTGCAATTGTCTGTTCAGTTCAATAACCGAATTGAAAATCGATCTTTTGAAAATTTGGTCAACCGAATCAAACCGAACTAATGAAATAACCAAATACTAATTGAACCCAAGTTTTCAGTTATTTTGGTTTGATTAACTGGAAAATCGAAAAATAAAATATTTTTTTAAAAATAAAAAATTGTGTCTGAAAATTATATAAAATTATAAATCCATAATATATTAAAATAAAAATATCTAAATTGTACAAAATACAAGTTTAAATTAAAGATACAATTTCAAAATATATAATAAATAATACAACAAAAAATGTTAAATAAATTTTTTCATTCCATCGATTTTCAATCCAATCGTCAAAATTTCAAATTATCAACTAGAAAAATAGATATTAATAATTAATAAATTTACTCATATAATTTGTAGCTCAAAATAACATAATTTACATATACAAAATAATTATCCAATTAAAAAATCAAAAAAATTACCAATTAAGTAAAATTTTGGTTGGTTCAGTTTTTTTGCAGTTTTTTCCTCCCAAAACAGAATCAAACCGAAATAATTGAACTTTTCTAAAAGTTTAAACCGAATTAAAAAAATCGATCAATTTGATTCGATTTTTCGGTTTTAACCAAAGTTTACTCACTCTTGTATAATGCATGATCATATGTAATGTGTTTTACACACATAGGCAATCCTCTGATTAGGGGTGAGCAAATTTCGGTTAAAACCGGATTAAATTAATCGATTTTTTTAATTTAGTTCGATATTTCGGTTCGGTTTCGATTTGAACTTTTAGAAAAATTCGGAAAGCCGTAGAAGAACCGAACTGATCGAAATTCTATTTAATTAGGTAATTTTTTGGATTTTTTAATTGGGTAATTATTTTGTATATGTAAATTATTTTATTTTGAATTATAAATTATATGAGTAAATTTATCAGTTATTAATATCTAATTTTTTAATTGATAATTTGAAATTTTGACAATTGGATTAAAGGTCAATGGAATGAAAAAGTTATTCAATAGTTTTTGTTGTATTATTTATTATATATTTTGAGATTTTATCTTTAATTTGGACTTATATTTTGTACAATTTGGATATTTTTACTTTAATATATTATGATTTGTAATTTTTTATAATTTTTAGACACAATTTTTTATTTTCGGTTCGGTTGGCTTAATTTTCAAATGATCGGTTTTCGGTTATTTCAGTTCAGTTATTGAACTGAACCGACCGCTGCACACTCCTGCCTTTGATTGAAAAGATCCATCGAGCCAAGATGAAGAGGATTTTTTTTTTATTTAGTTATTGATATAGTTGCTTAACTCATCATTCTTCTCTCCCTCTATTTACTTTACTGATAATAAGTTGATTGATTAACTATTTTCCGTACATTCCATTTATGTGGGTTGGATAGTATTATGATGGTTGTGATACTGCTTGTAAGCAAGAGGTTGTGGGGCTTAAGGCCTTGCTGTCTTTCACTTAAATTGAATATAGTTTTGGAGACAAGACTATGATCAAACTCCCATTCCTAGGATTCAACTTAAGTGGGATCATAACTAGCTACTTGTCTTTCAGTTGGTTTGCTAGAATAGGTAATTCTATTTTAAATTAAACTGACAGCAAATTTGTCTTTCTAATCCCGGTGCTGGTTGAGCTTGAATTTTATGTGATGTGTAGGCTATAATCCATCAAGATGAGCTGTCTGAAATGATTGTTTAACCTCAAAACTGGCATTCTAATCATTTATTACTTATCTATGCCAAAATTGACACTTTCAGGTGAATATTTTAACACATACAACTGAAGCGATAATTTGTGATAAACATCAAAATCTTACTTCTGATGAAATATTTGAAGAAATGGACAAGTTGAAAGGAAAGCTTGCCAAGCAGGACAAAATAGAACTTCTTGGGTGCAATCAAACTGTAGAGGATAATGTTGGCAACGGAGGGCCTGGTGGCAGCTTGCTTAGAAATGAAGATGAAACTGGGGAAAACAACAACCAAAGTGAGTTTTCTCAGTTTAATGATTATGCCTTTTCAAAAAGATCAGAAATGAAAAGTAGCCGGCAGGCTGAGATCTTTCAAGTTAAAAGCACTGAGAATGATGCAGAATCTGCTGTTGAATGTGATGGCCATTCAGAGGCAGATGTTCAGGATAGATGCACTAAAAGTGGTAGAGCATCAAATTTTGGAACTGAATTGGAGAAGCAAGATGATGGAGGTGCTATTTGGGACATTTTTCGGAGAGAAGATGTTCCCAAGTTGCAGGAATATCTAAGCAGGCACTTCAGAGAATTTAGGCATATTCACTGTTGCCCACTGCAAAAGGTAATGGTGTAATGATTTGACTTGTGTTTGTTTTCAACTGAAATGTTTCTTTTGCAGTTTAATCAAGGTTGAGTAAATTCTCTTGAAAGAGTCTCAACAAAAAAGGGCACATTAATAACTGAATTTGATATTCATCTTTAAAATTTCTGAATAAAAATAAATAAAGAGATTGAATACGACACAATCAAAACATTAAACTAGCAAGTAGTAAGAAATTCAAAGAAATGAAATATAAATATTTCTTATCAATTTTGAACATAAAAAAAAGAAGATATAAAAATATAGATCAAACTAAAATTTTGTAGATAGTCTCTTACTTATTATGCTATCCATTCTTATATCTTATTGTTATTATTTATATCATCCTTACATTTACTTTGTTGAACATTATTTGCAGAAATGTTGATATGTATAGAAAATCTGCAAATTCTGCATATATTATTTAAATGATTTATTATTATTGTTATTTTTGGGTGGTTTTCCAAGGGGAGTGGAACTTATGAATTGGATGATAAGAGTTGGAACAGAGTATGACGAATGATTGTCTGGATGAGAGACTTATTTATGTTAATACGCCAAGTGATTGGAACTTTACTGGCTAGTGTTTTGTGGTAGCCATTTTTATCTTGATCCTTTATTACTGTTTCTTCTGTAGGTTGTTCATCCTATACATGATCAGACCTTTTATTTGACTCTAGAGCATAAAAGGAAGCTAAAAGAGGAATATGGTGAGCCAAATTATCTTTCAGAGTTAAACAGAAATATTTATTATTTCCTTTTTTGAATCTTGTGTTGCTAGTTATAATGCATTCTCTGCAGACATTGAGCCATGGACATTTGTCCAGAGACTTGGAGATGCAGTATTTATTCCTGCAGGCTGTCCTCATCAAGTCAGAAACTTGAAGGTAAAATAAAATGTTGAATCTTTGCTTCAGAAAATATGAAATATCATGATCAGGCACTCCTGAACCTTCCTTTCTTTGTTGTATAATAAGGCTTGCTTCTTGCACATATTTGTCATGTGCAAGTACTTGCACATTTATCAGAAAGATTTTCTAGAAGGAATGGCATGATTTCATGTTGAGAATTTGATTGAAATAGGACATATTTCATGATCATAATTGACAGTATTTCTGTAGATGGATTGGGGATTGTTAATCTCCATAGAAGGCCTCTGAAATTATGTGAAACATTATCTGATTTTATGTTTATCTGTTGTCAAGTGGCTTGCCCTAGGGACATTCATGCTTATTATGCACAGCAAATGAGCCTACTGATTATTATTGCATATGTCTTAGTCGTGTATAAAGGTAGCAATGGACTTTGTTTCACCGGAAAATGTTGGTGAGTGCATACGGTTGACAGAGGAATTCCGTTTGCTTCCTCCAAATCATCGAGCCAAAGAAGACAAATTGGAGGTATAACTTTGTCTTTAAATTGTAAATCTTTATAGTATGCATTGTATGGCAATAGAAAGTGTTGAGGTCTTACTGATGTTGATGAGTAAAAGTGCAGGTGGTCCAACATGCATTATGTGTTGATAGAAGTTTCCGTGTTGCTATATATTTATTTATTGCCATTTTATATTACCCTGCTTCATATGGAGAATAACTATTTGTGTACCTTAGATGTTTGGTAGACTTTTTCTTATAATTTGATTCCAGTGTGTGTGATGCATCATTAAACATGCAGAAGCCTAGTCAATGATCAATGTATTTCAGCTGTCACTTAAAGTCTAGGTTTTTGTATTATGAGAAATTATGGTTTAATTGGGAGTCATATTGGAGTAAATGAATGAGTTGAGGCTGAAATTAGTCATTGCTGTGAGAAAAGATGTCTATCATGATGTCCATCATGAGAGGTGTGCCACCGAACATTTCATCTGGAATTTTCTGCTTGTGGCTGCAACTACCATAAGCTATGTTCAAGCTTTATTTTATTTTTTATTTAAGTTTTAGTTCTTTTTTCGTAATGAAATTGCATTATGCTCATAATGTGGCTTATTTTGATCATTTGTGGATTTGCTCAACTCTGGATGTTGAAACAGGTGAAGAAAATGTATCTTCATGCTATGAAATGGGCTGTGGATGTTCTGAGCCATGTTGGAGAGTGAGTAGCTAACCATACATTAATTGCTTCATGCACACTTTTGGTTTTTGTTGTGTTTCATTTTGCTTTTCTTTTTAGAAAGACTATATTATGAGAGTTGAGCTACCCATTGTGTCAAGTCAATCTTATTGCGAATAAACAAGAAACCATTCTCCAAGTACTGTAGACTAAGAGGCATTGTCCCTTTTGGAGTGGTCAATGAATAAGAAACTATTCTCCAAGTACTGTAGACTAAGTGGCATTGTCCCTTCTTGGGTGGCCAATGAAGTGTTCAAAGTTTCTTTTGATGTGCATGTCATTTCTTAATACCGCTAATTTTTTTTTTCTTTTTTTCCTGATTTTCTTTTCCAACTTAAGTTTGATTAAGGGGTTTGCAAATTTTGGCAAGTCTAAATTTAGCTTATTTATGAGACTAGTTATTGAAGTTGTGAGATTTTTCTTAGATATTCAAGATTGGGTGCTGAAAGAGTAAGCTTGTGCTATCGAATTGCAGTGCTTGCTGTCAAATTTTGGTGGTTTTATGAGAGTATGATTCCATAGATTTATTGCTTGACTTTGTAGATGGATTCCATAGATTTATTGCTTGACTTTGTAGACTAAGGTTTTTTGGGTGTATTAGGTGTAAAATTCAGATCCTTTTTTTACCTCGTAAACTGCTTGTAGCCCCAATCTATGTAATTTTTAAGAAAGCAAACATTTTAGTGTGCTTTCTATTGTCTTCTTCTTCTATCTTGTCTTTTATGTGTCCTAAATTACCAGAGTGTATCAAACCTTATTTGACCTTGTGGAATTGTGAAAGAGAGCAAAATTAATCAGTGGCTTAAAGCAAATACTCGGATGTGGATTATTCGATTATAACCTAATAACCGAACCAAACTGATTGAAATAAATTGTTTGGGTCTGTTTTTCGCCTATTATTTTTAAGAAATTGGGTTATTTTGGTTCCGTTCAGTTATTGAGCTCAAGAAATGCAAAATAACTGAACCAGTCGAAATTTATATAAAAAAGATTAATTTTTATTTATATAATTAAAATTGTCTAAATTGTAGGTCTATCTTGTTTCTATTTTATTTTATTTTGTTTTCTCAAAATCTAGACTTACATTTTTTTTAAATAGTTATTTGAATGGTATATAATTTTGATTTATTGACTTGTATTTTTTTCTCAAATCAAAAGTTTTTTTTTAATTATATAATTCAAATCGTGTAAAATTATGTGAACATATTAGGACTTTTTAAAGTTTTCAATAATACCAATGCTACTTGTTAGAGAATCTCGGATTTTTTAACTTGTTGAAAAGATTAGGTACAGCTGTAAATAGCTAATTGATAGCTAGGATTCTGTGTTGGTTGATTATTAGGCTAATTATAATCTTTCCTAATTTATTTAGTTAGTGACTGTTTTTTAGGGATTAGCTTGTTACCTAAATAGGACATTGATCTTGTATTTATATATGTATTCAATTTATGAAAGAAATAAGAAAGAATTTCAGTTTGTTCATGGTATCAGAGCCTACTCTACGGCCCTTTCAAACCCTAAAATTGTTTTTCTAAATCTTGGGTGCTGGTTGCCGAACTCCACTCAAGTCTTCTCCAATCAGTTTTTTCCTCTCTAGTTATGTTGGATTTATCTGGGAGTCAACCTGCTACTATTAGTACCAATACTGATATTAACCAATTTGTGATACTAAATGAGTCAAAAGGAGAACTACAGAACACTCAATCTTTCTACAGGCTCAATGGCTGGAATTATCTTCAATGGTCTCAAATTGTCAAGACTTTCCTCAAAGGAAAGGGAAAATTGAACCATCTTATGGGAACTGGACTTGCTGTTGAAGATACCACATTTACAAAATGGGACGAAGAAGATTTCATGATCATGTCATGGCTGTGGAAGTCTATGACACTTGAAGTAAGTCGAACCTATATGTTCCTAATAACTGCTAGAGAAGTTTGGGAAATTGTTCGTTAGACCTATTCAAAAATGCAAGATGCTGCTTTAACTTATGAGATTTGAACCGGAATCAATACCACAAAGCAAGGTAACCTTTCTGTCACCGAGTGTTATAGTACTATGAAAGGCTTGTGGCTTGAATTGGATTATTATCAAAACTTTAAGATGAAGTGTGGAGAAGATGTTGCCATGTTGCAGAAATTCGTGGAAAGAGAGAGAATCTTTGAATTTCTTGCAGGCCTCAATATGGATTTTGATCAAGTTCGAGTTCAAGTCCTTAGGAAAGAAATCCTCCCATTTCTTGAGGGTGTCTTCTCTATAATACGGGCCGAGGAGAGTCGTCGAGGAGTGATGCTTGACAATCCAATAAATGAGGGATCAGCCATGAATTCCGTAAAGGATGGACATCCTACTGAGGCCAATAAAAATGAAATGCAATCCAATTGAGAAGGGGTCTGGTGCACTTATTGCAAGAAGGCATGCCACACCAAGGATACTTGCTGGAAACTCCATGGAAAGCCTCCAAATATTGGAGGAAAGGGAGGTAATCGTGGAGGACAGTCCCGAGGACAAGCCCATATGACAAATGCTGTGGATTTTCTTAATGAAAGTTCAAATCAAGATGGATTTGAAACACTTAAGGAAGAGACAGAAAAGCTGAAATCCATGTTGAAACCAGTTGGGATGCTCGAAAGCTTTTGTTCTTTGGCTCAATCAGGTAACTTCTCTAATTCTTATGCCCTTAGTGCCTCTTTTCCTGTCCAAAACAGTACTTGGATCATAGATTCAGTTGCTACTGATCATATAATTTTTTCACATCAACCCTTTGTCGTATATAAACCTTGTCCTAGCAATAAAAAAATCAAAATTATAGATGGAAGTTTTGCTTCTGCTGCTGGTCAGGGAACTATTCTTCTTCCAAAATTGTGTTAAAAGATGTCCTTACATGTTCATAAATTAGAAGCGAATCTTTTGTCCATAAAATAAGTTACATGTGATTTGAATTGTAAAGTAATTTTTTATCCCCCACACTGTATTTTGCACATGGTCTCGGGGAAGATGATTGGACTTGATAAGGAAAGGAATGGGCTCTATATCCTTGATACTAAGGAAGACAAAAATTGTTCCCTTTCAAAATCCTATCTATCTAGCCATTCTACCAATAAAGAGGACATTTTGCTACACCATTATCGTCTTGGTCATCCTCCATTTAGTTTGCTCAAAACTATGTTCCCATTGTTATTCAAAAATATTGAAGTGAGTAATTTGCATTGTGATGTGTATGAGCTTGCTAAAGACAAACTTGTTTCTTTATCCTTTGAGTAATGCTATAAGTATGGTTCCTTTTTCATTAATCCATTCGGATATATGGGTCCTTCTAAAGTTTTGAACATTACAGGGGCAAGGTGGTTTGTTACATTTATAGATGATTGTACAAGGGTAACCTGGATCTATCTTATGAAAAACAAATCTGAAGTTGGTGAAATTTTTCCAAAGTTTTTACAAATGATCAAAAACCAATTTGGGGTGAGAATAAAAAACCTACGGAGTGATAATGCAAGAGATTACTTCAACCAAAATCTTTCATCTTTCCTTCAAAAAAGGGGAATTGTTCATTACTCATCTTGTGTTAATACACCGTTGCAAAACGGGATAGCCGAGAGGAAAAATAGACACCTCTTAGAAGTCACACGAGCATTAATATTTCAAAATGATGTTCCCAAGTGTTATTGGGGGGAATTGGTTCTTACTGTAGCTCACTTGATAAATAGAATGCCCTCTAAAGTTCTTGGTTTAAAGAGTCCAATGACTATATTTCTTAAGTATTTCCCGCATTAACAAATAGCTTCTAATTTACCCCCAAAAGTTTTTGGTTGTGTGATTTTTGTCCGTATTCATGATGCTAACCGACGAAAACTTGATCCAAGGACATTAAAATGCATCTTTGTTGGTTATTCTTCTACAAAAAAGGGTTATAAATGTTATCATCCTGCTTCCCGTAAATTTTTCACTTCAATGGATGTTAATTTTGCTGAAAAACAATTTTTCTATTCAGGTTCTAATCTTCAAGGGGAGAGTGTGAGTGAAGATAAATAACATGAGCTGTTTTTACCTGATTTACAGGTTACTATTCAACCTGAAACTGTCCAGCCTAAAACCTTTACCTCACCACCTTTTGATCAACCACAAGACCAGCACACTGACCAGCCACATAACTAGCCTCTTAACACATCAGAATCAAGCCTCAATAACACATTAGAATCAAGCCTTAATATACATCCAGTTGCTGAAAAATCTATCCCAATCTACTCAAGAAGAAAAGAGCCTAATTCTACTCAATTGCAAGTTCAAGATTCGACCCCTGAACCAGGTATGCAGTCACAATTATTCTCTCCACTGTTTCATGATTTGGATGTTCCTATAGCTGTTAGAAAAGGAGTTCAAAATTGTACTCAACATCCTATTTCTTTGTTTCTTATGATAAAATCTCTCATAAACACCGCTGCTTGCTCACTAATTTAGATACAGTTTCTATTTCCCAAAACTTCAAAGAGGCACGTAGGGATAAGAATTGGAAAATTGCCATGAATGAGGAAATGAGTGCACTCAATAAAAATAATACCTGGGAAATTGTTGATCATCCAAAAACAAGAAACTTGTAGGATGTAAATGGGTATATACAACTAAATTTAATGCAGACGGGTCTTTGGAGAGGTACAAGGCTAGATTAGTAGTCAAAGTGTATACTCAAACACATGGGGTAGATTATATGGAGACTTTTGCTCCAGTAGCTAAGATGAACACAATCTGCATTCTTTTATCTTTAGCTGCTAACTTTAATTGGTGTTTACAGCAATTTGATGTCAAAAATGTATTTTTATATGGTGATCTTGAGGAAGATGTGTACATGGAACCTCCATCGGATTTTGATAAAAACTTCAAAGATAATCAAGTGTGCAGATTACGAAAGGCACTTTATGGGCTTAAGCAATCACCATGGGCTTGGTTTGGAAAATTTACAAAAGTAATGTTAGGGATTGGTTGTAAACAAAGCCAAGGAGACCATACTCTCTTCTTTAGACACTCAACAGAGGGAAACTTACAGTCTTGATAGTATATGTTGATGATATCATTATGACAGGTGATGATGAGGAGGAAATTCTGAAAAGATACAAGAGGGAGGGTGCATGCCCCAGAACATAAGGTCAGACATAAAAATGGATGCTCTAGCTAGTAAATGAGCCATCTGTTTTGCATATCTTTTAACAAAATCAAATCTAAAATTTACATCAACTGAAAAAAGATAATCAAAAATTATAATACCAAGGCCAGAATCAAAACAATTTTGATAATTTAAAGCTCTAATAACAATCTCCAAGTCTGATTCAATTTGAACGAAAGGGGAGGGATTACTCTTCAGCCATCTTAGCACTTCCCTAATCCCTAAAGCTTCCACCACAGTTGGGTCAAGAATACCATGATATACTTTAACACCAGCAGCAATGAATTTGCCTATATGATCCCGCAAAACAAAACCAAAACCCGACTTGTTTAAAAAATAAAAAACAACAGTGTCAGTATTAATCTTGATCCATCCCTCATCAGATGGTTTCTAGGTACTTGTATACACACTTGAAATGATAGGAGCCTGACTACAAGGATCCTTCTTCCTAACCGATTGCCAAGAGGAGAGCAGGCTGGAAGCCATAAAGAAAGCTACATTAGAAGTATGATGAATACCCTGCCAAAGTAAATCATTCCTGCATTTCTAGATTGTCCAACATAAAAACACAACAGAGCTGCACTTGTCCAAAGTGAGGGACTGAAGGATGTTATTAAACCAAGATTGCAAATCAACATAATCCAAATTTAGGAAACAAATTCTTGCCTTAAGTCAAACTTATTTTCCAAAGCTACAGTCAATCATGAGATGCACAATAGATTCAACGCCACACCCACAAAAAAGACAAGTACTCTCAACAGCTATAACTTTAGAAAGCAAAGCATCACGAACATGAAGACAAGAGAACATAGCATGCTTCATAAAGCTCTTCATTTTTGGAGGAGTCATCAAATTTCAGAATTTTCGTCAACAATGGGGATTTATCAGATCTAGAGAATTATCAGGTTTTCCATGAATAAATCTATAAGCACTTTTAACTAAGCATCTTCCATTACGCTCAAAAATACATTGCCAACTATCAGGTATATTTCGCCAACTCAGAGGAATTCTAGCAATTAAATTGCGGTCTCTCTCGTCGAAATTAGAGAGACAGTCCAGCCTCCAAGATTTATTAATATCATCAATAAGGGCAACCACAGTCAAATTAGAAGTGGAGGACGGAAAAGAGGAAGAGATATAGAGATTAACCTGGTCAGGAAGCCATGGATCTCTAGCCACTGAAGTCTCAGCTCCATTCCCTATACGTCGCCTCAGTCCCATCTTAAGAACTAGAAGAGCATATTATAAAACCACGCCAAACATGATTGGGATTGTTGCCTAATTGGGCATGCAAAAGAGAGAGTTTGGGTAATATCTAGCCTTTAAAACCTGAGCTATTAAAGAACAAGAATCTAAAATTAGTCGCCAACAATGCTTGCCCAACAAAGCCAAATTAAAATCATGAATAGAGCGGAAACCCATACCTCCAAATTTTCGGGACCAACACATTCTCTGCTAAGAAAGCTGTGAAATTCCATTAGAACCGTTAGTCTTCGTACTCCACCAAAAAGAGTTTAGCATCCTCTCAATCTTGGTATAGAGGTCATGTGGTAGCAAGAAAACAGACATAGCATAATTTAGGATGGCTTGACCTACTTTCAACAACACTTCCTTCCCAGCCTTTACTAAAAAGGTACAATTCCAACCCTGAATGCGCTTTCAAATACGCTGCTCAATAAACGCAAACACCTCTTTTTTATTCCGTCCTATGAAAGATGGCAACCCAAGATAAAAAGAGGACACTATTTCCTCTTTCACCGATTAGATGGAGCAAACCCAATTTTTAGCCTATGTATAAGTGTTTTTACTAAACTTAATATCAGACTTATCAAAATTAACCAACTGGCCTGATTCAGTAGCATAAATATCAAGAACAAACTTGACCATAATAGTTTCAATATCAGTAGCTTTGAAAAAGATATAGCAATCATCCGCAAAAAGTAAATGGCTTACACGTGGAGCACCAATACATACTCGGTATCCATGGATCAAATTAGTAGCTTCTTTTTTTATGAATAAGAGCAGAAAGACCTTTAGTTGCAAGAATAAACAGATGTGGAGATAAGGGATCACCTTGGCGCGTCCCTCGTTTAGGAAAAATAGGACCCAAAAGTTTATTTTCATAGCTTACAAAATATTTAATTGATTGCATACACATCTTCATCAGAGAAATCCAGGAAGTATTAAAACCCATAGCAAACAAAACTTTCTCCACATAGCCCCATTATAACCGGTCATACGCCTTACTCATGTCAAGTTTAAATGCAGCAAAACCATCTTTTCCTTGTGTTGTACACTTAAGAAAATGCATTATCTCAAAAGCCACAACAACATTATCAGAAATCAAGTGTTTGGGGACAAAAGCACTCGGAAAATCTGACAATCGAAGAAAGGATATGATTTAATCTATTTGCAAGTATTTTAGCCATAATTTTATATCTGACATTGCACAAGGCTATAGGTTTTAAGTCTGCCATAACTTCCACTTCACTCTTTGGAATTAGCACAATAGCAATATCATTCAGCCCCTCAGGAAGTCTACAATTGCGAATGACATTTAAACAATCCCTGCTCACCTCCGTTCCCACAATACTCTAGTAGCTTTGATAAAAAGCCGGATTCATGCCATCTAAACTTGGGACCTTATCGGGATGCATACTAAAGAGGGCTGCTTTCACATCCTCTTAGTTGAAATTCTGGAGCAAAAACTCTTTTTTTCTACAGTAACTCAATTATGAAAACAAGAAGAGACTCTATTTGAATTATAGGCACCATAAGAGAAAATGGAATGAGAATAATCTAGAATCACTGTGTTCATACCATTATCCCAATTTCAAAATTGAACTGTAGGATCATTAAGCTGGGAGAGCCTATTCTTCCTTTTTCTCTTAGAAGCAACAACATGAAAGTATTTAGAGTTAGAGTTTCCCTCTTTAAGTCAAGAGAGTTTAGCTCGGTGTTTCCGAAAAAGTTCCTAATGGTGTAACGTGTCTTGATTCTTCCTTTGCAGATCTAGAAATGCAGATTGATTGAAGGGGTCCTCCTTGAGCATTGATAAGATACATTTGCCTCTTTAATCTCGCTATCCTCTTAGGAAAGTTACCCGTTATTGATCTCCCCCATTTAGCCAAAGCTTCTAAACAATGCTTGATTTTATCAAGTTGGGCTTTTGGATACATCTGCCAGACCTTCGAAACAAATTACAAAAATCTGTCATCTCGAATCCATGCATTTTCAAACTGAAACCGACGATGGGAGATAGTAGGAGCATCAATCTTGGGAGCCAAAAAAATAAGGGAATGGTCTGATGAACTAGTAAGAAGGTTACTTTAGAAAGAGGGAAAGTAGAAACCCAACTACTTGAAGCAAACGCTTTGTCCAGCCGCTCTTCAATCAACAAGGAACCTGATTCTCTAGCCCATGTAAAGAAATAACCTTCCATTCCCAAATCCACAAGACCACTGTACTCAATAGTTTCGCGAAAACCGTCAATAAGACGTTGAGGTTGGACTTGCCCACCCCTCTTCTCCGACACATTAAGCAAGTCATTAAAATCTCCTAAAAGACACCAAGGTAAATCAGAAATTGAAGCAAACTTATGAATGAGGGACCAAGAATCCTCTCGTCTACTTTGGTTTGGTATCTCATAGTATGCAGTAAGATGCCATCGCGAGGAATATTGTAAACAAAACTCAATGTCGATATGGAATTTAGAGAAATCAATTAACTTAGCAGAGTTCTTTTCCTTCTATAACAGAGCTGAACCACCACTATGCCCCACACAATCCACACCAAAAACACCATCAAAGCCGAATAACCGTTTCAAACTTTCCAATTTTTCTTTACAACAAAGGGTTTCAATAAGAAAGACATATTGAGGCCTTTTACATTGAATAAGGTTTTTCAAGACCTGAATTGTTTGTGGGTTGCCCAGCCCATGACAGTTCAACTTAAACAATCCATGATGATTGGCAGGCCTGGACACCAGGACCCGCTAGAACCTCGTTTTTTGGATTGTGCATGAGAGAAACCGAAATTGAAGGAAGCCCATCACTTAAACCCAATGCTCCATCAGCTCCTAAATGCTTGCATTTTGGAAGTGTTATTAAAGGACCACTCTGTTAAGCTGGTAAGTTAGAGTTAATCTGACATATTGATTCCCATTAAAAACTTAGCAAAACTAGTATCTGATAAAACAAGAGAGTTGTCCAATGATTCTTTATTTAACGCAATACTCTTCCCATGATTTACTCCACTTTCCTTAACGAAATCAGTTCCTGGCTTGTCAATTGCCAAGGCATCATTAGAACATTGACCGGAGAAAGCATGTTCCGGCAGCATGGAAGTATCCCTCAACCATTTTCCCCCAATTGAATTTTGAGATTTACGATTTGGGACCCTTATCGATTCATCATATTTCTTCTTCAATTCCCCTTGGCCATGCTTGAATAATTTAATACAAAATTTGTCAATATGCCTAATAGGACAGAAAAATTAATGAACAATTCAAGAACAAAAAAGAAGAATTAGAGAGTTATTGGGAGGAAGAATGGTTTGTTTTTTTTATTGATAAACAAGGACTGTTACAATACTGATACAATCCTCTTAGGAAGAAGAACTTCCCTCTCCAACAATGGAGCCATGCTAAGAAGCAGATTACAAACTCATTCCTTGCATGCCCCTCCTTTTCCCCAAACAACAATTAATAAAGCTAATTCAAAAAACAGAAACCGTTGGCCCTCCTGTCCAGCTAGGACTCACCCTAACAGATTCTACTCACAAGGTATTACAGCTCACAATAGCATTTAGTGATTTCCATCCTTGTCCCTGCCTTGGAGCTTCTTCCTGCGGGTGTAAACTTGCAAGAGCTTTGGCCCAATAGTAGTCTGGTCCAGTTCAACATCTCTCCCTGTTTGTTCTCTATCATTGTCGCCCCCTTGAGGATCAGTCTTGTCCTCAAGACTGAATTGAGGATAATCTCTTTTGATCACATATTCATCTTCCCAGGTAGCCTCATCAAGACTCTTGGAGTGCCATTGGATGAGCCATTGAGACACATTCTCCCCTTGCCGCTGTATAATTCGAGTGGCCACCACCTTTTCGGGCATAAGGTCATCAGCTTGCTCTAGCTCAGGCTCAGGTGGCAGATCAATAGAACTCGGTTGCATCCTTACAGCTTTTTTAAGCAAGGAGACATGGAACACAGGGTGTACCTTGGAAGTGGAGGGCAGATGTAGATGGTAAGTTACTGGACCCACCTTAGCAGCCACCTGGTAGGGTCCAAAATAGCGTGCTGAAAGCTTGGGATAGATCCTTCTACTGATGGACTGCTGTCTATGAGGTTAAGCTTCAAATGCACCCAATCTCCCACCTTAAAGGATAGCTCTCTTCGGTGTTGGTTGGCTTGAGTTTTCATCTGTTGTTATGATCGTATTAGCTGTTGTTTAAGCTGTTTCAAGGCCTCATCCCTGTCCCTTAAGTCTCGACCCACTGCTTCCACCCTCACCTCTCCGGGAAGGTACTGGACAACCGTGGGTGGATTCCTTCCATACACTACTTTAAAGGGGGTAGTTTCGGTACTCACATGGAACGTAGTGTTGTACCAGAATTCTACCCAAGGAAGCCATTGGCTCCATAAGCGGGCTGCTCAGTAGCAAAGCAACGGAGATAAGACTCGAGGTAGTGGTTGATAACCTCGGTTTGGCCGTTCGTCTCCGGGTGATATGAGGAGCTAAATGAGAGTTGAGTACCATGCAACCGAAATAATTCTTGCAAAAAAGGCTCATAAACACTGGATCGCGGTCACTAACAATCGTCTTTGGAAACCCGTGGAGGTGGACAATTTGCTTAACGAACATGTCGGTCATTGTTCGTGCTGTATATGGGTGCCTAAGGGCTATAAAATGGTTGTACTTGGACAGCCTATCTACCACCACCATCATTGCATCAAATCCCTTAGATTTAGGTAACCCTGTTATGAAATCCATTGAGATGTCTTACCAAATCGCTAGAGGAAGAGTAAGAGGCTGTAGCAACCCTGCCGGTGAAAGGGTAGAAGCTTTGAACCTTTGCCAAACCGAGCAACTTTTGACATAATCTTGGACACGTTGTAACATCCCCTTCCAGTAGAAAATTGCAGAAATCCTTTTGTAAGTCCTATAGTAGCCGGAGTGTCCCCCCGGTAACAGAATTATGGAATTCCTCCAATATGGCAGGGATCCATTTGGAGGTTGATGAGATCACCAATTTGCCGTTCCTATATAAAGTTTCCTTTTTCAGCTGGTACTTTGGCTTGGCAGCTGGGTTGGCTAGCACCTCTTGCCTAATAGACCGCAAAAGAGGGTCCCGTTCCACCTCCTCCAACAATTGCCCCCCATCGCTCCATGTGGGGAAGAATTCAAAAGAGGCCAATTCCACACAATCCTGCTGCCTGGAAAGAGCATCAGCTGTAGTGTTCAACCTACCTGGCTTATATTGGACCTCAAAGACGTACCCCATCAGTTTGGAGAGCCAATGTTGTTGGTCCGGAGTGGTGATGCGCTGTTGTAGTAAATGGCGCAAGCTCTTTTGATCAATACAGACAGTAAACTGTTTGCCGAGCAAGTATGATTGCCAGTGTTGTATGGCCAATGCTAAAGCCATCAGCTCTTTTTCATAGGCTGACTTGGCTAAGTTCTGTGCGGCCAATGCCTTGCTATATTATGCTATTGGTCTGCCCTCTTGCAGTAAGACAACCCCCAATCCAAGGCCCGATGCATCACACTCCACAAAGAAAGTTTTACTAAAGTCAGGCAAGGCTAATAATGGGGCAGCAACTAGTTTCCCTTTCAATGTCTCAAATGCTGTTTGAGCTTGTTCACTCCATTGAAACCCGTTCTTCTTGGTCAAGTTAGTTAACGGCTTGGCAATCTTTCCGTAATCCTTTATAAACTTCCGATAGTAACCAGTCAACCCTAGGAATCCCTGAACCCCTTTAACATTCCTCGGTATTGGCCAGTCCTGTACAGCAGCAACTTTGGAAGGATCAATAGTGACTCCCTCGCTTGAAATGCGGTGACCAAGATAGTCGATGGAAGTCTGACCAACCGAATACTTGTTGGGATTGACTCTAAATTGGTTATGCTAGAGCACCTGTAAAACAGTAGATAAGTGTCGCATGTGTTCCTCCCAACTCCGGCTATAAACCAGAATATTGTCAAAAAAAACAAGGACCATGCGTCGTAACCAAGGGCGAAATATGTTGTTCATCACACTTTAGAAAGTTGAGGGAGCGTTAGTAAGCCCAAACGGCATTACCAAGAACTCTTAATGGCCGTCATGTGTGCGAAACGCTGTCTTAGGTTCGTCCCACTCCCGCATTTGAATCTGATAGAACCCGGACTTTAAATCCAGCTTAGTAAAGTAGGTTGCCCCATGGAGCTCATCCAACAAATCTTCCACCACTGGTATGGGATATTTATCAACCACTATGACCTTATTGAGGGCCCTGTAGTCGATGCATAATCGCCAGGAGGCATCCTTCTTCTTGTCCAGGAGTACTGGGCTAGAATACGGACTCTGACTTGACCGGATAATACTCTGTTGTAGCATGTTTGCTACTTGTTTCTGGATTTTTGCCTTCTGTACATACGGGTATCTGTAAGGGCGGACATTGATTGCTTCGTGGCCCGAGAGAAGCTGGATTGCATGATCATGCATATGCCGGGGAGGGAGCCCCGCTAATGGCTGGAAAACAGCAGAGAATCGGTCCATAAGGGCCTTCACATCTACCATCTGAGTTGAGGATAAACTCGGATTGAAGGGTGCTGGCAATTGAGGAAGACTACAGTGCTGATGCTTCAAACTGCCACCTCCTAATAGCACTCGAAGAGCTCTCATATCAGAAAGAGTACCCTCGATTCCTGTCAACTCAATCTGCCTACCATTGAATTCAAACTTCATCAATCTCTTATCCCAGTTGTGTATAATTGTGTCCAATGTCTTCAACCAGTCAATACCCAGAATGAAGTCAATTGGTCCCAATTCAAAAACCAACGCATCCACTGCCAATGTATAAGCTCCCAAATCCAGCGGAACGGCCTCACATTTCTCATGTGTCTTGACCCGATATCCATCCCCCAAATTAATGTGTACAGGTAAAATTGGAATAGTAGGAAGGGACAAGGAACTTACCAGCTTTCGAGATACAAAATTATGGGTGGCCTCGGAATCCACAAGCAAGATAATTGGTATCCCACGTGTTCCTTTTAGCTTGAGAGTCCGCGGAGCCTGAAGGTTTTCGCCAGCTTTGAAGAATACTTCCATGGCTGAACATTCGGCCTCCAACACTTCGTCTTCTCCAACATCAAGCTCCCCTGGTTTCGCTTGCTCTGGTTCATCCATTTCCAGCTCCGATTCATTCTCGAAAATGGTAATGCACAATTCGCCCATACTGCAACGATGCTACGGAGAATAACGCTCACCGCATTTGAAGCACAAACCCAGTCGACGGTGTTCATCAATGTACTTCAACGTTAAGTGTCGTGGCCCTCTATTTCTTGGAGCAGTCTGCAACCGATTTGGTGGAGGAAGATTGCGTGGAGATGGAACCTCTGTTGTGGGTATTGGGCCTGGGCCTCTAGGCTTGAGCCGGGGATCAAGTTGGCCCAGCTCTTTGGAGTGAAATGGGCGGATAAACGGTGATGAAATTAGAGAAGGCTTAGATAGACTCCCATCTCCACCTCCTCGGTCTCGCGACGGTGGCGCACGACCACGCGGTGGACTGAAAGCTAGCTCAGCATCCCTGGCGAGTTCCATAGCCGCTTCACAGGTCTAGGGTTTTGATGGAGAAGCTACTACTCAAGCAGGGCCGGACTCACTTGGGGCTAGGAAGCTGTAGATTAATGCTCGTAAAAAGAATAAAGTGCAGCTGGGAGTCAAGGAGGCAGAAATACAGCAAGGGCAGTGAGAGGATTTGGTTGGAATAATTCGGTTAGGGTAGGAGAGAGAAACGGAGTGCATGCACCTAGTGTCTAGCTTGGCACCTAGGGAGAAAAACGATTTCATCTTTTCTTTTGTTTTGGTTATATAAGCTAGGAAGAGAGGGAGAGAGAGGGATCTTTGGAAAATCATTTGTTTAATTGCTATTTGAGCAGGGCTCCTTTGGAGAGGGAAGTATTTTCTTCTTGGGGGATTGTAATCCTGTATTGCAGTCTTTTTATCAATGGAAATTGTCTCTTCCTTTGTCTTTTATCTTCTTAATTCATTGTTTGATTGATTTACTGTTTTCCTTGAAATTATTCTCTATCAATTGGCGCTGTCTGTGGGACTCGAGATCAATGGCAGACCCACATAAAACCTGTTTGCAATCCAAGAATGATTTGTAGGAGTGAGTCGATGGCCATGAGAAATCCATGAGTGCATTACAACGATCCATATCTGCTTTCTAGAAATTTGTAGTAGAGAAATTCGATTCACTGGATGCCAAAATAATGAAAATAATAGAAGAACAGCCCCTAGATGATGAATGAGACGCCCAACCAACAAACAATGAAATCGATATAAGCAATGGATCTCCAAGACGGAAACTCATTAATTCCAGCATCAAGTTTGGGCAACCCGCAAATTTCCAGGACCTTTACAAGGAGTTACAAGCCTTGGTTCAGCTCGGTACAATGGATGAATTTATTAAGGAGTTTGAAGCAATTACTGGGAATATCCCTCAGATATCAGGAGCTTAGCTTCTAAGTTACTTCATGGGGGGATTAAAGGAAGAGGTGAGCAGATGGGTAAGGTTCTTGAAGCCACAGACCTGCGAAGAAGCCATGGTGCTAGCTAGAGATGCGGAATTCATTTTCACTCCACTAGCCAGCATAGCGATGGCGAGAAAGAGAGGCGGTGAAGCTAGGAGTCGGGCTGAAGGGGCTAACGGTGGCGGAGAAACTAGGAGTCAAATTGAGGGGGCCAAACTGACCTTTAGCCCACCAGGAAGACGAGTGATAGAAGCTCAGGCGAGAGGCGATGGCGTTTGGAGCAAATCTAAGCTCTCTCATGCTCCACCAATCACTCACCCAACTATGCTAACAGAAGTGGATCAACTAGGCCTATGATTTAAAACTAAAGGCCCAAGCCCATTAATCCCAGCAAAAGCTCCACCACACACATTCCTTCCTCCCAACCGAACGCAGCAGGAGTAGCAGAATAAGGGGCCGCACCGTCTGTCGTTGAAGGAGATCGGGGAGCATTGTCGGCTGGGTCTCTGCTTCGAATGGATGCAGCCACACAACCTGCAGCACAGATGTAACAATGGGGAGCTTCGGGTCTCCATTGCAGAGAATGGGCTCTTTGTGGATACAGGGCAACAAACCTAGGAAAGGGCGATGGCCGCAGAACTGGAGCAAGAAGATGCAATTAGCGGTGATGATTTGCTTCAACCTTACAATGTGTACGAAACCCAAGGACAGGTAACATTTCACTGTAAAGGATTTGATGAGGTACGTAGGCTTGGTCTTCTAAATGAAACAGAGCAACTGGTGAGGCATTTTTTTCCACCAGGTGAAACGAGAATGCTTGTTGTTCACTCTGTGGTGCCAGGTGGCCCAGCTTATAACCAAATGGAGCCAGGGGATGTCCCAGTCTGTATGAATAAAGAAGAAACTACTCAATTTTTGAAACTGGAGACACTACTTGATGCGAGTGTAAACCAAACAATTGTTTTAGAGATTGAAAGCGGTGGCATGTCATTAAATGAAAAGTAAGTGGTTCAAGATTTGCACTCAACAACCCCTGACCACTTCTTAGAAGTTAATGGGACAATTATACACATGTTGTCTTATCAACAGGCCATAAAATTCTGCTTTGACTGCGGTATTGTATATGTTGCAGACCCAGGATATATGCTACTTAGAGCTGGAGTTCGTTGGCATGCCATCATTAAGAAGTTTGCTGATGTGGAGATATCACGACTTAAAGAACTAATCTCTGTTTTGTCTAAGCTGTATGGGGGTGCTTGAGTGCCATTGGAGTATATAACTCACAAGGATCGCCATTGTAGGAAATCCGCCTTGGTCACAGTTGATCGACATGAGTGTGTTCATAGAGAAAATGTCAACAAACAGTCATCTGGATTAAGTGATGAACCCACTCTTCTTGATTATCTTCCTCGAATTAATGACCTGGAGTTAAATGACAGTTCAAATAGTTTGGAAGCCAGTTGCAATGATGCTTTAGAGGAAGTTGGCTCAAGAGATGAATATGGTGTCAAAATAAATATAAAATTACCAGGGGATTTTACCAATAATGTAAGTGTTATAATTGACGGTCAAAATGCTATTATTTTTATTTCATCTAAGAACCTCAAAATGAGGGATAGCTACTGAGTTACTGTCCATGAGAAGTGTCAAAATACTAGGATGCAATTGATTTGGGTCCTGCTGTATATGGATGCACTTTCATTTGATTTAGGTTCATGGGATGTCATCTTGGGCATTGTATGGCTTAAAATTGTGGGTACTGTTAATCATAATGGGGATCGGAGGATGCCGTTTGAAAATGGGGAAGCCCAAAATGGAAGCAGTAGGGACCTGATGTTACTTTTGTATCCTTCTTTCGCAAACCTTCTGGGGATTGAGAAATTTTGTCAGGGCCGTGCCACTTGGTTGCTTGTTGAGCAATTCCTTTTGCGGTGTCAAAATTGGAAGTGGGAATTTTCAAGAATAAGTGGTGTATGTGGATATTATGGTCATGAAGAGGTGGTGAACGACACTTGTGTTTTGTCATCCAGTGGCAGGGTAGCATCGTTTGAGGGAATTGATCATGTTTGGAATAGCAGAACAAAGACAAAGCTATTATCCTCTGTGTTAAAGATTAATGTTGATCATCTCAATATGCTGAACTTTAATGCATTAACAAGTGGGTCATTGAATTGTGCATTTGATGGGAGCTTTTACCCTTGTATGCACCATTTAGAATCTTGTGAAATGCTTTTGGTTGGCAATGGAAATGGTTTTCACAGGTTTATTGATGTTACTGTGGGTCCGAAGCTTTACTTTTGGAGTGGTGATACCACTGCATTTGCCTTTCCACCTCTAGTCTCTACCGTATGCTCAGGTGGGTCTGGCAAGACTTCAGCAGATGGTTACCATGAAATTTGTTTCCAAACAGTTGACCAACTCTGCTACTTTGGGCCAAATCAGTTCGCAGCAACATGGGAAGATGAAATTATCATGAGAAGCGAATACCCCCACCTAAGTCTTGAGGACAAGACTTTATTTGAAGAGGATGGCATTGATGGAGAAGCTGCTACTCAAGCAGGGCCGGACTCACTTGGGCCTAGGAAGCTGCAGATTAATGCTCGTAAAAAGAAGAAAGTGCAGCTGGGAGTCAAGGAAGCAGAAATACAGCAAGGGCAGTGAGAGGATTTGGTTGGAATAATTCGGTTAGGGGTAGGAGAGAGAAACGGAGTGCATGCACCTAGTGTCCAGCTTGGCACCGGAGAAAAACGATTTCATCTTTTCTTTTGTTTTGGTTATATAAGTTAGGAAGAGAGGAAGAGAGAGGGATCTTTGGAAAATCATTTGTTTAACTGCTATTTGAGCAGGGCTCCTTTTGGAGAGGGAAGTATTTTCTTCCTAGGGGATTGTAATCCTGTATTGTAGTCTTTTTATCAATGGAAATTGTCTCTTCGTCTTTTATCTTCTTAATTCATTTTTTGATTGATTTACTATTTTCCTTGAAATTATTCTCTTTTAGGTTTCATGAATCGAACCCAACGCCCCACTTACTTCTTCAAACCTCCCATGAAATACCCCAGGTATTGCGCCTTCGATGTCTTTGGAATATACCCTATGATGGCCTCAAATTCTTCAATGTATTCATCTACTGTCCTAGTTTGGAAAAGGGCTCTCAATTCCTCGTAGGGGTTTTGGGTTCGGCAATTACCAAACCTACCATTCAAATGGAATTTAAACTGGTCCCAATTCATCCATGGGTTGTCACGTATAGCCTGAGAAAACCAAGTAATAGCTGCTCTGATCAAGCACATCTGGGCGATCGGTAGTTTCATCTCGTCAGGAGTTTGGTGGATATTGAAATACTGTTCGATTTTGGCTATCCAAGTCCGGGGGTCTGATCCAGAGAACTCCAATACCTTGATCTTGGGTAAGGACATGACTCCTGCTCCATAGTGATGGTGGGAATCCAAGTGGGGAAAACTTGGTTGCCCAAAACGAATTTGAGAAGGAACAAAGGCTTCCCCTGAGGTAGCAGCACTTGCAGTTGCTGCGGTTGTAGGGTGGGAATTATCGCGGTCTGTGGTGAGTGGTCGTTTTTCTAGTCTGGTTTGGATGGTGGTCTCCAGTCGATCCAGTTTGTGTTCTACGTGTTCTACAAATTTTTGGAAGGCAGTTACATTGGATTGAAGAGCAGATACAGTTTGCTGGATTGAATCAAAAGTTTCTTCATAGGCTTCTACTCGGTTTTGCAGATCCATTTTAGTTTGTAAATGAGTTTGTGGAGGATCTACCATCGAGTTTCCCACAGACGACGCCAAATAATAGGACAGAAAAATTAATGAACAATTCAAGAACATAAAAGAAGAATCAGAGAGTTATTGAGAGGAAGAATGGTTTGTTTTTTTATTGATAAACAAGGACTGTTACAATACTGATACAATCCTCTTAGGAAGAAGAATTTTCCTCTCCAACAATGGAGCCCTGCTAAGAAGCAGATTACAAACTCATTCCTTGCATGCCCCTCCTTTTCCTCAAACAACAATTAATAAAGCTAATTCAAAAAACAGAAACCGTTGGCCCTCCTTTTCAGCTAGGACTCACCCTAACAGATTCTACTCACAAGGTATTACAGCTCACAACAACATTTAGTGATTTCCATCCTTGTCCCTACCTTGGATCTTCTTCTTGCAGGTGTAAACTTGCAAGAGCTTCGGCCCAATAGTAGTCTGGTCCAGTTCAACATCTCCCCTTGTTTGTTCTCTATCAATGCCCCAACGGGCCACATATGAAACAGATAGGAGGAAGGCATTTATATTGGAATTTAACCCAAATTTAATTACCACCTGCCTTCTTCAGTTTCATCCCTTTTTTAATAGGATTGCAGATATCAATTGAATCTCTAAGATGCATGTAATTCCTCCAAGTACCAGTGAATTTATTAGGATCTGCACACACATTCCCTCAAGAAATTACCAATGCTCTGATCAACTTTTTCAAACATAAAGCCAACGGGTAGATCATGAACTTGCACCCAAATACTGACATGAAATAGAGGGATCCTATGAGGTTGATATTCAACCTTCAATATATGAATAATCAACAAATGATTGTCAAAGGTCCAAGGACCACCATCTGTTGGATTTCCTAGATATATTAAAATTCTATTCCTAATTAAAGTTTGTTTCCTAATTAGTTTTTATCTTTTTTTATTAGAATAGATTTATGATTTTTTGTTTTCTTTATAAATAACTTGTATTTTTTTAGGTTTGATAAGATGAGAAAATTAATAAAATTTTTTATTTTAAAAATTTTTTATAGTATCAGAGCCTTGCTTTTTATAAAAGTTGAGTTTTTTTCTTTCTAAGCAATAGATAAAATACCTGTTTTTAGAAAAGCATCAAAAAGTTGAGTTTTCCTTTTTGTTACATCAAAAAAATTCATAATTTTTTGGTATAGTTTGAAAATCTTATAACACCAAAATTTAGTTTAAAATCCTTTTTTTTTTTTCTTCTTCTGGTGTGGTATAAAAACTCTAAAGTATCAAAATTGGGATTTTACTATTTTAAGTAGGAGGTGACTTGTATCACTATTGCCAAAGGGTATGCCATCTTTAAATCCGGTCACCAGAGGAGTCTCAAGTGAAGTACATGCACGCCTCAGCGAGTGATGCGTGTACAAGTCTTTTTAGCCACCGTCCAATCTTGATTCTTTTCTTAATCTTCTTGCCAGCATTTTTCGACCTTGTTCTTGGATTTTTTGGCCTTGATTTGTCATCTGGTTTTTGGATTTCCTTTCTAGGTTCCATTTGATTCCAATTTTTTCTGTTGCGTGAAGCCCTTTCCTGTCATTGTTGGACTTCTTGGGTGTCGAGCATTCTCCATTACAAATCAATGTTCACGTTCAATATCAATGCTTTGACACAAGACTTTTTCAATGCTGAAAATATAAAGACATGAGCCTTAGAGAATTTCAAGAGCTGCCGTAATTTAGTTTTGTATTATAAGGATGTGTTTACTAAAGCACTTCACAACAGGATTTGTCAAATTTTATTTTGCAAGTTGGGTATATGTGATATCTGTGCACCAACTTGAGGGGAAGTGTTTGATTTCTTTGTTAGATTAGAATTTTATTCCTAACTAGAGTTTATTTCTTAGTTCGTTTTTATCTTTCTTTATTAGAATAGATTTAGGATTTGTTTTCTTTTTAAATAGTTTGCATTTTTTAGATTTGATAAAATGAGAGAATTAATAATTTTTTTTTTCTCAAAAATCTTCATCATGAATAACCCTTTGAACATCAATTTCCTAGAAGAACTGGAATATAAACAGATTAGTGCTTAAATCCTTAATATAAACCCCCAAGACTGGCCTCCAAATTGAGGCTAAAGTGTTTTTCATAGCTTGAATATTGATAGCCTTATCAATGAGGAATCGCCTTAACAGGCTCCATTTTTAAATTCAGAGATTGATTGTTAAGATTTTCGTCATCGAAAATTATACCTGGTTCATCATCATCTTCAATAGATACGTTAGCACAGTCCTTCAATGTTGGCACAATTGCTGGAAGCCATATAGAAAGAAAACACCAAAAGGGAACCACAAAAGACAAGCGAATAAAAAATCTCACTAAAAAGCAAGACAGAACGAAAACTTGCTAGAGAGCAAGACTGATTTTACAATCACCTAACATTACTCTGCCTTGGTTAGAATATTATTTTTCATGGCTAACTATATTGATGTAAAAGATTTTAAAAAATAGGGGAAAAAAGAAATGCTTCCATTATTTCCAGTCACAGTAGAATGGTATAACTTTTGTTTGGGGTTAAGAAAAAAAATATCTTTAAAAAATTGTTATGGATTGATTAGTCCAACTTGTAAAGCCAATACCCCCCCCCCAAAAGAAAAAAAAAAAAAACTGAACTGAAATAGAATATTTTGAGTTGGTTCTCTCTCATATTTGGTTGGGTTTTGATTCCTCAATTTTCAAAAAAATTGAACTGGTTGATCCTTACCACTAAAATAATCTGCCCCTTCACGTCCTATTTTTGGAGTACAATATCATTAAATTTGCACTGCCAAAATGTAGACAGTTTTTTTGATATGTGGGATGTGGTTGAAGTAGGGAGAGATCCTCCTCCCTTGAGGCAAAATACATCGATGGCCCAAATTAAGAATGATTGTGACTAGTGTGCAGAGAGATTCAAGGCGCTCTCTTTTTCATTCATTGAGCTATATCTAATGTCATTTTCACAAGAATCATAGCTTGCGAATTTGCAAAAGAAGTGCGGGATAAGCTTAAGGAGGAGTTTATGGGAAGTGATAGAAATTTGAGAAGAGAATTCAAGGTCTTGAAGATGAAAGAATAAGAAAATATTCAAGGGTATGTTGATAAAGTCATGAGTGTTTTAATGAAATCAGGTTGTTGGAAGAGTTGTCTGAGAAAAGAAAAATTTATGCTTGAGAAGGTGCTATGGTTTAATAGAACTGGTTGAGGAAAAAATCCCATCCCTGAGGACTCGAGCAATTTTCCTGAACTAAGTTTTTGAGAGCTTGTTAATCTTATGCAAGCTTTTGAACATGGAAAATTAATGAGAGAATAGGATAGCACTGAAGGAGCATTTCAAGTTCGGCTCATGAGGAAAGTGCAATCCAGTGGAAGAACTTCAGCAAAGAAAGAAAATGAGACAAATGAAATAGCAAAACAGCAAAGACGTGGAAAGACAAGGATGGTTAGTTCTTTCCATGCGGAGTTTGTAAAAGAACAAATCATTTAGAAAGAAAGTGGTGGTAGAAAATTCAATGTAGAGACTACAACAAAATTGGGCACATTGAATTTCGCATCCTTGAGCTGATCCAGAGAAACAGCCTCTTACTCAGCATGTCAATTTCGTTGGTGATCAAACACAATCTGATGATCACAGATTCATGGCATCTGAAGTTTCTCAGCATGATAGGAACCATGTTTGGTTTGTCGGTAGTGGATGTACAGGACACATGACTAGGATGTTGATCTTTTCACCTCCTAGGATAAAAATTTCTGAACGCGAAGTCAAGTTAGACAAAGGAGGTCTATTTCAAGGAAGAGGCTCAATAGCTATGTGAACAAAACAAAGTTTTAAAATTGTTTTAATGTCTTTAAGTCCAAATTTGTTTAGTGGATAGTGTTTTTATTTTATTTTTATTTTTATCAGTAGGTTGGTACACTGAAATTTTTGCCACATACAAAAGGGCAATCTAGTTTATAATTTTATTGTCTCTCATAGCAGTTGGAGTAATTTTTCACGTGCATGGTTTTCAAACTTTGTCTTTTGCATATAGGCCTTCTGAATTAACCCATGCAAAAGGGCTGTCTAGAAAGGCTTTTGCAGGACTTTTTAGAAATGTCCGAACAGCACAAGTAGAATTCATGATTGTGTTGCCAACATATCTATGGTTACTGAACTAAATTGAAAGACTTGACTGCTTGATTTTCAGACAATCGGTGCCAACCGAGGAAGTTGAAGGTTTTTGCAGGTTGTTACATTCTTTCATAAATTTCCAAGTAGCACCATCTAGAATTCAAAACGGTGTTGCCAACATTTCTATGGTTACTGAATTGAATTAAAAGTCTTGACCACTTGATTTTCAGACAATCGGAGCCAACGGAGGAAGTTGCTGGGAAAAAGAAGAGGGGGCGAAAGCCAACAGCTAAGACTCGGAAAAGGAAGAGGGGGAAAAATCAAAATTGATAGACATTCCACTCTTGTTTTGTTGCAGCATTTTGTGCACTATTGCCAGGAGCTGATAATTGTCTTTAAGCACTAATATCATCTGTTTATTGTTATTCTCATCCTTGGTTTATCCATGGTTGTGACTACATCTTCGCATGATTAGGTTTTTTTCCACCAGCTAACAGTGGGACCTGCACATTATCCATTTTGTTTTTGTTTTTGGAAGTATCTAATTTTTTTTGCATCTGTTCATATTTTGAAAGTATTTTGTATCTTCAATTGTGTTGGAGCAAGTAAACGAGGATGGATTTTTGTTCGGTATTGGCAGATTGGGAAAGAAAATGTAATGCGTACTCTAGATAAAAACCAGTGTAACTATATGGTAATTTTTTATGCAATGGAATTAACAATTAATGGGTAGTTATTCGTTATAGGTGAGCTCCTGGATCCAAGAACTGCCGTTTCAAAATGATTATATTTTTAATTATTATTATTTTTAATTTTAAAATGTCACTTTAAGAAAATATAATGTCTACTCTAGATAAAATCAGTGTAATTATCAGCTATTACCAACTTTTTGTGCAATGGAATTAGCTATCAGTGGTCAGTTACGAGCTGTTGGATCTAAAGTACTTTCTGAAAATAAATGTGGTTTTAAGTTGATGTTTCCAGATAGGTATTTGACATTGACCCAGTTTACCCACCAAGTTAAAAGTCGATTGGTTTAATTGAATTGATTCTGAATTTTTATTTTTTTATGTAATTATTTATAAAAAATTAAAAATATGATAGGTCAATACATTCAAAAATATGATTGTCTTCTCTAATTCTAACCAACCATAGATACAAGTAGTTACCCTTCATGATATTATATAGAAAGTGAATACCAAGCAAGGACAGAAATTATTATTGCTTTTATTTTTGTTCAATACCTGAAAGACCCAGCTATTCTCTTATTATTAACACTTGAAGGAGCAACCACACAAGGCCTCAAATGCATTCAGATATCGAAAATTTATTAATCAACAGAACAACACATTAATATATAGAAACCAGAAGAGAAAAAGTTACACCAAGAATTTCCTTGGCTGGTTTTGAGAAACAACCATATGCAACCTAAATTGTCATGGAATAGTTTTTGTTATGTATGATCAATATAAAGCAACAAGCTCCATTGCATATACTTATTTATCTCAAATAATAATAATAATAATAATAATAATAATAATAATAATAATAATAATAATAATAATAATACTTAAAGTTGCTCTCACATTGTTCAAGTACTAGCAACTTTTACAATATTAAGCAAGGTGACGGTGGGAAACTAATAACCGCATATTGTTCAGTATTGTCATTTACTAATCAAAAGTATGAAACAATCTCATCTAAAGGCAGCAAGTCAACCAAACGATGAGATTTTAAGAAAATAGCATTTCTGCACATTTTGTCGAAAAATAGTCAACACAATGCCAATTCCATAAGAAGCACATAACAATTAGGGTGTGTTTGGCATTGCTTCTCAAGAAGTAAAAAGTTGATTATTTGATAAAAAGTTAATTATGAGATAACAAGTTGCGTTTGGTGACAAATTAATTTTGTGAAAAGTGAAAAAACATTCTATTAGAAAAAGCTAGAAATTGAAGCTTTTTAGAAAAGCTGAATTTTAATTTTTCAGGAAAGTTGATTTAAAATTTTTTATAGACAAAAATATCCCTTATTTTATTTCATAATTACAAGCATATTTAATATAAATTTTTTTTTCTCTTTTTTTCTTTCCCTGAACCCATTGTAAATACATTTTCACTTCTATTTTTCTTCTTCTCTTTCTATTATCATCCAAGGAAATCAAAAAAAAAAAAAAACCCAATACTTTTCAATTAATTAACATCTGGCATGAAGGATGAAAGATTTGTAATCATCGTATTTCGTTTGGCAGTCAATGCTCATTAACATGGTGGGAGATATCGATTTTAATTTTTTTGTTATTTATATCTATAATTAGATATTATGTATTTCACTTATAAATGATGATGATATAAGATTTCTCTTTGTTCTACTGCAACAGATCACGGAAGAAGACGAACAACAATAAAAACCATGAAAGCATGCGAACACAATTGAAGATAGATGAAGCCAAACATATTTAATATCTATTATTTGTCATATATATATATATATATATATATATATATATATATATATATGGCCATTTTTATTTATATGGCAGTAACTGATTTTTATTGGATTTATATTTAAAGTTTGAATTATAATTAGAAAGTTCCAACCTATAATATAAAATTATAATGCTGAAATTTGCCAATCTGTAGTGTATATATATATAAGAACAAAAGCTAACGTGGTGTATGAAAGTATAATTTAAAAAGTTGCCAACATGTGTTGTCTTTTTATTCTAGAAAATCATTTTTAATCGTATTATTAACCAAACAGTTGATAAATTGCTTTTTAATTTATAAGTTATCTTATCTTTTATTTACCAAACAGTTATATACTTTTTTAAATATAGTTTTTTGGAATATAACTTTTATAATTAAAAAAGTTAGTAACTTACCACATTTTTTCCTCTTTATTTATTTATTTATTTATTTATTTTTGATAAGCCATTATTTAACATTGATAAAAAAATAAATTACAAGGAAGCAGTAGCGTACACAGGAACCAAAGACAAAAAAAACGAGGCTGCAAAAGCACCAAAAAGCCAACCAATTGAGAAACAAAACCATCCGCTGCAACAACAAATAAAAAAAACAACCAAACAGAGGAACCACCAAACCCAACTCAACAATAAATAGAGCCGCCACCAGAAACAGATGGATCAGGAGGTGAGCATCATCTCAAACACAAAAAGCATCCAGATTGAGGTTGAACCCATATTATAGAGAAGGCTGTAATTCTGGTTAGATGGAAAGGAGAGATGGACTAATAATCACAAAATCAATTGGATTATTATTAAGATTCATCAGTGTGATCGAAGACTTCATTGAGAATTTTTCAAATATTTACCCAATTTATGAATAGAAATAAGAAAAGCAAAAAGGCATCAAATGCATCATCAAAATCAAACATGGCCGCATCTAAAGAGATAAAAGAGCCACTTCAAGTGACGAAGAAATTAAGATGGAAGAAGAAGAAGTAAAGAAGAGAACAGAACTGCTGCATAAAATGGATGCAGAGAATGGGAGGAAAATTTAAGTTGCGTTTACCTACAGAAAATAGTTTTATGTTTTCTATTTTTTTAAAAAATTAAAATATTTATTTTCTATATAAAATTTAAAAAATGCATTAATCTATCAATAAGTGAAAAACTTATGTATATATATATATGTATGTGAATATATGTACACACACACACACATATATATATATATATATACCCACATATACATATGCATGTGCGCTCGTGCGTGCGCGCGCGCACACACATATATATATAAATTTATTTTATAACTAATTTTTGCATTTAATTTCTTTTCACAAAATTTTTGGGTTTTTATATCATATTTTGCTCAATTTTTCTCACGCTTACCAATTTTTTCAAAAATTGTTTATTTTTAGTTCACATTTTATATTCCATTATATTTAAAAAGTTATTGTACTAAAATAAAAATGTACTTTTTTTATTTTTTTATATAATTGCAAAATTTATAAAACTAAAATAATTAAAAGTCAAAGGTATTACATGTTCATTTATGCAATAGTTTATTTAGTGTATTATGCAATTGTTTTTGATGAATTATTCCTTGAAGCAAACTGGTTTTCCAAATTATTTCTATTCCAAATCGGGAAATTTTATTTTTATAAAATTTGCGGATCTTGGTTTTGTTTGAAATACTGGATAGACTTATGATTTTCTTCCATACAACTTTTTTTTTCTCCCCTGTTTTGGTTTTTCATCGATTACAGGAGTTGGGGTAGAGGAAAAGAAGATCCACGATGATGAGAAAGAACTGATTTTGGACGGTGGATTTGTCGTTCCACAGACCAACTCTTTTGGTCAAACTTTTAGGTTTAATTCTTTTCATCATAACTAATGCATATTTTTTTTTTATTTGTTATTCTGTAGATTCTATAATAAACCCTTTTGAAATCTATTAATAATAATATAATCTTATGAAAAGTAACTATTTGTCTGGATATAAGTGGTAATAGAAATAAAAATGATTTTTTTTATATACAATTACATCATTGAAATAGAGCAAGCGAAATACAAATCGTGATTAATTGGACTGAAATAACATAATTTGATTTTTTTACATAATGACAAAAGTAAAAATGATTGAAAATTACAGCTTTATTTTATGTTATTTTACAAAACAGAGATTATGATGCTGAAGGTGAGAGGCAACCGAGTGTGGAGAATTTCTACAGGATCAATCATATTAACCAGACCTATGACTTTGTAAGCATACATATATTCAGTCATTTATTCTGTTAAAAATTGAATTAACTGTAGGTGGGTGAAAATGAATTAAAAGTCAAAGCTATTACATGTTCAAGAAAATAACAGTATTATATGTAAAAAGATAAAATTACATACGTCACTGATATTCTTTATTTGAATGATTTTGAGAATGCATCTTTTGACCCCTGAATTTCATTAAATCATGCAATTAAGCCCCTCAATTGAACATTTATTGAATTGGATCCCTTAATTATGCATAACCATCGGACTGTAACCTTAAAAAGAGTCCAATTGGACAAATATTTAATTGAGGAGATAAAAACTATATAATTTGATTCAGCTAAGATATTTGGACCACCATAGTGAATAATAAGGAGCAGACATGAAATAAATATAATTTGGATGTTAGTTAAGACATGAAAATCCTTGAAACGAATTTAGTTAATTTAAGAAAAACATATATCAAGGTCTGTATCAATGTAAAACAGTATTGTGTTAAGAGGGAACTAAGAAGGTCCACTTGCAGGCAATATGTTCCCTGGCCATAAATTCAACCTATTCTGAATCAACAGAGACACAACTCGTGCCACTAAACTATTAAGGATATTTTCATTTTCATGCAAATTTCATACATACATACATATATATACATATATATATATATATATATATATATATATATATATATATATATATATATATATATATATATATATATATATATACACACATACCGTCATTTATCATCTTTTTCAGCTTGGCAATACAACTTAGAGTTACAAAGCCAATGATTTAGCTATTTTCATATGAAATACCAAATAGAGTACCAGACCAGATTATTATTATTATTATTATTATTATTATTATTATTTTGATCTTAATAAGACACTGCATGTATTTACAAAATAACTTGCAGCTTCTTCAAATGCAACTCCAATTTCCTCATTTGTTGGAAAACCATCCAGGCCCCCCTGTTCGTCAAAACAATTAACTTGTATCATTTAATAGTATATTTCATTTTATAAATAGTTTTCGTAAGAAGATAATAGCTTACCCAAAACATAAACAAAAATATACTTTTTCTCACACTTAGGCCTTTCTTCTTCTTCATTCTGATGATGAACAGCTGCTTGATTTGTTTCCTGCAAAATCATGATGATATATAGCAACACAGAAAGCTGAAAATTGGGCAGAAGAGCAACAAGTGAAAACCAAATTGGCAAAATCTAAACCCAAATCAGAACAGCAAAGAAAATGACGAGTGAAATATACAAATGTTATGCATAGTTTATTCATAAGAGAAGCAGTTGACCATAGAATGCTAAGCAGTGATAGAGAACGAAGAGCCAAAAATGTATTGAAAACTAAAGATCAAAAAATCACTCTACCCTTTACATGACCACTAGAGTTTCTAGCAACACAGTATAACCTTCCAATATGCATAACTGAATTACAAGAACCACAGAACAATATGAAAGCGAAATGAATATGCTGCCTAAAAGACATGGATATGACAAATATAAAAAAAAACTGACAGATTTCCATAATCAGAGACAATTTAAAAACTACTGTACATTATCATCCACCACACAATTATTGCCGCGAAAATAACCTAATAAGGATTCAATTCGAGCCAACAAAAGTATATATACAAATTATAAACTATCATCCGTTTACACTGTGATAAACTATTACCAAGAAAAACAACTTTACTATAGTGCTGTTATTGAGAATCAAAAGTTGCTACAAAAAAGAACTAGGTGCAACACTTATTATGGCGATGCATTATCATAATTAAGAGAATGCCAAGTATCTTATACTTGCCAGAGCAACATTTCTATAGTCTACAATGTTGTGCAAACAATTATTGAACATGTCTGAAAGAATTATTTCATTCAACAATTTGAAAGCAAATTCATCAGCAATAGAAAGCAACTTCAAATCTAAACTTCATTATACTCCCATGAAATATATAGTTTCAGAAACCATAAGGCTCAAATTCTTATTTATCTTTCCTATTTACTAACAGCTTCCTCCTCACTCTAAGGGTGCCTAGTCTTGTTCTGCAAATAGGTAGTAAAATCATCTTAGTTAAATTCCCATATTACACCCGAACTTTCATTATGAATTATATATAAACAACAAAGTATGTCATTGTGCTTTTTTAGTTTCCCTTCTTTTTTTTTTTCCTTACAAATTATTTTCCTTTTATTAAAGGCAAACAATTCATTGTCCTGGTTCTCAAAAAAGAAAATATTCAGCAAAGAGAGAGCACAAAGTTGCATGTTTTAGCAACAAAACAACTGCAAAATCAAGGTATACCCCGACAAATTAAATCTAAAGATAAGGAATACTTTGACAACTACTCCAACATTAAAGATCAAAAAATTTGACATGTGCCAAAAAACACATTTCCAGCAAACTAGACTAGAAAAATTACCAGCATCGTTATCAAAAGAACATACCCAAATTACCATATAAACATCACATTACCAACTTTTACTGCAGATTATACTATCCAATATACTGAATTCAGAAGAACTGCAAAAACTAAATTCAATTTCCTATCAGCCATTTCAATCACATAATCAATTTAGCATAACTAAAACCTAAAATTACAAAGATAAAAATTTTTTACCCTTCTTTCCTCTAGAAACGAATAGAAAGAGCAAGAGAAAAAGAGAAGGGTCGGTGAAATCTCATAGAAATGCTCCAACCAGATGACAAAAGATGATCTTCACAATCCTATGCAATTTAGGACCGCTAACAAGACTTAGCAAGCTTCAACAGGTTACAGAACACCCTCACAAAAGGCAAATGTTCCTACCTATATCAAAATCCCGTGTTTGGTAGCAAGGAAAACAGACTAAGAGAAGACATCCATAGAAGTAAAAAGTTCAAAACTTTAAGTTTATAGTCGCCTCTTCTTACAGGTGAAGCGTTAAAACTAAGCTGAATGTACTCAATTTATCAAAAATTTCCAGTTCATGCCCGGTAACACAAATTCCCCCTGCCAAACTCAAAAGATGACTTCATCTTTAGCATATTAACTTCAACCAAACAAGAGGATAGAAAATTCAATTTCAGGAAAAAGAACACCAAAAACCAACAGATCAAAAAACAAAATCAACATTTCCAATCGGAAACGAATCCAGAACGAAACCCTAACCACCAAGGTGGTGTTTGTTAACCTGGTGGGGATGAAAATAAAATAAAATAAAATAATTTTAATTTTTAGGATTTTTACAAATATTTATTCAAAAATATAATAAAAAAATATTTAACTTGCCTATATCTTAAAAAATAAAGATATGCATATATTAACTATATATCAATATATATATTTTTTTACTTTATTAGATAAGAAATAACTAAAAAATTAAAAAAAATATATTTTTAATTCATTCCAAAAAAATTAACAAATAAATAGAAAAAAAAATTTCGAAATGCTTTTTAAATTTATCTTGATTATTTTATATTTTGGTCCAAAAAATATTTCAACTTTATCTTAAAAATTTTTATCTGGATCAATTTAATAAATACTACCTAAAAAGATAGTGAAATTCTATACCAAACCGTCACCAGCCATTGGCCAAGGCATTTTCTTCACCCTTTCCAAATCCTATGAACTTCAAAAACAAATTCTTATCTTTCATCCCCTCCTCGTGAAATCCTAATTCTCTTATCCTAACGATGTCAATAATTCAACTATTTAATCATGCATTACTGTTCTACCGAATAAAAAACCTAAGGATTGTCTTATACAAAAACTTAACTCAACACATATATAAAAACTTTAAGGTATAATACTTAATGATATAAGAGTCATTTAACAACATTACAATTCTACAAATACAAAACAATTGTACTTATACAAGATTTCCAACACAAAATAAAAACCTTGAAATATAAAAAGAAACAAAAAAGAAGACTTTATACTTTTCAATCTTCACTGATTTGTGTTGGCCAACGCACTGCAGATATCAACCCTGAGATGAACTTTTATTTTCGAAACCTACACGGATGAAACATCTGTGCTAAACTATAAAGTTCAGTGGGAAACTTAAACCATGATAAACGACCACTCACAATGATCGTCAACAAGCACACATCATGCCTCAATTATAACATTGATTTATTTTAAGAAATGAATAAAATTCAATATTTATATCCACTTACGAAAATCATAAAGTTCAACTGTAGAAATTTATATTGATGCTTCATTCACCATATATAATCATGTAAGCTCTAACATCATATGGTCTTAAATTCAACTATGTATCATATGATTGGTTTCTTAATTGATGCTAAACCATAAAAGCATAATTATCTATTATCGAACTCATATACAATCTCCACATATATTGAAATTATCTTTTCATCAATTCTTGTCTGTCTTTGTTATACACACATTAGAATTATCTATCAAATCGACACATCTAATACCATGAGATTATTATATTATTTAAGGCTTACTTTATAATGTATTAAATTACTTACATTTCAACGTATTAGGTGCATCATAAAAACAAGCCTATTAATCAAGCATATCAATTATACATCATCACCAGACTATTCTTATATACCAAGGTCATGGATCTTAGATTTGCATACTTTGAACTACAATAACAAATACATATCATTAGATATGCGCATACCAACATTACGAGCACATATAGATATAACCATATAAAAACATTACAAGGAATGGGTGTTATTGTATAACTCTTTTATTCCTTAATATGGAAAAACGCTTATGTAATTATGATAATTATTGTGTTCATGCAATAATATAATACCGTTTACCCTATCACAAATTTCTTCACAAATCATACATTGTAATCAAAGCATTAATACAATGCAAGTTCATCATTTAGCAAGCCAGCATGTATTTTTAATACTAATAATATTGCTTACATATTTTTACCGTGTGGTCTTCTTGTAGATGCACGTTCTATTTACAATAAAATGAATTCTATATGTAAAATAGTATGAAGTCAATTGAGAACTTTCATGCTTTATAAAGCTTTAAATTCATCATTAAACTTTTCTTAACCTTTGTAATTAAGCCTACACTATTCTAAAGAAGTTGCTAAATGGGGTCAATATAGAGGTCTCGAAGGACAATCAATGAACCCAAAAGGGTCTAACAGAATAGGGAACCTAAAAGAGGTCAAACAAATAACTTGGACCGGTCAAGCAGACCCAAATGGGTTCGGCTACATCCCAAACGAGGTTGTTCAAATCAACGCTAACTTTTAAATCCAAACCGGGTCGCAATAACTTTTAATTTCAAATTGACCCAAAAGGATCAAAACTATTCTGAAGCAGCTGTAAGGTACCCTTATATGTATGCCTATCTATCTATATCCTAGACTCAATGCAGGCAATTAAATCCTTTCATAAAAACTCACTTTGCTTTACTTTAACTTTATTCAAATAAGTTTAATCATATCTATATGTATACACTTATAAAAATATATACTCATATGAACTATGTAAGGTAAACATTATATGACTACTTCCACTTTTGAACATTACTATCCTTTATTTATAAGGATGTCATGGCGTGTATTTCCACAATATCATATATGTAAACAACGTTTATCATCTTTATATTGAGCGCCTCTATTCAAAGTATACATGCCCACATATTTATATTTCCATATTTCTTTTAAACATATCATATACTTAAGAACACTGTTGTTTATGATTATAAATTCCTACTTGTATAAGCTTTGTATTATCAAACTTATATGATATATTTATAGGAACCATAATTATTTTTAAATGTATATGCATGTCTACATCATAATTAAGTAAAAGCATATTTCAAGATTTAAACTCATTCTTGTATAATCACACTATGTTTATGCTATAAGCACACATACACTCTATTAATAGCATTACTTCTTCATATATGTAAAGTTGACATTTCAACTATACACAACATTAACCTCAATAGATTAACAACAAACATGTATATTCTTCAGTATAGTGTCATTTAGACATTCATGTATATATATATATATATGTTAACCTAATCAAAGATAGGTTATATAACTAAATATAATAGATTTAAGTTCATTAATATATAAACAACAAGATAGTATCGTCATTGCATACAAGTATACATAACATGACAAGCTTTCATTTTCTTGGTCCACATACCTTAAAACCAAATGAACATTTATGGTAACATTATAATATCTAACTATCACATATATCCTATCTACATATAATAATGTTCACATATATTAGGCATCCATTTAAATATAGTTATAGTGTGACTGATTATAGTATTAAGGTTTCTTAAAAACTTTATTGTCATAAATAATTATATTTCACATATGTTTAGGTCACAATTTATCTTTATTTTATGCTTATAAGGCTTTAAAAATATTTAGAAAAGTTTATATAAACTTTGGTGACATTTTAGGGCTTAAAAATCGAGCTTGAGTGAAGAAGGAAGGGGTCAAGGTCATTACCAAATTAGTGTTGACCATGACATAGGTGTACTTTCGATTCTGGAATGAAAATTTAACTATGTCACGGTTACTAAAAATTTTTTGGTAACCGTGAGGTCAATTCTGCCCAGAGGCAGAGTTCTAGTTTCATCTTGTATATAATTTTTGACCGATTAAACATTATTTTGAGGCCAATTGGCCTCTATAAACTTATTTTCCTATATTTCTAGTTTTCAAAACATCAAAAATTACCTTAATATCACATTTATAACTCAAGATATTGAATAAAAACCATTAGATGTTTGTAATACCGAAAAAAGTTTTTATCACCAATTAGAAAATTCATAAAATAAAATGCGCACAAAATTAGATCAATTTCACTTCCTAAAAGTTGTGTTCGTATGTATCTAGTTCACCCATAATTTTTTATCATATAATATTGACTCCTCTACCATGACTTATGCCCAAAATACTAAAATCTATTCTTTGACAGTAACCAATAGTTTATACGAAATTCAAGGAAATTTTAAGGAAAGTTAGAGGCCGATTCAGAAGTGGTTTCCTTCTACAAAAACATACATTAATGTCTTAGGAAAACGTACCAACTAGAATCATTCAATTTACTATCCTAAAACTCAAGATATTACCAAAATAATATAGCTAGGTCAAGTAAACTTAAATCTAGAATTTTAATGGAAGCTTGCATGTTAACTTAAACTTTGTATTTGTTGTTCTTTATGAAATTTCTCCTCATTATAAACACATGCAAGATTAGAATTTACTTCTCAAAACTATAAATCATAATACTAATCTCAAAGAAAATTCATTATACATATTAAATCTATATATCTCTAACAAAATGTAACATGCAAATGAATAAGTACCCAAACCTGAAATTTACTCCTTCTTCTACAAATATCTTCTCCTTGTTCTTCACATTACTACTTATAGCCTTGATCTTGCTAATAATCCATGCATTCACCTAGAATTGAGAGGGGTTTTCATAAGGAAAGGGGCCAAATTTACAAGAGGAAATAGAGGAAGATTTACAGCTTTTAGAGAGAAAGAGAGAGAGAAATCACTAGAGTTTTTGAGAGAGAGAGGAAGAGAAAATGAAAATTCTGCTCTCTCTCCCTCTAAAAATGGCGTGACACTATACTTTAAGGAACAAAATGAAATCCTTCCTCTATAAGCAAGAGTTATAGCCTTTATATAAGTGGCTCAAAAATGATGTTTTGGTCCCTCTTAAATTCTCTTTTAATCCTCCAACTTATTGCATGCTACACAAATTTCGCTCATTTATTTGCATGTAAGAGTTTAGCCCTAAAGATTCTTTCTCGTTTAAAAATTACTCCTTAATTTCTTTCTTTTTTTAAAATCAACCACACTTAAAGCTTCTTTTAACATTGACCCACAACTTATCTTCTTTCTTTCAAATTTATCCCATCATATTTTATTTCTTATGAAATTGACCCCACTTATTTATTATTTAAACATTGATCCCTAACTTTAAATCTACTTTTAATTTAGCCCTCAAACTAGTTTTTCTTTTTAATTATACCTTTATAAAATTCATACCATATAATTTACACATTTGTCACTTAATTAATCACAACCTAATTACACTTATGTCCCAACTTGAAATAAAATATTATTTCAATTGCACACATAAATAAATAACTAATTTATCCTTCAATACATCAACTTATAATTTCATCTCAATTGACCACTTAACTTCAATTTCCTTTTTAATTTCTTTTAAGAAATGAATAAAATTCAATATTTATATCCACTTTCGAAAATCATAAAGTTCAATTGTAAAAATTTACATTGATGCTTCATTCACCATATATAATCATGTAAGCTCCAACACCCAATGGTCTTAAATTGAACTATGTATCATATGATTAGTTTTTTAATTGATGCTAAACCATAAAAGCATAATTATCCATTATTAAACTCATATACAATCTCCACATATATTGAAATTATCTTTTCATCTATTCTTATCTGTCTTTGTTATACACACATTAGAATTATCTATCAAATCGACACAACCGATACCATTAGATTATTATATTATTTAAGGATTACTTTGTAATGTATAAAATTACTCATGTTTCAACGTATTAGGTGCATCATAAAAACAAGCCTATTAATCAAACATATCAATTATACATCATCACTAGACTATTCTTATATACCAAGGTCATGGGTCTTAGATTTACATACTTTGAACCATAATAACAAATACATATCATTAGATATGCACATACCAACATTAAGAGCACATATAGATATAACCATATGAAAACATTACAAGGAATGGGTGTTACTGTATAACTCTTATATTCCTTAATATGAAAAAATGCTTATGTAATTATGACAATTATTGTGTTCATTCAATAATATAATACACTTTACCCTAACACAAGTTTCTTCACAAATCATACATTGTAATCAAAGCATTAATACAATGCAAGTTTATCATTTAATAAGCTAGCATGTATTTTTAATACTAATAATATTGCTTACATATTTTTACTGTGTGGTCTTCTCGTAGATACACATTCTATTTACAATAAAATGAATTCTATACGTAAAATAGCATGAAGTCAATTAAGAACTTTCATGCTTTATGAAACTTTAAATTCATCATTAAACTTTTGTTAACTTGCATAATTAAGCCTGACTATTCTAAAGAAGTGGATAAGTGGGATCAATATAGAGGTTACGAAGGACAATCAGTGAACCCAAAAGGGTCCAACAGAATATGGGATCCAAATGGGGTCAAACAAATAACTTAAACCGGTCAAGCAGACCCAAACAGGGTCGGCTACAACCTAAAAAGGGTTATTCAAATCAATGCTAACTTTTAAACCCAAACAGGGTCGCAATAACTTTTAATTTCAAATTGACCTAAATGGGTCATAACTATTTTGAAGCAGCTACAAGGTACCCTTATAAGCTTGCCTATTTATCCATATCATAGACTCAATGCAGGTAATTAAATCCTTCCATAAAAACTCACTTTGCTTTACTTTAACTGTATTCACATAAGTTTAATCATATCTATATGTACACATTTATAAAAATATATACTCATATGAACTATGTAAGGTAAACATGATATGACTACTTCTACTTTTAAACATTACTATCCTTTATTTATAAGGAGGTCATGGCATATATTTCCACAAGATCATATATGTAAACAACGTTTATCATCTCATTATATTGAGCTCCTTTATTCAAAGTATACATATCTATATTTTCATATTTCTTTTAAACATATCATATGCTTAAGAACACTTTTGTTTATAATTATAAATTCGTACTTGTATAAGCTCTGTATTATCATACTTATATGATATATTTATAGGAACCATAATTATATGTAAATGTATATGCATGTCAACAACATAATTAAGTAAAATCATATTTCAAGATTTAAACCCATTCCTATATAATCATACTATGTTTATGCTATAAGTACACATATACTCTATTAATAGCATTACTTCTTCATATATATAAAGTTAACATTTCAGCTATACACAACATGAACCTCAATAGATAGTATCATCATTGCATACAAGTATACATAACATGATATGCTTTCATTTTCTTGGTCCTCATACCCTAAAACCAAATGAACATTTATGGTAACAATATAATATCTAACTATCACATATATCCTATCTACTTATAAGAATGTTCACATATATTAGGCATCCATTTACATATAGTTATAGTTATGAATTTTTATAGTATTAAGGTTCCTTAAAAACTTTATTGTCATATATAATTATATTTCACATATGTTTAGGTCATAATTTATCTTTATTTTATTCTTATAAGGCTCTAAAAATATTTAGAAAAGTTTAGATAAACTTTGGTGACACTTTAGGGCTTAAAATCAAGTTTGAGTGAAGAAGGGAGGGGTCACAATCATTACCAAATTAGTGCTGACCGTGACATAGGTGCACTTTCGATTTTCGACTGAAAATTTAACTATGTCACGGTTACTAGAAATTTTCTGGTAACTGTGAGGTCAATTTTGCCTAAAGGTAAATTTTTAGTTTCATTTTGTATACAATTGTTGACCTATTAAACATCATTTTGAGGCCAAGTGACCTTCTACAAACTTATTCCCCTATGTGTCTAGTTTACACAACATCAAGAATCACCTTAATATCACATTTATAACTCAAGATATAGAAGAAAAACAATAAGCTATTTATAATACCAAAAACAGTTTTTATCACTAATTAGAAAATTCATAAAATAAAATGGGCATAGAATTAGACCGACTTCCCTGCATCAAAGTGGTACTCTTATGTATCTAGTTTACTCATAAGCTTTTATCATATCATTTTGACTCCTCTATCATGACTTATGCCCGAAATACTAAAATCAATTCTTTGACAGTAACCAACAGTTTCTATGAAATTGAAGGAAATTTTAAGGAACGTTAGAGGCCGATTTAGAAGTGGTTTCCTTCTACAAAAACATGCATTAATGTCTTTGAAAAATGTACCAACTGAAATCAATCAATTTACTATTTTAAAACTCAAGATATTAACAAAATAATATAGCTAGGTCAAGTAAACTTAAAACCAGAATTTTAATGGAAGATTGCATGTTAACTTAAACTTTGTATTTGTTGTTCTTTATGAAATTTCTCCTCATTATAAACATATGCAAGATCAGAATTTACTTCTCAAAACTATAAATTATAATACTAACCTTAAAGACAATTCATTACACATATTAAATCTATAGATCTCTAAAAAATGTAACATGAAAATTAATGAGTTCCCAAACCTGAAATTTACTCCTTCTTATACAAATATCTTCTCCTTGTTCTTCACATTAATACTTATAACTTTGATCTTACTAATCATCCATGAATTCATCTAAAATTGAAAGGGGTTTTCACAAGGAAAGGGGTTGGATTTACAAAAGGAAATAGAGGAAGATTTACAACTTTTATAGAGAAAGAGAAAGAGAGAAAGAAATCACTAAAATTTTTAAGAGAGGGAGGAAGAGAAAATGAAAATTCTGCTCTCTCTCCCTCTAACAATGGCATGACACTATTCTTCAAGGAACAAAATGAAATCCTCCCTTTACAAACAAGAGTTATAGCCTATAAATAGGTGGCTAAAAAATGATGTTTTGGTCCCTCTTAAATTCTCTTTTGATCCTCTAACTGATTGCATGCTACACAAATTTCTCTCATTTATTTGCATTTTCTCTCATTTATTTGCATGTAAGAGTTTAGCCCCAAAGATTCCTTTTCTTTTAAAAATTACCCCATAATTTCTTTCTTTTTTTAAAATCAACCCCACTTAAAGCTTCTTTTAACATTGACCCACAACTTATCTTCTTTCTTTCAAATTTAGCCCGTCATATTTTATTTCTTATGAAATTGATCCCACTTATTTATTATTTAAACATTGGTCTCTAACTTGTGGTACTTGATAATTCTTTGCTTGTAAGCAATGATATTCAAATAGGAGTTTTCCCTCTTTTCTTTAATTAGGTCTAAATCTTGTCTTCTTTTTTGCTCTTTATCCGATCGAAAAAAGTTAATGGACAAGAAGGAATTTTGATTTGTACCAATATCGTTGCTTTCAATCCGTAGACTAGGAAAAATGGAGTTTGCAGCGTTTTAACTCAAGGCAAAGTTTTGTAAGATCACAAAACAATTTGTAATTCTTCAATCTAATCGCCTTTGGCCTTACATAGTCTTTTCTTCAGCCCTTTAAGGATTAGAAACTTTTTTCATGACATTACTTTAAAGGTTAGTGACTGAGGTGAATCTTAAATTAATTTTCAAATCGGAGCAAAAGGATACTAATTTTGTGCTATCATAATGCATGTTATTATTTGTGATTAAGAATTTAGGTAGGCCTTACCTACAAATAATTTTAATCTATGCAAAATTCTTCACTTTTTATGGTGATTATGGCTAGTGGCTTAACTTTTATCCACTTGAAAAAATGATCCATTGCTACGACAAGGGATTTTATTTGTCATTTGCCTTATAATATCCATGCCCTATTAATCAAATTGCCAGGAAATTTTGATCGGTTGCCGTTAAACTGCTGGTTGCCTTATGATTCTTCCATGAATCTAATACTACTGGCACCTCTTAACCCTATCTTAATCATCTTTGAAAATACTTGGCCAAAAATAGCCAGTTCATAAGACTTTCCTCGTAATCACTCTGCTCGCTTCATGAGCTCCATGTACTCCCTCATAGATTTCTTTAATGATGTAATTTCTATATTCTCTTGATACACATTGGAGCCAAGGATGACCAAAATCCTTTTCATATAATTCATTGCCAATTATGGAATAAATGAGGTTGATTGCCTATTCCACCATTTTTTCTTCCAAGTCAAGCATTTGGAGGATTTTTCTAAGTTGTTGATCTAAAAGAACTGTTATAGTATTCTCCTCAAAATGCTATCTCAACTTCTTGGTGCACATCATAAGTGCAATGATTAACTGCTCGATTAGATTTTTCGTCAGTTCTAGTCTTTTTAGCACTTAGCTAACATAGTAAATGGGAAATTGTTGAGTTCTTTATTCTCTGGCCCAAATGACAACCATTGCCTCTTTGGAGGTGGATAGATAGAGAGAAAGCTTGTTTTCAAGAATTAATTGGCTCAACAATTGAAGGTTTTTCAAGAATTGCTTTAATTCCTCAAAGGCTTTTTGGCAATCTTTTCCCTATGTTAAAACATCATTTTCCCTCAATTTTCTTAAGAAAAGTGTGCAACATTTGGCTAAGGATGAGATAAATCATTCCAACATTGTTATTCTTCTATTCAACCTTTGGTTGTCTTTGACACTAGCTGACAGTTGCATATCCATGATTTCCTTGATCTTTTTTGAATTTACTTCCATTCTTCTTTGAGATACTATAAAGACTAATAATTTTTAAATGGCACACCAAATATACATTTCTAAGGTTTCAATTTCATTTGAAATTGATTGAGAGCGATAAATACTTTGATCAAATCAGTTGGATGTTCTTCTTTGCTTTTGTTTTTCTTAATCATATCATCAACATAAACTTCTATATTTTTGCCAATCCACTACTTACAATTTTTTTTCATCAAACATTAATAGGTTGCCCTTGCATTCTTTAGTTTGAATAACATGACCTTGTAACAAAAGGTGTGTCTTATTTTCTTTTGATTGAACAACCACATCAAATTTGATGACACCTAGCATAAGCATTAAGTAAGGAATATGTTGCATGGCAAGTAGTAGCATACACAAGTTGATCAATACTTGGAAGCGGATAGCTATATTTTAGACAAGCTTTTGTTGAACTCGGTGAAGTCCACACACATCCTCAGCTTTCCATTCTTCATTTTTACCAGCACTACATTAGTAAGCCATTCAGGGTAACTGACTTTCTTGATGGTTCCAGCTTTTAATAAGTGATCAACCTCTTCTAAAATGAACCCTTTCAAATCAGGGGCATTTCTCCTTAGTTTTTACTTGATAGGCGGGTGATTTGGATCCACGTTCAACTTGTGAGTATTCACCTTCAAATTTATGATCGGGATGTCTTCTGGCTTCTGAGCACAAGAAGCTTGACTAATTACCTTTTTTTTTCACCTCCTCTATCATGCCCGATCCGATCTAAACTTCCTTCCTTTTAGATAATTCTTCGGTAAGGAGATCACAATTAGGATTCATTCTAGTCCAATCGACTCTTTCTCTTCTCTAATTTAGGCTGCACTAAGTAAGCTTGCTTTGCCTCCTTCACCATAGCAATGTAGGCTTTCCTTAAGGTATTTTGATTTCCTCTCAAGATTTCCACTCCATGTTATGTGAGAATCTTCATCACCATATATCTTATATTAATTATAGCTTTGCTATTAAATAGCAGTAGTCTTCAATAAATTGCATTGTGTTCAAACTTTATATCCATCACCATAAATGTGGTTTTATACATGTACGTCATTGGTTTATCCTCTAGCTCTGTAAAGAGTTCTATCAATCTTACCACTGGGATGGTGGCATTGCCAAATTCAATTAGCGAGGTGGTAATCAACTTTAATTCCTTGATCAATAGATTCTTTTTTTTATAAGTTTCTAAGGTGAGAACATTCACCATACTTCTATTATCGACCAAAATCATTTTGATAAGAAAATTATTAATTGTAGCTTGGACTACCAAGGCATCATCGTGGGTGAATTTCAAATCTCCAGAATCTTTAATGGCGACTAGTGGTAACTTTTTGGATCTTGCTAAAAAGTATACACATTTTCCTTTCTTTCTTTTCGGGAAGTCTCCCTATAAGATAAGCCATTTGCAATCATATTTATGACTCCCGACCTTTATCTCTACCGATTGACATCTTTAGGCTTTCTTTTTTTTTTCTCATCGTCATCATAATCTAATCAATTTTTCCTTTGCTGAAGTGGTTTGCATAAATCTTTTCACACTGGGCCTATAAATCTTTTTAGAAATCCCTTCTATATGAGTCTCTCAATTTTCTCTCTTAAGGCGTTGTAATAATCGATTGTGTGACCTACATCTTTATGGAACTCATAGTACTTGCCTTTTTCCTTTATTGTTTATGTCCAATCGAACACCTTCTTCTGCTAGTTCACCTTTGTGTGCTTCTCTTTAATCCATATCAGGACCTTAGTAGGAGAAGGATTGAGCAGAGTGTAGGTTTTAGTCAAAATACTTATATGGAAACCAAACCTAGCATGCTCAATTTATATATGTTTGCTTAAGTTCTTTGAGTTGCTAGATCTTTTTAGAATTTCGGCTCTTAAATCTCCCTAGCTGTACAACTGCATTTTGTCAACCATCATGTGCATCTTTCCTTTGGCCCTTAAAGCATCATCCAAATTGATTACTGATTGGCTTTATCCATCATATCTAAAAACTCTATTGGTAGCCGAGCAAATATAGATTTCAATAATTGGGCACTTGTTATGCTTCTTGCTAGAGAATTTGTTGCCACCTTTGGATGTGAATTTCTTATTTCAAATGCTAGACTTTGAAATCTGTCAATATAACTCATCAAAGTTTCATCTTGTCTTTGCATTAGGATACACACATCGTTAACAATTTTAAGCATTCGAATCTATACAATGAATCTTGTCATAAACAGATCGTAAATTTGCCGAAAGAAATGGATCGATTTTAAAGAGAGGTCATAAAATTAATCCAAAGCATCTCCAACTAGCATTGTGGAAAATACTTGACAAAATATTCGGCCATCAAAACAATACATTTGAATTTACATTAAATATTCAAAATATGACATTTAGGATTAGGTTTAATAGTGTACTGGGGCACCTTGATCTCATTGAATCTATTTGGGAGCTCAACTTCTTAGATTTCCTAATTGAATGGAGAAATGATGATACCATCGAAAATTGATTTTTTTTAGGTGTTCGAGCTTGAAATTTTTAACCTGTTGTAGGAATCACTTCTCATTCCTATTAGACACAAAGTCCTCCATTTTTGCCTTCTTCATTAGTCTCCTTTTGGGAGTACCATGTATGCCAAGTTATCTCCTATGGCAAGCAAGGGTGATGAGGATCGCTTTGGAGTGTAGGTTAGATCATACATAAAGGCTTGGCTTTTGCTTGATGAAAACATGTTTTATTCCATTTGTTTTTTAGTCAACTTCACACACATCATATCATGTGCCTGACCTATTTTTTGTGTTTTGGTGACTGACCTATTTTCTCCGTCTCTTACCTCCTTTTCTTTGGCTTTTAATCTCTAAATGCCAATGAGAGGTTTCGAATTGCTTGCCCTTACGAACATATTAAATTAAATTCTTGCCAAAATCCCCGAGAATTGCTTTCAAATCTTCCATTATTGTTGCGGTGAAATTTGGTTGTGCCATCAACTCATTGTTGAACATTGGCAAAAGGTTGTTACAAGTTAGGGATCTATGGGGAGATCTATTAGGATCATTTTTCCTGACAGCAGATTTAGGTCTCCTCTCATTATCATTATCTCCAGTTTTGGAGTATATATCTCGAGCGTCTTGGCGAATCTCCCATTGCCTCTCAATGAAAACAACAAATGGTATTTCTAGAAATATCTAAAGAAAGAGACTAGTTGCAAGAATGAAAGAGCCGATCAGGTTAGCTTGCTCAATGAGACCTATAAGAAATATTAGCCCAATTTGACTGGAAGTAAGCACTCCGATTCTTAAGTTTGCAAGGCTCCCAAAGAGAGAATTTAAAGAGGCAAGGTCTTAAGAGAGCAATACCTAGGGTCCTTGTGATTTGGACTATTTATAGTGTGTACCTAGTATCCTATTGTCTAAGGCACTCAAGTGCCTAGTGGTTACTTAACATAATTGGTGGATCGACTTTGCAAGGTAGGTGGAGCATGTCAAGAAATTTGACAAGGAGAGGCTCTATCAAAATTATCAAAGGACAAGACAGGGTCCCTGTCACATCAATCCGATCGGATTGGTCACCCCAAGGAAGCTAGTTGGGTTTGGGTATGTGTTGTCTAGCTCCTTGGGCTAATTGGCTTAGATGGTAGAGGTATTAGTAATATCTTATTTTATTGGACTATTTTATGCACGGGTACCATGCATAACATTAAATTAAGAATAGAAACTACGTAACACAATAAATTCAAAATGAAGGATTTGAATGGAAAAAAAACCGTTATGATGACCTAAAAATCATTTTCTAAAAGAAATTAATATGCCATTTTAGAGAGCGTGTATGCACAATGCTTATTGCTACACACAATTATATATATATATATATATATAACCGTTATGATGACCTAAAAATCATTTTCTAAAAGAAATTAATATGCCATTTTAGAGAGCGTGTATGCACAATGCTTATTGCTACACACAATTATATATATATAATCAATACAGTGGATGTGTAGAAAAGAAAAAAGAGAGAGATCTTCCGGTGGATTAATGTGTAGATTTTAACGGGCAATAATGTTGATGTAGGACCCAAAAGAAGGTAACTGGTGGATGCAATTTGGGGATGATTATGTGCTAGGATATTGGCCAGCCTCGCTCTTCTCTTATCTATCAGATAGTGCTTCAATGATTGAATGGGGAGGAGAAATTATAAATTCAGAATCTGATGGGCAACATACCACTACTCAAATGGGAAGTGGACATTTTCCTGGAGAAGGATTTGGAAATTCTGGTTACTTCAAGAATATTCAAATTGTTGATGGATCCAATCATCTCAGGATTCCTAAACACATTGCTACTTTTACTGAGCAATCAAATTGTTATAATCTTCAAATTGGCAACGATGGTGATTGGGGTTACTACTTCTTCTATGGGGGCCCTGGAAGAAACCCTAACTGTACCTGATCATGTCAATTCTCAATCAAGTACAAAAATAAAAATAATTTATTTATTCTAAAAAATATATATATATATTTTTAGATAAAAATAGCAGTGGGCCGGATAAGGCTGCTATATGTATATTTTCTACTCTTCTTCTTCTTCTTTGAAACCTATTATTCTATTCTTATATATTGTTATCAACTTGTATAACTTCAATTTCCTTCGTGCAATTGTGTATAACCTGTTACCAGCTTATTAGTAAAGTCTTGTTGAACTATATATATATATATATATATATATATATAAGTCATGTCTAAGAAATTCATATGCTCTAATTACTTTCATTTTGTTTACGTAGCTTCAACAATTATTCAATTTTGTAAACTCGCAATCGAATGCTGTTGAGTCAAAACTCATTATTAGAGCAATTTATGTTGCATAAGGAAAAATATGAAATTGTATATATTAAAAAAAAAAACCAAGTAGATTTTATTAAAAGCTTTTTATTTAGTGGAAGTGTTCTAGTAGACATTGCATTGTATTACAAAAACAGAAAATAGGATAAGTATTCTCCATAAAATAACCAAATGCAGAACAATTAATTCTTCTTAGCCACTAGGTCGACCACATCAATATTTAACTAATTCAGTAAGAAAAATAACAATGGAATGTCTACTAGGACACTTCCACTAAATAAATAAAAAAAGAAAAAAAACAAGAAACAAGATTTCTAAAGTGAAAGTGTGGTGGGACAATCAACATTGGTGAAACAGTGTAGGTAAAGTTGATCCCACAGTTGGTGGGAAGTGCTTGGGCTAATTGAAAATTTGGATTAATTTTCTTAGAAGCTGATTTAATGCAAGCACAAGTAGCCCTCTTATCGTCAACAGTAGATGCAGCTGATGAAAGAGCCAAGGTACCGGCATAGCAAGCTGCAGGTGGTTCTTCAGTTCCATTCACTAGGTAGTTCATGCTAGGTCTCAGGTCTTCTATAACATCACTGCGAAAAATAGCTACCCTTGAAGATTGGGCAAGCAAAAGAAGAAGCACAAGACCAGCTATGGCCAGTAATGCTACACTTAGAGACTTCATGATGATGCACTTGAGCATTTGTTGATAGTTTTCCTACTTTATAATGAATTTGGAGGGAAGCTCACTAGTAAAAAAAAAAAAATTAAATTATGTTTTTAGCGATAGTTCGATCGGATCATTAATGAATGCAAGAAGGTAAGAAAAAATTAATACAAGAGTGTAAAGGAAAGTTATGTTGGGTTTGTGAATTGGTGTCTCATACAATGTGATACGGCTGCTCCAATACCATATGTTCTTTGAGTGGTCTTTAGAAAGAAAGAAAAAGTTTTGTCAGTTAATATAGTAAATTGAAGTTTAGGGAAAGAAAAGAATGGAGTAAATTTACTTTTTATGGAAATTGGACCGAATTTCTATTACTGCTACTATAGGGCAGGGCAAAATTATGCTCTCTCTCTCTTTACTGTGAATGGATATCTCAACTAATTGCAATATTTTATGATAGATTAATCAGCAAGTTATTGCCTTCACATCTTGCAAAAATTCTTCAGTTACTTGTTATTCGATTTTAAAATTATCTAATCAACTTTTAATCTCATATTTTTTTTAAATATCAATATATTTTAACTACTTTAAATTTTTAATAATTATATATATATAAATTCAAAAATTATCAAAAAAAATATTATGAATATGTATTATAAAGAAAACTCAACTAGGGTATATTTTTTTATTAACTAGTTTGTTAAAATAAATCAAACAATAATAATGGTTCATTATATATGTAGAATTTAAACGGGCACATGCATCCTATATAAGGTGGAAAATTAAAAAAATTTAAATCCTTAATTTAAAATCTTGCAATGAAATATATGAAATCCTAAACGAGACAAAGTTAACCTGTGAGAATTGTTAATCAATTGATAACTTCTCACTGGATTGTCACAAACCATAATATCTAATGGCAAACGCTTCCAATGTATAATCCACACTAGAAAAGAGACAAAATAACTAATATTTTGCTGATAGAGGGGTTGCTGAAATTTCTCTTAGTGATAGCTAGAGAAAACAACTAATAAAATTAAAAACCTAATCCCAACAAATTTAGCTTTTTATACCTAGATTAAAATCATGATTCTAATAGGATTGGGATTCCTAAAATAGTTGGAAAATAATTTCAAATTTTCTTTTAATTATTTAATTAATTTTGGTTTAATTAAATTCAATTCAGGCCTCCATCGTAAGGCCCATAACATCCTATTCTCTAATTTATACCCATTATATTGGAAATCATGTTTACATAGAAATTTAATAAACTATTCATGTAATATACTTTCTGAAAGAAAATATATCACGATATATTATGAGAAGTCGACATAAATACCTCTCGAAATGTAGATCATTAAAGCAGAAATCGATATGTTTCACGTTACTGGTAAAGTCCTTAACCCATAAGTCACGAACTACGAAATGAAAACATAGATCCACAAATTAAAATTTACTTAGACAAAGAGAGAATATACGAAGAGACAAACTAACAACAATTTGGTATTAGAGAGATTTCACCTCTTTCATTTCAAAAATCATAGCCCTTTATATAGGGCTCTCATTAAGGAAATATTAAATTTCCTTAATAAATAAGAATTAAATATGGCTGTTACAAAAATTTAAATAAAAGGAAATAATGGCAAATTAATATGTTAGTTACAAACTTAATTATGTAACTACCATATTAATACATACTTAAATGGCATATTCCCTAATTAAGGGAAAAAACAATATGAAACTAATTTCATGTGTATTATTTCTTGTTCCGATATATTTTCATTTATGTCGGGGCCAATTTTTTATCTTGTGAGTTACAGGCATATCCCAAACTCCTTAATCTTCTACTCGCACTTGACGAAACGATTTTCAGTCATTATTTCCTATCATACAGGTAGATAGTTCGTGTGACCGGCATATGTCAAGAACACTAATGCTATACACTTGTTAGGGATATATAACATCTCGAAAAATAAAATCTTCTCGCAATTATATTTCAAACCCTAAATAGTTTTCTCACATTCGTTGTTTTATCTCATGTTCTCATAAAAATAATTTTTGTATTCATTATTGTGTCTCTACTTATAAAGACTACAATAGATATACCGGTGAACCACAAAACCATTAAATGTGATCGAAAAATATCTTTTTCTTTTACTATATGCCATCCATCATAGTCCAACTCGCTTTTCTAGTTAGATCTATTAGGCTAAATTTTTTCATGACCTTTTGGATGCTAACTAAGCTAGCCATACCGAACTATACTTTAGGTATAAGTTAAGGGTCTTGAGGGTCGAAAAATTAGGGTCTCACAATAGAAAAAATTTTGAGATCATTCACATAAAGTTTTCTTCCCTTGGTCAAATTAAGCACATATGGTATGATGCATGTGCTATGGTGTTCTCTCCTTTCCCTTAAAGGAGTGCATGTTTTATTATTATTTAACACCATACAAAAGCATAAGGTTGCAATGCACCAAAGCATTCAACTTTAGTCCACTTTCTTCAGGACTACTTTTGACTTTTGGATAGAATATGATAGTTATGTTTAACTTATCATAGGATTATACTTAATCCAGTTTGGATCTTTATCCAAAGCATACAACCTTATGTATGACTTTATCTTGTACCTTAACGAGATTTATCTAGTAATTTCTATAAGACAACACTTTTATTTTGAATAGATTCTCGAGTTCATCATATGTTCAAAAATCACTTCATCTTAACTTTTGTCAATCCATTGTCAAAACTAAGGTAAAAATCCGTGTGAGTAGATTACTTCTCTGTCTGACATACTCAATCATATAATAAATAACAGTAAATGTTTACTAATTGGTGTCTAGTAAGTGTACTAAATCGACTAGTAATATATGAAAATATAGATTAAAATTCTAAATATCGTACCTAAGGGAACATAGATTGTTAAGAAGAATATCTATGTGTGAATTAAATTAATTTGAGATTATTTTCCCAATTTTTTAATTTAAAAGCAAGAATTAAACTAAAATAAAACAAAAAAAAAACTAAAATTAAACCAACATTGATTTTTAATAAAAGCAATAACTGAAATTCTCTTGCTAAAGGAATATTCACCTCAACTTCCATTGCAATGAGTCAATAACAAAAGTAACAAAAGTGATTATGGAAAAACTATATAAAGAAAGCCAGATATCTCCTGCAAAACTATCATTCTAAGCATCAAATCCTTTTGTTAAGAACAATCTAATACTTAGCATAAAATTCAGTTTTAAACTCCTAGATATCTATTAAACTCTTTTTCAAGCAAACTTAACTTTAACCTATTCGTAGTTCAATTTTTCTCAGTATTAATCCATTCTTACCAACACATAATTACACCTAACTTAAAATATAATCATGCATCAATACTAATAAACCAATCCAAGAATATACATACCAATAGTCATGCATAAATCAAACATTAAATATTAATGTAAATAAGTTAATTATTAATTCAATAACAACTAAAGATAAGAAGTTGTCCAAAACTAAGAAATAATCAAACTTGCATTGAAATAAAGCTCAAAATAAAGTCATTACGATAAAAATATAAGGGTTCAAGTTTCCCTTAGCAAAAGTAGAAAAATTTCTTACCAAAATGATAAAAATTAAAGAACAATTAAAATAAAATAAACAACTAAAATAAAGAGAATTGAAAACTAAGAAAATAGAAAAAACTACCGAAAAAAATTAACCAAAGAAAACTAGATGAAAAACTAAGAAAAATACGTAATTCTGTTGTTCCCTCAAGTTCTGGTGCTTTTTTGCTTTTATAGCTGAATTCTACTGCCCAAAAAAGAAGTTTTGCTGCCTTTTATTTCCTATTCCGAAGCTGAATTGGAGTTTTAGTTGAAATAGGAATTTAAAATCGATTTTCCTCTTTCATCACTTGGAAGAGTGATCTTTTTGCCTTGGGTAAGTGACCTTTCTCTTTGGGTGAGTGATTCCATCACTTAGGAGAGTGGCTGCCTCACTTAGGAGAGTGACCAGCATCACTTAGCCGAGTGATCTACTTCTGCTCCTCACGATCATTTAACAACTTTCTTGAAATTATGATTTTGACTTTAAACTTCTCATTTCTTCAATTTGATCCTGAAAAACACCAAAACTTACAATTAAACCTAAAAACACATAAATTAACTATTTAAAAAAAAATTAACTAAATTAAGACTAAATTAACTAATTTAAACACCTAAAACACACTAAAAACATAGAATAATTCACACCTATCATTTACATATAAACATTCACACTCATGTATTGTCAAATAATGAACTTTATTATTATTTATAAATAATAATGTTAAGGGATCACATAAACAGTACAAATCAAATCTTATGAAAACCTTGAGATCTAATGTGTTTCTCAAAACACATCTCTCAATACAAATTTTTTGTTAACAGATCTGCAATCATATCCAGTGATAAAATGTAATGTAAGTTCAATTCTCTTAGTGCAATAATATTTTTAATTTATTGATACTTAATGTCGATGCATACATCGATGGTTAATTGTCACCATAGACTATCACTAGTTCCTCTAAGGTAGTTACTCCCAAATGGTTCACATACCATTTTAGCCAAAATTGCCTCTTATACTGCAATAGAGGAAGCGACAAATTTAGCTTTCAATGTTGATGGAACTTCTTGCTAATCCACAAAATGGCATCCTTGCCAAACAAGAATACATAACCTGAAGTGAATTTCCTCTCATTCACATCACTTCCCCAATCAACATTTGAGTATCCTCTCAATTACAGATTCTTTCTTTAATAACAAAGAGAATAGTTTGCGATACCCATGAGGCATCTAAGTATCCTCTTCACAGCTTTTCAATGTACTTCGCCTAGGTTAGACTAATATCTACGTACTATGCTCACCGCATAGCATATATCAAGTCTTGTACACAATGTTGCATACATCACTACAAGAAAATCATCAAATAGCAACGGAAATTAGCAACCGAATTTATTGAATTTCCGTTGCTAATCAAAATTAGCAACGGAACATTCGGTTGCAATTTTAACGGTTGGTATTTTTTAGCAACCAAATATATTTTTCGTTGTTAAAATTAGTAACGGAATAAAATTTTCATTTCTATATTTACCAACAGCAGTAAAATTTATGTTGCTATTTTTAGCAACCGAATTCAATTTCTGTTGGAAAAGGTTAGCAACCGAATAGCAATTTCGTCGCTAAATTTAGCATCGAAATTAGTAATTCCATTGCTAAATTTAGCCATCCTTATAAAAAAATTCGCGACGAAATGTTCATAGCTATTTTGTCATTAAAATATTATTTATTTTTGTATAGAAAATTACTATTATAATTGCTGAAACTACTATTACTCAAATCAAAATCACAAGCCTCAGAAGGGAGGCAGTAGTGGATAGAAATTAAAATAATCTTAAGATCGCTAATAAGGAAGAAAGGAGACTCAAAATATAGGTGGTGATAAGGAAGAAAGATCAGCAATAAGATGTTAACTAATTCAAAGAATTCATACTTTCCTAAACTTAGAAAGAAACAATTAGCCACTCCAAGCCCAAGCACATCGCAACACCAAAAGAGATTAAAAAATTCAAGTGAATTTGCTCAATTCTTCACTAGTTTACTTCAATCCAATTGCAAATTTGCAAAACAATGAGGTAAGCATCCCGATAACATTGGCAATTTAAAAAGCAAGTATTGTTCTTACAGCAAGTTCTAATGTGGACCAAATGTCTTCCACTAAAAATTAGAAAGGCACCATTCTCTAGAAAACAATGCACATAGCCAGATTTCAAGTTCTGTAAAAGTGTACATATTAAAATTGCAGCTTACATCTAACTTATAAGCCTTCTCTTCAAGCACACACATTGCTTCATCAGGTTGAGGCACTGTGAAGGCTGGAACTCCTTGCTGCATCAATAACAGGAAACTTGAAATTGTTTCTTAAAAGAAAAAGCTAAAGAAAGACGAGCAATCAATGGGTATCAAACTGTATTAAGGAAGAAATAAGTCCATTGTTATAGATTATATGCTTGAAGAAGACATAACTTCAAAGAACACCTTAAAGATACCAACCTTCTCCCAAACAATTTCTCCAAGAGTATTTCTTGTTTCAAAAAATAGGATTTAGTATATGCACATAAATAATAGCTCTCCTTGTAATCACAAAATTTTATATCAATAAACCGGAAATAAACTAAAGACAAAATATGAAGTTCTGGGTTTGGAATGCATGAAATTTATAGTTTTCGGACATAATCGATCACAAACTGAAGTCCACTAAATAGTCTTTAAGTTCTCGTATATATAATTAAATGAGATGTAATTACAGTTTAAACTATTTACTTATAGAAATGGAACACTAACCAAGAATCTCCATGTGATCATACCCAAGAGAAGATATACCACGGAAACTAGGTGTTTGAAACTGAAAGGGAATAACATGTCAACTAATGTTAGACATATTGCATGAAAAACGAATTCCAGAATGATTTTTCAGTTAACTTCTTTTTTGACTAAAATATCTGACATACCACATTTGTTACATCAAACTTTCCACCTAACCCAACCTCCAAAATAGCAACATGTACCTGCATGGATAATTTTTGTACTATTTTACATTATCCGAGATGAGAAATAAAATTAATGTTGAGATAGTATCCACATACAGTATGTTACTGAAGTTGATAATTAAGAAAATAAAACCTGCTCTACTGCAAATATCTTGAAGGCAAGTAACGCAAGAAAGTGAAAATAAGTAGGCATTAGAATGTCTTCTGTAGTTTTCTGTTGCATATATACACACCAATTTTAAATTAAACCGTAAGAAAATTTATTATCTATAAAAGGGCACAAACAAGATAAAATTAACAAATATAGAGAATATCAAACATCAATATCCTCACTGCAGCAGCAAAACAAAAACGAAAATATCCAAAAGTATTATGCAAATGATGTTTAATTATTTCAAATGAGTGTAGTAGTATGATGAAATTCAGAGATTTAGGAGACTGAGACACTACATAGTAGGTTTGCAACAAAGGAATAGGAAAAAAAGCAAGTTCATCTGCTAAACTTGTGTATAGTTGAAGACAAGCAACTTGTCCTTTTTCCAACTTGTAGATAAAAGGAACAACTCTAATGCCAGTATCAATTTTCTGAAGTACAAAATAGAAGAAGTACTGATCAGTACTTAAAATTTCATAAAAGAATTGTTCAAAAAAGAAAGTGTACTGTTTAATACTTGAAATTTCATAGAATCTGATGGAAAAAGAAACCAATCCAAAAAAAAAGGAGCAAAAAAGGGAACTTTTTCTTCAGCATAGAAGAGTACGAGCAGAGCAAATGCCCATTATTAAATGTTTTTTTTTATTAAATTAAATTATTATATAATAATGTGGAGAGGATTATATATTATATTCTATTAATAAAATTTGACCAAATTTGCAGCACATCAACCCGTGAATCCCAACCAATAATAATAATAATAAATAACTCGACAACAATGGAAGGCCATTTCGAAAATAACAGACCACTAACAATCGCAGCAGGAGGAAACAAAAACAAAAGATATTATTAAAACGCTAAAACAATGCTGCTTATGTCCTATAAGTCCCATCCAACCCAATGCCAGTAAGGAGGTGAAACAAAATTCTGATGGCATTGGACGGCAGGAGAGATCTACAGATAACTTTTCTTACATATGTATACATATTTATATATATAAATATAAAGAAAATAAAAGTTAAAGGCGAGCTTAATTTACATGGAGGACTATATAAAGAATAGAAATTAATCTGATGGAAGACCGACTGCATTTATTTACAGAACCAAAACAAGTAGATGAAGTAGAAGGAGAAGTAGCAGCAAACAAAACCAGTGTGAAATTAGTCTGTCTGAGGCAGCTGATGGTTTAGAGAGAGCTCTTCCAGCAACAGCAGGTGAAACTGCATGTCCTCTACCACCATTTTGCTGCTCATTTGTTGGTAACGATCCATTTGGAGAAGTAAGAGTCGTCTTGTTACCATTGCTTCCATCTTCACCTGTACACAGATTGTATTCACAATCAACACATAATATAACTGAGACGATTTAGTTTACTAACTATGAATGACACAGGGAAAGAGAAGATAGTAAAGCTACTGTTTCATGTGAATTACCTGGATCTGTAGCAATACTTCCAGGGTAACCTTCAAAGCTAGTGATTGTAGCATTCACTTGTCGATCAAACTAGCAAGTACAGCAATGGTATGAGACAATTAGGTAATCATTTATCATAAAGCTCAATGTTAAATAATAGAGCTCAATGTTAAATATATATCTCCTCGGTAATTCTTTCATAAACATCATATGGAAGAAATGTAAATGATGAGCCAGTATCAACTATTATCATAAAGCTTGTTTGCTTTATACAAGAACTGCCAACACAACAAGCCTCTACACCAACATTGTAGGTTGAACTAAATGAAATCAAAAGTTCACAAGCACGAGGGGTCTCAACATTTATGAAACAGGAAAAGGGGCAGTGGATGAGAAGGCAGAAAAGAGGCTGGAAATGTATGCAAACCGTATAAACATGCACATACTAATTCCCATTCAAAGTCAAGAATGGAGTAGATTGCTGGGTAGCTGGACCCTGATCACAAAAAAATATTCTCCCGGAATCATCCTCATCAAAGCACATTGAGAAAGAATTTCGAATAACTCTTGCTTTGGCAAGAAAACTTGGAACTGAAATTTCTGTCAGTCCTAAAGCCATCAAACCATATCTGGATTTAAGGAATTGAGATAATGAAAATAATAAATTAAACTAATACAACAAAAAAAGGAAGACATAAGAACCATATATAGCAAGCAATACTAAATTTTGCAAAAACCAAACACATCAAGTTTAAGAAACAAAAGAGGAAATGATAAATTAAAACACCCTATAATAACTGGAGCCTGCACAGAAGTACTTAATACATCAGTGCCATATAAAGCCAGATGTGTACAAGTTATTTCTTTTTGCATGTGGTCAAGTTTTATAAACCATTTATTTGAAAAATAATATAAATCTAAAATTCAACAATAAACTATTAACAATTTTCCATACAAGTTGTGTCATGAGTCTAATGAGGCGAGTATTGTCCAGCTCAAGTAGCATTCATTTACCAAACAAGCAATAAAGTGAGCTTAAAACTTGGCTCATTAACCATAACAAATATGCTCAAGCAACATAATATTATACCAATTTACTAAAGTAGCAGACAACCGCAGCTAAGTTGTGGCCCTACTCAAAAATAGTCATCCTTCGTCTTAGGATCAATGATTTAAATATCCAAACTTGCAAAGTGCTAATGCAAAATCAGAGACTCAAATCTTGGGATATCATTTGACTCACATTTTCACAAAGCTATAAACGAGTCATGATAAAAACAAAAAAGACCTTAATGATAGATATTTACCTCCATTTTGCTTTGCCTTCAGTTTCTAAGGACACTTTATCCATATTAAAGGCTGTACTTAGTAGACCAATTAATGGATATCTCAAGTTTGGATTATATCAAAGAATCCAATATGTGTGTGTGTGTGTGTGTTTGTATACACACACATATGAGTAAGAGATACAAATCATGAAAAGCCATACCTAACATCCAAATACCGGTGACCAGCTAGAAGAAGTTCATCAGCCATTCTTACAGGCACAGAAGTTGGTGCTCCAACAGCTTCCAAGTTTCCTCTCACACTAGCCTTGGTGCTTTTACAAACATTAATTATCAAACATAAATTAATAAACAAAACCAAATAATGAGTACCCATTAACTCAAAAATCCCTAATAATTTCATCTTCTTCATTCATTGTCCAAAGAGATGCTGATTGAGAATAGATGCTGATTGCTCAAATAACACCAAAAATATAGAACAATCTAAAAGTTCCACCATTAATTAGATTCACTTTCTATTTTCTTTATTTTCTTTTATTTTCTTTTTTTTATAAAGGGAAAAGAAAGTGTAGATTGAACATTAGAACATTCAATACTCTAGTACTTTGAAACCAACATTGTCCTAGAATATCTCCAAAGGGACAACTTTCTATTCTATTTTTTTGACTTATTAATTAGCCTAAAAACCAAAAATCTCTTACAGGCTGAATGTTTATATGTTGTATGGACAGTTAAGAAAGATACAAAAATTTAATGAGCCTCAGTTGAGAAAAAATGAAGCTGCTTTTAGTAATATTATTTTTCTTTACAAAACAACATTGTTATTTATTGAACTAATTATTGAACTAAGGGTTCACCAAATTAAAAAAGCTTAGGACAGCACTGTCAGCCTCCATTTCCTTTTCTTTTAAAGCAATATGAAATTTTTTTCCCATCATTCTGGCATACAGTTTCCACCATATCCGATTATGATGTTATAAATGCTACATATAATCATTGATAATAACTTCATAATATAAGCACCACTTTTCAATAAAAGCAAATCAAAATACACCAAAAGGTCCGAAACAAATCATGTGAAGAGACTGCAGCATCCAAATGATTATTGGTGGCAAAGATAAAAGTTTAGTACACTTCAAAACCTGCAAAAAATAAAAATAAAAAAATCTCAAAGCTGAACAGCAAGAGAACAAAGACAATCCATCATTATTAAAATAGGCCAACGAAAATAAAGCCCAATGTAATTAAGCTTGTTAAGAACAAAACATTCCAGAATTGATAAAACTTATCAAAAAAACAAAACAAATACCTTGATTATGTTATGATAATCCAGCGATCAACAAATGATTTGCAAAATGAAATATAGTGGCCTTGAATTGATAACTCAATTAACTATAATCAATTGAATTAATAACCAAAAGAAAGAAAAAAGTATGACTAACATCGTGTAAAAGAAAAATAAAGAAAGAGTAAGAAAGAGAAAATAGAAGGTGTAGGAAAAAATCATACGGACATAAGCGAACTTTGTGTCCCTTCAGTTAACATTTGCAACAGTCCACAGAGCAGAACCAAAGTAAAATTCCAAGCAAAGCCTTAGATTTACCAATTTAGCTCCAATGACCTAATAACAATTTCTAGGTTTCCTCGCCTTAAAGGCCACTAGAATTCCATCAAAATGCACAATTACAGAAGTTCCATGAGACCGCATGCAAAAAGAAATAACTTGTAGACAAAAACTCAAATTAAGAGTTGTTGTGATTGAACCATTTTTGCGTCCTTACAATTAAATTGACTGATCCCTCCTTTATGAATATTGGTAAATGAATTGATTAAAAATTTTGAACTCCGAAATTAAATAAACCAAACAATAGTAACTACTAGCAGAATTGATTAATTAGGAAAAACACTCGTTTAGCAGAAAAAGTAAATCAATAAAGATATACTTCAAAATTTATGATACTGAAATAATTTTAAGCACCCATATGAAAAAACAGAGAGAGAGAGTGAATATTAATGACATTTCTACCTTACATGAAGCTCTATCAAAGAAACCCATATGGGATTTTCAGATTTCTGAGCAGAAATTTGAATTAAAAAAAGGAATTTTTTTTCAAGAAACACAAAAATAAGGTGTGCAGATCTCAATATAAAAAGAACCCATGATTAGAAGTAAGACAAAAGCACCTGATTCGTGATCAAAATTAGGGACAGTAACGTATTTGTAGTCAAGGTAGGGCAGCGAAGGCTGCAAAGAGAGAGAGAGAGACGCAACAAAAGAAGGGAGATGGGCTGCTGCTCCCTTGCTGCATGCGCTAGAGGAGAGAGAGCCGGAAGTGACCGGTAGCTACTACAGATGGAAAAGGGGAGAGAAGTGGCGGAGGAGGGTGGTGGTTGAGATAGGAGATCGGGAATGGGAAAAGAAAATGGAGGGTAAGGTCATAGGAAAAAGGGAAAGAAAGGAGAAGGCAGAGGATGAGGGAAAGGAACACAGAGTTTGAGGCAAAAAGGCGAACTAGGGAGAGAAGGAAAGTTAAGGAAGTATATATACCTAGGGCAAAAATAGCAACCGAATTTTCGGTTGCAATTTTAACAACGAAAATTAAATTTCGTTGCTATTTTTAGACATAAATTTTTTTTCCTTTAAAACCAAACATACCAACGAAATCTAAATTCTGTTGCTAAAATTGCAATTGAATAGATTTTCCATTGCAATTTTAGCAACGAAAAAGCAAATTTGTTGCTATTTTTGGATCTAAATTTTTTTCATCTTTTTTGGACAAAAAATACCCATGGAATGCAAATTTCATTGCTAATTAAAATTGCAACTGAATTGATTTATCATTGCAATTTTAGCAACGGAAAAGCAATTCTGTTGCTATTTTTGGACCTAAATTTTTTTCCATCTCCTTGAGACCACAAATACCAACAAAAATTTATTTTCGTTGCTAAAATTGCAACTGAATTAATTTTTCGTTGCTAAATTAGCAACAGAAATTATATTTCATTGCTAATTTAGCAACGGAAGTCATATTCTGTTGCTATTTTGCGTTCCAAAATTTTTTCGCCATCTATTGGCACCTATTTTAGCAATGGTATTGGATTCGGTTGCTAATTTTCGTTGCTAAATTTTGGCGCTAAAAATTCCCTGTACTTTTAGCAACGAAAGACACCCAATATTATTCCGTTGCTAAATTTGCAAAGTTTAACCAATTTTAGCAATGAAAATTATTTTTCGTTGCTAAATAGCAATGAAAATTGAATTTCGTTGCTAATTTAGCAACATAATCAATTCCGTTGCTATTTTCACATTTTGCTGTAGTGCATCAGGCTACCCACAGTAGTGGCATATAGAAGGTTCCTCATACATTCCATTTCATCTGGCATCGTAGGAAACATACTTTTTCTAAGAAACTAATTCTTAAAAATGGGATTGTTTATAGGTTTAAACTTTGCATATTAAATCATTCAAGAACCTTGTTAATGCATGTCACTTAAAACAGTGATAATAACCTTCTTGAGTGATCCTTTGAAATCTTAACTCCAAGGATATAATCTACTTGACCCATATCTTTAATCTTAAAGTTGGATGACAACCAATTTTTGATTTCATTTACATACTTTATGTCATTTTTTGCTATTAGTATGTCATATACATACCAAGTCAAAATGACAAACTTGTCTTTAGGGTTTTTGAGATAAAAACAATGGTGTTCATCAATCATGCTGAATTTATTTGACATGATTGCTTCATAAAATCTCAAGTACCATTGTCTCAAAAATTGCTTTAGGCTATAGATCGAACTCATTAATTGGCAAACCTTATATTCGTTGCCTACTTCAATGAGGAAAGTAATCTTTACATCCATTTGATGTAGCTCTATGTCTAAACTAGCCACTAAGGCTATAATTAACTTTATCGATATAAATCTAACAACAAGTGAAAAAAACTTCTCATAGTTAATTCCTTCCTGTTGTGTCAACCCTTTAGTGACTAGCCGAGCCTTGTATCTTTCAATACAGCCATCAGTTTTTCACTTTATTTTGAGAATCCACATATTTTCAATTGGTTTTCATCCTTCAGGTAGATCAACCAATTCACAAACATGGTTCATTCTCATAAATGCCATTTTTCTTCCATTTCTTTAATCCATTTATCTTTAGTTGGGTATTCAAAATGCTCCCACTGGGATTAAGCTTTATGCTTCCACTCAAATTAGGATCCAAAATATACAAACTTCCATTGAATTTAGGTACGCTCATCCTCTCACTGGAGGATGGATCCCGAACATCTAGACTATTGAAAAGAGTGTCTTGACCTTCTTATTTAATTTTCCTCCCACTATGACGGAGACATCCGGGTAGTTCATCTTTTTGAGTTTATTAAAACTAAAGTCTCAACTTACTTCACCCAACTTTTAAAACTTATGTTCCAAAAATATGACGTCTCACGATTCAAATTCTGTTACGGAGCCATTTGCTTATTCACCCATGAACACGCATCCTTTTGATACATCAGAATATCATATAAAGATACTCTTTTAATCTCAAGGTCCACATGTACCAAATTTATTTGAGGTAACATGGATATAAGCAACACAACCCTAAGGTTTTAAATGACTCAAGTTAGGTGGCCGACCAGTCCACAACTCATAAAGAGTGGAAGCAATAGACTTAAAGGGCACATGGTTTAAAACATATGTGTCTATTAACAAAACATCTCCCCAATAGGAGATTGATAAATTTCCTTGAGCCATAATAGAGTATACCATGTCTAAAAAGACTATATTTCCCCTTTCCATAACACCATTTTGTTATGGAGTTCTAGGAAAAAACAACTGATGTTTAATCCATTTTTCATCACATAAAGCTTTAATTCTTTAGAAAGATATTCTTGACCATGGTCAGTTCTTAAAGCTTTAATTTTCTTATCCAATTGATTCTCAGCAAGATCCTTAAAATCTTTAAAAAAACTCAATGCTTTGGACTTGCAAGGAATCAAATGGATATGACTATACCTAGTATAGTCATCTACATAAGTGATGAAAAAATAATAGGCCCCATGCTTTGCCCTAACATTTATTAGATTACAGACCTCAAAATGGATTAATTTAAATTGAATTTTCGATCCTAATTCCCTTTTTTGAATGGTTTCCTTACTAGTTTTTTTTTCGGGCAATTCCCATAAATAGATAATTTAAGCTTATTCAAATCACCTATCATTTTTGCTTTGGCTAATTGACTCATTAAGTCTTGGCCAATGTGCTATAATTTAGCATGCCACTATTTCACATTATTCTCATAATAATGTGAAATAGAAAAATTTAAGGAAAAATTAGTAGTATTCAAATAATCAGGATCAATATCCATAATAATGAAATCGTTTGAAACAAAACTAAATCCATATTAAACATCATTTACACATAGCATGCGTTGTTATTTTTGAAATATAAATGAAACAAAGTTTCATTAAAGCAATAATAGAAACCAACTAGATGAATGCATCTTGATCCTTTTGTCATAAGGTCAATTACTTCTGAAACTATCACCCACAAAGAATGAAATTTTATAAAAAGATATGACTAAATACATAGATTTTACTTACTCATGAGTCAAGATGGTGCATCTATTGGGACACATTGCAGTCTCTTGCATAGTATTCTTTCAATTGCCAGTTGAAGAAATATTTCACATTTGAAATATTTATCCTTTTATTGTCATTGGACCTTATGTAATACTATTTTATCTTCTACTTTTTAGGCCCTTGAGCCATTTTTTAACCCTTAACACTTGTTCTGGTTAGAACTCATTCTACTAAAATGGGGCTATGCCTTATGTACTTTGGCATTGATCTTACTCACTACCAGAAAGTCTAATTCAAGCTCCAAAATGACAAGTAACATTCATGAATGTCTTTTATATTATCCATAAGAGTTACATGCATCTTCGTATACTTCTAACTCTTGGGTAAGGAATGGATAAGAACTTGAACTTGCTACTCATTTATCATCTTATGACCAATTTTGCTAAGCTCACAAATCATGTTTTCTACCTCTCTTTGATGTTTTCACATTATATGATCATACTTTTTTTATTAGTATCAAAAATTTGATCACTAATGATTGAAATTGAGTCAGAAACACACCTCTAAACTTTTCTTCTGCAATGAGATCCACATATTCATTACATTTTGACACTTATGGAATTGCTTAATGATGTCATAATCTATTTGCACTTAGCAATATGATACGAGCATTGGAATATCTTTATTCCATACCACTTAGGCATCTCAATCCTACTTATACTAGACTGTGGTGCCATCCTTAGGTTCAATCATAATCAAACTTAAGGTTTTTAAAGCCTTTTACTCTTTAAGCACATATTGGAATTACATATTCCATTTAGATCCTTTGATCACTAATGGAACATTTGTTGCATAATTTTAAAGGAGATTGGGCAATACATGTTATTTACTATGCACCTGAAAAATTAACCTAATAAAGCTATCTATTAGGCCTAAATTCGAAAAGCTTAATCAAAGTTTTCGATTACCCTCTAAGTCGAAATGTCTAACCTTATAGGTTAAAAGTTTATGCATAGTAAATGTTAATTGTTGGGCATTAAGCTCTTAAACTTAATTCAAGATATTATATATAAGATAATCTAAGTCTTAGCTCAATTATCATGCAATCATTTTACCCTTAAAATATTGCTATGCAATTACCAATAAAATAAACACATTTATAATAAATACTAAATGTCAATATAATATCCAAAAGATAAATAAACTCATTTATTTAATCAATCATTAAATATCCAACAATCCTAAAAAACTTATAAAATAAGATAAGACACATTTGTCTTTAATCTAGTAATAAGAAACATAAATCCTAAGCAAAAGTCCACTAACCAATAATAACTTGACACTTATGTCAATAACTCAGGGAACCTGGAATGTGATAAAACTAGTCTCGTCAAAGGCATTGATTTTCTTACCTTAATTGACAAATTGAGAGGTATGCCATAAAATCGATGATGAAGCCATGGACGATACACGTAACGTCCATTTCTATGTACCATCTCAGATTTAGTTTTAACACTCCTTTTTTGGTTATCAAATGCAAAAACTGGAAAAATGGAATTCCTATAAATTTCATTTTTCATGATCCAGACATCAACCAATAAATTTTTCATAACTGGATGTTGATCATAATAGTCTTTTATCACCTAAAACAAGGTTCCATAATCACATCCTTGGTCCAAGCCACCAGTCTTAATGCACTCTTGCATTTTTCCATGCATATATAGAATATGATGCACTATTGCATCAATGTCATTAGCTCTAACCTTACTATGCATCCTCATTTTGCAAATTGTTTGCACTTTTGCTTTGATTTCTATAAATCTTTAAGTAATCTGTGGACATTTAGGACCCCTTATGATCACTATTTGTGTCACACATAATAAAAAATTATATAGTAAGTATACTTATGCACAAACATGTATGACTAGAACTCATTTCAATCAAAAAAATAAGAACAAACTGTTACTCATAATAGAATATAAATAGTTAGTACACTAATGTACAAACATATATGATTGTAACTCATTTCAATCAACAAATAAAGAGATACCTACATAATATAATTTTCAAACAAATTTGAAAATTTAATAAGGTAGAAAAAATAATTTTCTCAATTTTTACAATTTTAAAATTTAAAATTTTTATTGGAATAAAATCCAAAGAAAATTTTTTTGTCCTAAAAAAACTTTCAAAAAATTACCAAAAAATCAGAAAAATTGAGAAAATCAAATTAGAAAAACATTTGAGCTGATTAAGAGGTCAGAGGATAGCTCATGTACCATTTCGCATTGGCAAGGGTGAGCTTCACATGCTAAAGGTGCAACAGACTCACCATGCTCCAGCTGTGGCTTTGTGCCACATGGTGCGACCCTAATAGGTCATGTGTTGCCACGTGGTTAGAACATCAAACACATGGCGACCCCTTATTAGTCCACGTGGATTCCACATGGCTTCCACTGAACTGACATGTGACATGTGGCATGATCACAGTCTGCCACGTGGCAACCAGTCACTAGCCCACATGTTGCCATATGGTATGACTTATCAAGCTATGTTGATGGACCCACATGCCACATGTCAGTGCCATAAGTTGACATGTAGAGGCCATATGCCACGACCCATTAGCCATATGTTAGCTCTACAAGCTACCACGTGGCACCACTTTATTGACACATGGCACTTTATAGTTGTTCCAATTTTTGATATGTGGTATCATTTAGACCCGCCCTTCCATGTTTGCCGACACGTGGTGTAATGACTATACTAGATAATCCTGATTACTATTATTAATTACATTCATTAATCCTGTAAATCCTATGAGTTATCTGTTATTGATGCATATATGAGTATACATACATTCATACTATACAAGTCATAACAGATTGAGGGTTATAATTTATCATGCTGTTAGGTATTATTTACATAACTTAATAATTACATGACTTTAAAGCGAAATATATACATCATTTAACCAAAAGTATAAAAAAGCAAGCTCATACACCAAGAAGATCTTTCTATTCTAATGTTGGCTTTGGAAACTGTTGGCTTTGTACCTGGACAAAAGGTCTAACCTGCGAACCTACACAGATAAACACTCGTGCTAAGCTACAAAGCTTAGTGGGGAACAAACTAACAACATAACCACTCACAATGGTTATCACCATGCATGTAACAATGGTACAAAAATAAATTGCATAGATTTCATTAATAAAGTAATAAAGTAGTAATACATAAATATATATGCAATATTAAAAGGAATAATTGTTTCATTAAATCATATAATGAAAGATTGTAAACTATATGTGCATATTATTCATCTTATAAATTGTGCCTGATTCATTTCCTGTGGGTGTGGATAACGGGTGTTGTGGATACCATAAGGTATCGAGTTCATAAATACCCGAAGGTATTAATACTGTGGATACTCAAAGGTATCAAATCTGTGGACCCATTGGGCCAAAACTATGGTCTCATGTAGAGACAAACTATGGACTTATAAGAGTCAGACTATAGCAGTTGCAACTATAACCCTATAGGCATGCCTATCTATCCACAACCAAGTCTTTATGTGCAGGCATTAATCAATTCATATACCATTATATCGATTCTAGGATTGAGTTATCATATTTATCATCTATAAAGACCACTCATATAAATATACATTATAATCAGGATAGTCTACTTTAATCCAATGGCATATTACTTCAATGAGGTGAATATACATATATGGATACATAAACATAAGCACTATTCATAGAAAAGCAAGGGTATGCATCAATAATTATGATACAATAGCATACCTGCTCAATCTTTAAAGTAACACATTCGGACTTAGTTTATTATAATGGAAAATAAATAAAAGAAAATAAGAAACACATGCTTATTGTCGCGCCCGCGGTATTGCTCGCGACAGCAAGTAATGGCCGATATGAACATTCCTTGATGTCGCGCTCGCGACATAAGTCTCGGTCACGACACAAGGCAATGGTTTGATGTTGTGCTCGCGACACAAAGCGACGGTTCAAATGCTTCAATGTTCATTGCTTAAAAATCATGTAAGTTAATTTCAAAACTCAAATTGCATCTCAATTTCAACATGCCAAACAACTTTTTCTAAAAACACTATCTCTTACAAAGTTTTAGGCCTATATTTCTAGTTTCTAAAACATCAAAATTCTCCTCAATAGGACCTGTAAATCTTTAGATATTCCAAAAAAACTACGGACTATTCGTGAAGACAAAATAACAATCACAATCATATTTCAATACCGATTTTCACTATTAAGCAGTGAAAATCAGGTTTTGGTTTCTTCTAACAAAATCAAGGTTTATAAGTCTAGTTTCTATACCAACTATAAATTCATCATTTGGACAACTATAGCTCAAGATATGAGCAAATATGTACAGACTGGTCAAGTGATCCTTAAAACAGATTTTCATGTTTTTCAACCAAAACTTGTATATTTTCAACTCTAAACCCTTCTAAGCTTGAAATCATCCATAAAATTATGAGAGAGACATTCAAGGTCTCCCTCTCTCATGACCAAAACATCAAACATACACAAAAACCTAAGTTCCTATACCTTGTTAAGCTCCAAGTTCTTCAACCTTAGAGAGCCTCCTTCTCCTTTCTCTTGCTTGATTCTCCTTCTATAATATAAGACACTTTCATGAATATTTCTCAAGCTAGTCAAATAACAACATATAATAAAGAATAATCAAGGTTACCTTAAACTAAGTAAATCCTTGTTCCTTTGATCAAAAACCCAAGAACTCTATAGAGAGAAAATGAGAGAGAAAGTTTAGGGTTAGAGAGAGAGGTTGAAGATGAAGAGTGAAGACCAAGGGTTAGCTGGCCACCTCTTCATCAAACTATCTCCCTCCATTTCTCATTTGATTGGCCCAAATATCATATAATTGGAATTCTTGCTATTTTGTCCTTTAACTTTTCTTTATTTCTAATTGTACCCCAAAACTTACCCTTTAGCTTTTTAATTAGGTCCTTCTATAAGTATTTACTCATAATTAAACATGGACACTAATAATTAATTAGTGATTATTCTCCTAGGGTATAATGAGGGGCATTAAAACTCTCTTCCCCTAAAAGAATTTCGTCCTCAAAATTCATACCAGTATTGAAGAGCTAAGGGTATTGAGCCCGCATAACTGCTTTAGGTTCCCAAGTCGCTTCTTGTACAACATGGTGTTGCCATAACACTTTGACTAGGGGAATTTCCTTGTTCCTCAACTGTTTAACTTCTTTGGCCAAGATTTGTTTAGGCTCTTCATTATACGTATAATCAGATATGACACTGATATCTTGTATTGATATGATGTGTGACTCATCAGATTGATATCGCTGGAGCATAAAAACATGAAAAACATCGTGCAACTTTGATAATTCACTGGGAAGATCCAATCAGTATGCTACCGGTCTAATTCATTCCAGAATTCTATAAGGACCTATAAACCTGGGCTTATTTTCCCCTTCTTTTCGAACCGTAGCACTTTCCTCCATGGGGACACCTTCAAGAACACTTCGTTGCCAACCTAATATTCAATGTCCTTTCTTTTCAAATTCGCATATGACTTTCGCCTATCACTGGCTTCCTTTAATCTTTGCTTGACAAGTTGAATCTTTTCTTCGGTATCTTTAACAATGTCAGGGCCTGTCAATTTACTTTAAGCTAACTCTATCCAACAGGAGGGAGTTCTACATTTTTGACCATAGAGGGCTTCATAAGGTGGCATACCAATGCTAGTTTTATAGCCATTGTTGTATGCAAATTCCATCAAAGTCACATATTTATCCCAGCTCCCAGGAAAATCTAAAATACAGCCTCTCAACATGTCCTCTAGCACCTGTATGATCCTTTCTGATTGCCCATCAGTTTGAGGATGAAAGGCAGTACTAAGGAGAAGCTTTGTACCTAAAGCTTGTTGTAAACTTTTCCAAAATCTGGAAGTAAATCTTGGATCCCAATCTGAAATGATTGAGATTGGTACCCCATGCAATCTCACAATTTGGTCTATATATAACTCAACCAACTTATCCATCGAGTAAGTAGTTCGGACCGATATAAAGTGAGCCACCTTTGTCAATCTATCTACTATGACCCACACTACATCATGCTTCCTTTAAGTAGTGGGTAAACCTGTAACAAAGTCCATAGTGACATTGTCCCACTTTCACTGAGGAATGGGAAGAGGATTTAACAGTCTTGAAGGAAGTTGATGCTCTGCTTTTACTTGCCGACACATTAAACATCTGGAAACATACTTAGTCACATCTCTTTTCATTCTTGGCCACTAGTAAAACTATTTCAAATCTCTATACATTTTGTTACCGCCGGGATGCATGGTGAATACTGTGCTATGGGCTTCTTGCAATAAAGCTCTCTTTAATTCTTTAACATTTGGCACACACAATCAATTCCGATAGTAGAGACCACCATCAATCCCAATAGAATGTTCTATCGGACCTCCTACATGAACTGATTGAGCCAATTGTTGCAGCTTTACATCATCTGTCTATGCATCAATTATTGCCTGCCTTATATTAGGTCGAGCTCGCAATTGAGCTAACAAAGCCCCATCAGATGCAAACTTCCATTTACAATCATATATGTAACAAGGTTGCCATCATTTTCCGACTTAAAGCTTTAGCCACCACATTTGCTTTTCCTGGGTGATAATCAACTATACAATCGTAGTCCTTGAACAATTCTAGCCATCTACGCTATCTTAAGTTGAGATCTCGCTGAGTAAGCAAGTGTTTAAGACTCTTATGATCTGTATAGATTCTGCACTTCTCACCATAAAGGTAATGCCGCCATATCTTTAAAGCAAACACAACTAAGGCCAATTCTAAATCACGAGTCATATAATTCTATTCATGAGGTTCAACTGCCTTGATGCATAAGCCACTACTTTACCCTCTTGCATTAACACACACCTTAATCCATTTCTCGACGCATCACTATACATAGCATATTCTTTACCCGTTATTGGCTGGGTAAGAATGGGAGCCTCAGTTAACATATTTTTTAACTGTTCAAAGCTGGCTTGGCAATGATTTGTCCATTCAAATTTGGCTTCTTTCTGAAGTAACTTAGTGAGCGGGGAGGCGATAACTGAAAAGCCTCCTACAAATCTTCTATAATAACCAGTTAGGCCCAAGAAACTTCGGACTTCTGGAACATTGTGAGGCAGCTTCCAGTTTACAATAGCTTCAATCTTTTTAGGGTCCATCCTGATGCCTTATGAAGACACCACGTGCCCAAGGAAAGAAACTTCTTTAAGAAAAAACTCACATTTACTTAGCTTTGCATATAACTGTTGTTCTCGCAAAATTTGTAATACTATTCTCAAATGTTCTGCATGCTCTACTTCATCACGAGAATAGAACAGGATGTCATCTATAAACACCACGACAAACTGGTCTAAATAGGGTCTGAACACCCTATTCATCAGATCCATGAAGGCTGCAGGTGCATTAGTTAACTCGAAAGGCATTACTAAGAATTCGTAATGACCATCTTGAGTCTTAAAAGCAGTCTTCTGCACATCTATATCCTTAACCCGAAGTTGATAGTATCCTGACCTCAGATCAATTTTAAAAAACACTCCAGCACCCCGTAACTGATCAAAGAGATCCTCAATCCGAGGTAAAGGATACTTATTCTTCACAGTTACCCTGTTGAGTTGTCTGTAGTTTATACACATTCTCCAAGTGCCATCTTTCTTCTTGACAAACAATGCCGGAGTGCCCCAGGGTGACACACTAGGCTTGATAAAAGCCTTTATCCAACAGCTCTGGTAATTGAATCTTTAACTCCTTTAGTTCTGTTGGTACCATTCTGTAAGGTGCTCTGGAGATAGGAGCAGTTCCAGGCAAAGTTTCAATAGACAACTCCACTTCTCTCTTTGGTGGCAAACCCGAAAGTTCCTTGGGAAAAACATCAGGAAACTCATTGATCACTGGAATATCCTGAAGATTAACTGTCTCTCTCTTAGAATCAAGAACCAAAGCCAAATATGCTTCACATCCTTTTTTAAGGAATCTTTTCACTTTCATAGCAGAGATAACATTGATTAAGGGTTTAGACTTAATACCCTGAATCAATGTCTCTATGTCCCCATCATTCTTAACTACTGCTGTTTTAGCTTTACAGTTCACTATAGCTTGGTATTTAGACAACCAATCCATACCCAGGATTACATCAAATTCATAGAAAGGCAAAATAATTAGGTCAGCTGGGAACTCTCTCTCTTGAATTCTAATAGGGCAATTTCTATAAACTTCATTTACATGTATACTATGGCCCAAAGGATTGATCACACATATATCATAATTCAGATGATCAACAATAGATACATTTCTACCCAGGTCCCTATTAGAAATATATAAATGTGTAAATCCCGGGTCTATAAGCACATGCACATCAGTATCAAAGAGGAAAAATGTACCAACTATGACCTCAGGAGCATCAGCATCTTCTCGACCTTTCATAGCATAAGCTTTGACAGAAGGGGTAGGAGTGAATGGTTGGTCCACTGTCTCAAAAACATTACTGGACTAGGCTCTAAATTGGCCCGATCCACCTCTGCCTCTATCACGACCTCTACCTGAAGAGGGTGCATTCGAAGATCCTCTATTACTTTGTTGATTGGAAGCTTGTTCTTGCGCCATAGGACGATTTGCCATAAAATGCTCCGTGCTGCCACATCTGAAGCAAGCACCCGTGAGCATTCTATAAGTGCCCCAATGTCGCCTAAAACAATAGATACATTCTGGAGCTTGACCTCTGCCCTATCCCGATGCAATACCTCTACCAAATTTGGTTGGAGTAAAAGTCCCCTGTAGTCCACCTCTAGACGCAAAATGAGTACCAGACTCCATTGGTTGTTCTCCTGGAGTCATTCTTTGTCTTTTTCCTGATGAAGAACCATCCCGAGAAAAGCTTCATCTTTTTTATTCTCTTTCTCTTTTTGCATTTTCTTTTTTCTCTACTCGGATAGCTGCTTGAACTAACTGATGGTAATCCACGGGATGTAAAGAGATAGGTCCTATCAAATGCTCTCGGATCTGATCATTCAATCCATCTTCAAATTGATGACACTTGAAAGTCCCAGTAAGCATAGGTTTTGGTACATATTTGCTCAGACGGTTGAATTCTGCTTCATATGCAGCCACTAACATACCTCTCTGCTTTAAATTCAAAAACTGCTTCAACCTTTCATCCTTATATGCTTCAGTCACATACCTCTTTTTAAACTCCACTACAATGAACTTCCAGGTGAGGAAATCAGGTAGTTGAGGTTGTGTTTGAACTAGCTTCCACCAGTCATAGGCTGCTCCCTGAAGCAAGGACACAGCACATGTCAACTTTTGACTAGCTGGACATTGAACTTCTGTACAAACCTGCTCCAACCTTTCAAGCCACAACTCGACTTTCTCAGACTCTTCTTAAGTAAAGCCTAAAAACTCTTCTATACCATGCTTTCTGATCTCAAAAATAGGGGCCTTTGGTGCAATCATCCTTTGTAAAATCTGAGCCATGTCGTGGGAAATTTTCAACAATGCTTCACCAGACTCAGTAGCAGCTACACCACCTCTAGTGAATGCAGAAGATTTAGGCTGAAAAGGATTCGATTGACCTGGTAGGTTGCTCTCAGCCGATTTATCTACCACTTCATAATGTCCTTCCATCTTTAACTATATCAAAAGAAACACAGGGGCAGCCACATTAGCCAACATCGATAAAAATTCTATATCTATGACCTTTGAAATTCCTATCGACCAGAACCACCTATACCAAGGTGCTCTGATACCAAAAATGTAATGACTATACTAGATAATCCTGATTACTGTTATTAATTACATTTATTAATCCTGTAAATCCTGTGAGTTATCTATTATCGATGCATATATGAGTATACATACATTCATACTATACAAGTCATATCAGATTTAACAGCATGCTGTTAGGTATTATTTACATAACTTAATAATTACATGACTTTAAAGCAAAATATATACATCATTTAACCAAAGTATACAAAAGCAAGCTCATACGTCAAGATCTTTCTATTCTGATGTTGGCTTTGTCCCTAGACAAAAGGTCTAACTTGCGAACCTACATGGATAAACACCCGTACTAAGCTACAAAGCTTAGTAGGGAACAAACTAACAATATAACCACTCACAGTGGTTATCACCAAGCATGCAACAATGGTACAAAAATAAATTGCATAGATTTCATTAATAAAGTAATAAAGTAGTAACACATAAATATATATGCAATATTAAAAGGAATAACTGTTTCATTAAATCATATAATGAAAGATTGTAAACTATATGTGCATATTATTCATCTTATAAATTGTGCCTTCTTCATTTCCTATGGGTGTGGATAACGAGTGCTGTGGATACCATAAGGTATCGAGTTTATAAATACCCAAAGGTATTAATACTGTGGATACCCGAAGGTATCAAATCTGTGGACCCATTGGGCCAAAACTATGGTCTCATGCAGAGACAAACTATGGACTCACAAGAGTCAGACTATAGCAGCTGCAACTATAACCCTATAGGCATGCCTATCTATCCACAACCAAATCTTTATGTGAAGGCATTACTCAATTCATATACCATTATATCGATTCTGGGATTGAGTTATCATATTTATCATCTATAAATACCACTCATATAAATACACATTATAATCAGGACAGTCTACTTTAATCCAATAGCATATTACTTCAATGAGGTGAATATATATATGGATACATAAACATAAGCACTATTCATAGAAAATCAAGGGTATGCATCAATAATTATGATACAATAGCATACTTGCTCAATCTTTAAAGTAACAAATTTGGGCATAGTTTATTATAATGGAAAATAAATAAAAGAAAATAAGAAACACATGCTTATTGTCGTGCTCGCAGTATTGCTCGTGCTCGCGACAACAAGCAATGGCCGATATGAACATTCATTAATGTCGTGCTCGCGACACAATGTGATTGTTTGATGTCACGCTCACGACATAAGTTGCACTCCCGACACAAAGCGATACTTCAAACACTTCAACGTTCATTTCTTAAAAATCCTGTAATTTAATTTCAAAAATCAAATTGAATCTCAATTTCAACATGCCAAACGGCTTTTTATAAAAACACTATCTTCTACAAAGTTTTAGGCCTATATTTCTAGTTTCTAAAACATCAAAAATCTCCTTAATAAGACCTGTAAATCTTTATATATTTTAGAACAACTACAGACTGTTCATGAAGACAAAATAACAATCACAATCATATTTTAATACCGATTTTCACTATTAAGCAGTGAAAATCAGGTTTTGGTTTCATCTAACAAAATCAAGATTTATAAGTATAGTTTCTATAACAACTGGAATTTCATCATTTGGACAACTATAGCTAGAGATATGAGCAAAAAAGTGCAGACCGGTCAAGTGATCCTTAAAACAGATTTTCATGTTTTTCAACCAAAACTTGTATATTTTCAACTCTAAACCCTTCTAAGCTTGAAATCATCCATAAAATATATGAGAGAGACATTCAAGGTCTCGCTCTCTCATGGCCAAAACATCAAACATACACAAAAACCTAAGTTCCCATGCCTTGTTAAGCTCTAAGTTCTTCAACCTTGGAGAGCCTTCTTCCCCTTTCTCTTGCTTGATTCTCCTTCTATAATATAAGACACCTTCATGAATATTTCTCAAGCTAGTAAAAGAACAACACATAATAAAGAAGAATCAAGGTTACCTTAAGATTAAACTAAGTAAATCCTTGTTCCTTTGATCAAAACCCCAAGAACTCTAGAGAGAGAAAATGAGAGAGAGGATTTAGGATTAGAGAGAGAGGTTGAAGATGAAGAGTTAAGACCAAGGGCTGGCCGACCACCTCTTCATCAAAATATCTCCTTCCCTTTCTCATTTGATTGGCCCAAATGTCATATAATTTGAATTCTTGCTATTTGGTCATTTAACTTTTCTTTATTTTTAATTCTACCCCAAAACTTACCCTTTAGCTTTTTAATTAGGTCCTTCTATAAGTATTTACTCATAATTAAACATGGACACTAATAATTAATTAGTGATTATTCTCCTAGGGTATAATGAGGGGCATTACATGTCGTGCCTCACCATTATGCCACAGGTCTTTTTACCATTTGACCACGTGGCTGAGTATGCATTACTTAGGCACATGTCCCTTCGCATGTGCTAGGGATGCACCCTCTGGCACGTACCCAGCAAGGGTGGTGTATGCATGCTATGCGCTACCTTCTCGATGGTTTTAGCCCACTGGATTTTTTCTAGGGTGTGGTTTTCAAGGTCCCTAAGTCTAATGATATGGTAAAAAAAAATTTCCACATGAAATTTCAATTATGGATTTTTAAATTAATTTATTTTATTTTTCGATGTCCAAAAGCACCTAAAAAATGTGTAGTCCAGGATTAAAAAAATCATAGAACAGAACCATGGGCATATAAAAATAGCCTCTAAAATATGTTTAAATTTTCATAAAAATTCAAATCCAAATAATAACATGCCAAACGTAAAAATATAGGTTTTGAGACCAATGAAAGAAAATATATAATGATATATTACGAGAAGTGGACATAAATACTTCTCGAAGCGCAGATCATTAAAGTAGAAATCGATATGTTTCACGTTATTGGCAAAGCCCTTCACCCATGAGTCACGAACTATGAGGATGAAAACATAGATTCACAAACTAAAAACCCTTTAGACAAGAGAGAATATATGAGGAGACAAACTAACAACAATTTAGTATTAGAGAGATTTCACCTCTTTCATTTCAAATATCTTAGCCCTGTATATAGGGCTCTCATTAAGGAAATCTTAATTTTCCTTAATAAATAAAAATTAAATATGGTAGTTACAAAAATTTAAATAAAATAATGGTAAATTAATATGTCAGTTACAAACTTAATTATGTAACTGCCATATTAATACACACTTAAATGGTATATTCCCTAATTAAGGGAAAAACCAATACGGAACTAATTCCATGTGTATTATTTTCTATTATGATATAGTCTCATTTATATCTGGGCTAATTTATCATCTCGCGAGTTATGGATGTATCCCAAACTCCTTCACTTTCTTTAGGCATGGTATTCATTAATGCAATATTACTGGAATAACCTTTTGGAGCTACTCTATATATATATCATTTACTATTTTGATTCATACTTTATATTACTTGTACATCAATACAATAAAGTTTTACTATCATTTGCAAGTTCAAAATATATTTGCATAACTATTAATTTAGGCAAAACCCATAATTTAGTCCTTAAACTTTAACATTTTTCCACATTGAGTCCCTAAAGTTTTAAAAAAGTACACATTAAGTCCAAATTGAACGGGAACAAATGATAATGTAACCCATGCTTTATTAAAGTAGCATGTATTTAATGTTCATTAGCACTTAGTGTGTTCTAATAGATAAGTTCAGGGACCCAATGTATAGTATAATGGCTCAATGTGTTATATGCAAAAAGTTGGAAGACCTAATATGTAGTTTTAAAGTTTAGGGACCTAGTGTGGAAAAATGTTAAAGTTCATGAATGAAATTATGCTTTTTTCCATTAATTTACATATCTTAACAATGTTTACCTAAATACTACTACAAAATTTAAACTTTAAAACCCAAAATCTTTTCTTGAAAACTTTCCCACTATAGATATCCCTAGCCTCAGCTTCCTTCACCTGAACCTATATGGATAAAAACCCATGCTAAACTTACTAGCATAGTGGGGAATAAAGCATGAGGACAACCTCTCATATAAGTCATTATTAACACACATAAATGGGTATGCAGTTAAGCGTATGTAAAATAATATCACTTATAGAAATTATGCTCATAGTATTCCAAAGTTCTATGCAAGTAATAAATTATCAAATTATACAATTGTCCCAATTACATGTTTATACAATTTATTTATTTCAAATCACTAATTTATGCTAATTAGATTTTCTCATGGATCTATTAATACGAAAGTGAGTCTAACGATTTATTAATTATGGACGTGTAATTGGTAGGTTGGAAATAACTAAAGTGATGTGTTTATTATACAAATTTTTACTTAATTAAAAGATTACTAGTTTTAATCCATTTATGAGACTCTTATGCATACTTATATCAAATGTAGTTTACATCTTTAATTCAGTTCGACCATTAACCTATGTATAGTTAAGCTTATTATGTATTCCAATGTGCATACATATTACATTAGCTTGTTTTAATACAAATTATATGCATTACCTTTTTATGAACTTTATGCATTCAAGTCACTAATTTACTCTTATTTTAAGATTATTACTATTTTTCCGTTCATAGTTTAGCTATCATTCTTTTTAACATTATGAGATGCTAACTTTATATGTATCAAGGTAAATTATTTGCAAGATAATTCATGGAACATAGCATAAGCCATAAATACAAGTAACACATGGTCAAAAGAGTATACATTGTTAATAACACTAATCACATATTGCATTAAAATCGTATATAATCCATAATTTCAATTATGCATACATCATATAGTCATATTTACATTCACAAATATCTAATATAGTAATATTGTAACTATATGTTCAAATGGAATAATTATACAATTACACATTACAAAACACATGCACATGTAAAAACATTTTTTGATTTAAAACATTTTCTTTTCATATCATTACTATCATATTTCTCATAATAATACTTTAATTAATTTTTATAGTAGACTTGCATCTCCCTGAGTGTGTAGATAATGGGTGATACTATGGTGCCCATATGTATCAATCATATTGACCCAAACAAAATAAAAAATGTGGACCGATCATGCAGATCCAAATGGGGTTGCCTATGTGACCTAAATAGGGTCAAGACTATGGACCAAAATAGAGTCAAGACTATGATAGCTGTAATATACCCTTATAGGTATGCCTTTTTATCCACAACTTAAATATAAATACAAGTCAATATAATTGTTTCCTTTTATCTTTACCATAATCCCAATCACCCAAATCCTCAACTTAATCATATATATACAATTATGATAATAAAATTTATATTGCATTTCTTTGTATGCATAGCATAAACTTAGGATCTATTACAAAGACATAGGGTCATTCAGTTGCATATAAAAGCTTTGCATAAATGTCATCTATTGTTTATTCCATTACAAGATAATGTATAAACACATGCATTTATATAGCTTATCTTTCTACCATAATAGCATTGGGCATGCACATTCATACATTTCAGACATGCACGTATTCATGATTATGTTCATATAATCTATTTACATATTCATGTATACATGGTATGGACTTATAAGTTTAATACATATATAAAATGTGCCATATACATGTAAGTCACTATGTACATTTTCATATTGCATTGCATTATTATATATTCAAGTATATTAAGTAATAATTTGCCTTTATACTTATGTTTACAAAGTTTCATAAGCATCCAAGAATGCTTGGGTGCGTTTTAGTAATGTTGGAGAGTGAAATATGCATAATAAGGCATGTTAAATGGGGATCATAATGAGGAACAAAGTCCTCCATATTATATGGCTATGAAAATTGGAAACAAACAATTATGTTCGAGAGCTATGCACAAGGTGGGGAAGAAATTTCTCCCCATCGTATGGGTTCAAAATGCAGGTTTTTGTTGAATAGCAATTCTATAGTCAACTTGTGCTGATTTATGTGATACCTAAATGAAATTTTCTAGGCATTACATCTTTTAAACAAATGTTCTCTTATATCTTAAATTTCAAATGAATTAAGAATCATGAAATTTGATGCTATGAATCAAGAGATATGCCTAAAATACTATAGGTTATTTCTAAGGGGTTTTCTAAGGATAAATTTGTCAATCCAACTTTGAAAACATTTTGGGATCAATAAAGATAGAATTAAAGTGTATTTTTTTTATGAAAGTTTCTCAATTTGGAGTTTGGTTTTCATATAAGTTTGAATCATGTCATTTAGATCTCTAAAAAGGGAGTTACATTTCAAAGTGTCCAAGCTAGTCCCGAAATAGGGGTAGAATAAAGTCATCAAGTTTAAACAACATTTCTAGGGACTTAAAGATAAAATTAGACTTTATTTTCTTTTACAAAGTTTTATTTTTATGTCTTAAGTTCAATTTTCAACTAGAAGCATTCAATTTGGAGGTTTTTAGCTAAGTATCATGATTACCTAAGTGACAGAAATGTTAAGTTGTTTGACTAAACGCTTCTATAGAATAGTTACCATGCAATTAGTCATTTCACTTTACTTTAACTCATTTGAGTTTGGATATTTTCAACTCACATAAACCTAAATGTGGTTTTTCTAATAATATTATCTTTTGTTCCCAAAATGCCCTGAATCTTATCCACTTTTGACATTCCACTGTGGCTAGAGATTTAATGAACAAAGATATTTTAGAATATTTGAGATAATTCATTTAATAAATTAAGGATGGTGAATCCTTTACTAATCACTCAACTATCTTTAAGTAAATCATGATATATCTAACCTCCTAACTTTATTCACCTTTCGATGAAGATAAGTAGTTATGAAGTCAAAGTATATCACTCATCAGTTAACTTTGATGATCTTAGGTCTAAAGATACTTGCACCTCTACTATATATAGATTATTTATTGACATAGATTTAATATCAATATGAGGATTCTCTTGGTATGTATCCAATAAACTTGTTCTTCTAACAAGTATCCACTGTTAGCTTTGATTATCCCTATGATAATAATTATGGGAACCACTTCTTGAACATTTTAAGAAGCATAACATGTACTAGTTTATCCATATCAATAATGTCCTATATTATTAATACTATGACTAAAGATGTTTAGATATTAACACATTTACATGCAATAGGTATTTTATGTCATAAACTCTTTTATGATTGCCTTGCATTGTGTTTACAATACTAGTCACCAAACTTTCACATTTTTAATTGATTTATGCTTATTATGTTGCATCTTTTGAACCAATTTTAGGGAATTTTTACTATTCATTGATTTTCTTAGCTGTAAGATCAAAATTTTAAGAATATGTGTTTTTAAGGCTGGATGGAGATAATCTAGAGAAGTATTGAATTTATGGAGCAATTTTGGTGCAACGAGTTAATGATTGTCAAAATCTAGTAGTTAGCCTTGCCCAAGGCAGTAAGGCAAGGTCAAGGCTTAGCCTTACCCAAGGGATGTCGACAGTGCAGAGTATTATTTAAAATTTTGAGTTGTGTGCAAATTTCCCTAGCCTCCACATTTGCTCCAGCTCATATTTAAGGGACAAAAGGTGGTGTTTTTAGAAACATAAAATTACACTAGATATTTTATTTTATTTTTCAAGTTTGAGTTTGATTCTTTATCTTTTCCTATTTTGGAGGAGTTTTTAATAGGTGGGAAAGGCATATTCAATCTCCTTTTTCTTATTCTTTCTTAAATTTTTGTGACTCCAAATCTATAATAATAGTTTTATTTTTATCTTGTTAATTTTCTTTATGGCCATGCATCACCAAACTCATTATTTTTATTTAAAAATTAATTTAAAGTTAGGATTCCTTTTTTTGTGATATTTTTTCATTTTAATTTGTATTTTAAAATTCTTTCAATGTTCATGTTGTTTACTATGATTTAAGGAAACCATATCCTGATTATTATTTGTTAGGTGTGCAAAAAGTACTAACTGTTCATTTAATCAAATAATATACTGCTAATTGAATTTGCTAAAACTGTAATTATTTAGTGAAGTCAACAACAAGTAACAATTAGTAAAACTTCACTTGCATGATTTGGTCTAAGTCAATCTTGCTTATAAGTTGGTTAGTTTAGGTTGGGTCTTTCTAAACTGTAATTATGTCAATAGATTAAATTTGTTCGCTTGTTAAAGGGTTATTTATTGGCTAGGGATATAGTTTTACTTGATTAATATATTAATATGGAAATATTGGTTGGGAGTGTGAAGTTGACGGCCATAACTTGTCCATTGCATGATTTAAAATTATTTCTTCATCGATGATCAGTTAATTGAATCCTATGCTACAAATGTCTTTAACTGGAAGTTACTATCCATTGAATTAATTTTAATCAATTTTCTAAATCTTAATTTATTTGATTTAGTTCATCATTTTTAATTCTTGGTTGTAAAAAAATCCCGTTTGTTGAAGATCTGGTTGTTAGAATTAAATTGGTACTAGTCTCTGTGGATTTTGACCCTTTCTTGTCCTATTCACAATTTATTATCTTAGAAAAAGATTGGATTATTTTTGGTAGTTTCAGCACCCATCAAATTTTGATGCATATGTTGAGGAATAGTTTAACTTGATTTAATTTGTTAATGATTAGGTTTGAAATCTTGGGAGAACTTTTATTTAACTCTAAAATTTAGAAAATAGCCGGGAGATTTTGGAAAGAAACAAAGATATGAAAGGAACTTCCTAGAAATTCTTCCAAACAATAGGAAGATGAAGTAGTAACTGATTTAATTGAATTTCCAACTAAAATAGAGGAAAAAGAGATGGCATAAAGGACCTTCAGAGAGTTACATGCACCATCATTGGACCAGCAGTCCCTTTGCATTACTTATCTAGATTTGGACACTGCTTTTGAGATAAAATTAGGGCTGATTCATTTACTACCTATATTTCATGGCTTAGAGAATGAAAAGCCTCACAAACATTTAAAGGAATTCCATATAGTTTGCTTTGGAATGAAGCCAAATAAAGTTATAGAGGAGTAAGTGAAGTTGAAGGCCTTTTCATTCTCATTAGCTGATGCAGCAAAGGACTAGTTGTTAAATTTACCATCCGAGATTATCATTAAATGGACTGATATGGTAAGCATATTCCTGGATAAATTTTTTTGGATTCTAGAGCTATTGTAATTCAAAGAGAAATAAGTGGAATCAGAAAAAGAGATGTAGAATCACTTTATGATTATTGGAAGAGGTTCAAAAACTTATGTGCAAGCTATCCCCAACATGGTATTACAGATTAGTCCCTTATTCAATATTTTTATGAGGAAATGTTAAGCACGGAATGGAAAATGATTGATGTAGTAAGTTGGGAAAGCCTTAATAATAAAACTCTAACACAAGCTTAGGAATTGATTCAAAATATGGCAGCTACATTCCAACAATTTGGAAGATATCAAGACCCTCCAAAAAGAGTAAATGAGGTACAATCTTCTTCCATTGAAGAAAAACTTAATAATCTAACTCTTCTTGTTTAAAATATGGCTGATGGAAAACCTCCTTAAGTGTAAGTGTGTGGGATTTGTGCATATGCTGGACATGCTATTGATATGTGCCCTACACTATAAGATGATTCACAAGAACAAGTGAATGTACTAGTTAGATTCGTTGGGTAACCCCATAGGAAGTATGATCCATATTTGAATACCTACAACTCGGGGTGGCGTGACCATCCAAACTTTAGTTATGGTGTGAGGCAGCAAAATCCATAATAACCGTTTCATCCAAACCCACCATAATAGCCCCATCAACCAGCTCCTAAACTAAGTTTGTCTATTGATGAAATTGTGCAATTATTAGTGACTAATGTGCAACAATTTCAACAGGAAACAAAGGCCAGCATTCAAAACTTATCTGGATTTGGACAATACTTTTGAGCTAAAATCGGTGCTAATTCATTTACTACCTATATTTCATGGCTTACATAATGAAGAGCCTCACAAACATTTAAAAAAATTCCATGTAGTTTGCTTTGGAATAAAGCTAAATAGAGTTATAAAGGAGTAAGTGAAGTTGAAGGCCTTTTAATTCTCATTAGTTGATGCAACAAAGGACTAGATGTTAAATTTTCCATCCGGGATTATCACTACATGGACTGATATGGTAAGCATATTCTTGGATAATTTTTTTTTGATTCTAGGGCTATTGTAATTTAAAGAGAAATAAGTGGAATCAGACAAATAGATGTAAAATCACTTTATGATTATTGGAAGAGGTTCAAAAAATTATGTGTAATGCATCCTTAACATGCTATTACAGATCAGTCCGTTATTCAGAATTTTTTATGAGGAAATGTTAAGCATGGAAGGGAAAATGATTGGTGCAGTAAGTTGGGAAAGCCTTAATAACAAAACTCCAACACAAACTTAGGAATTGATTCAAACTATGGCAGCTACATTCCAACAATTTGGGAGATATTAAGACCCCCAAAAAAGAGTAAATGAGGTACAATCTTATTTCATTGAAGAAAAACTTAATAATCTAACACTTCTTATTCAAAATATGGCTGATGGAAAACCTCCCCAAGCATAAGTGTGTGGGATTTGTGCATATGCTGGACATGCTATTGATATGTGCCCTAGACTACAAGATGAATCACAAGAACAAGTGAATGCACTAATTAGATTTGTTGGGTAACCCCATAGGAAGTACGATTCATATTCAAATACCTACAATCTGGGGTGGTGTGACCATCCAAACTTTAGTTATAGTGCGAGGCAGCAAAATCCATAAAAACAATTTCATCCAAAGGTACCAAAATAGCCATATCAACTAGCTCCTAAACTAGGTTTGTCCATTGATGAAATTGTACAATTAGTAGTGACTAATGTGCAACAATTTCAACAGGAAACAAAGGCCTGTATTCAAAACTTAAAGAGGTAAGTGAGCCAAATGGCGACATCAATACAAGAAGATTGGAATCCTAAGGAAGATTGCCCTCACAAACCATAGAGAATCCGAGGCAAAATTCGAGTGTAAATATTCCTTTGCTTGATGCTATTAAACAAATATCTCGGTATGCTAAATTTCTCAAAGAGCTATGTGTAGACACCATAACCCAAGGTAGCCTCGATTAGGGTTCCCCGATGATGAGAAAACAATATATTTTTGATAAAGAAAACAAATCTCGAAGCTTTGACCTCGATTTTTCACCTTTTTATATGAACATTGTGGTTTTTCAAGTGCTTTTGGAGGTTTTAACAAAAGACCATAAAAAACCTTGAATTTCCCAAATATTTTCGACTTAATGGCAAAAATTAAACTAAATAAATAATTAAACAAAATAAAAACTAAAATTAAACTAACATGAATTTAGAACAAAACAATAACTGAAATTCTCTTGCTAAAGGAACTATCCACCTCAACTTCCATTGTCATAACTTAATTTCAATAGGAACACCAGTGATTATGGAAAAACTAGTAACAAAGCTATATATCTTTATGCAAGAATATCATTCCTAGTATTAAGTTCATTGAAAAATCTAATACTTAGCATAAAAATATAGTTTTAACTTTCTAAACATTCATTAAACTATTTTTCAAGTAAATTCAACTTCAATTTATTCTTAGTTCCTCCTATCTTAGTATTAATCAATATTACCAACACATAATTACCTTAAAACTAGAAAATAATCATGCATAGATAGTAAAGAGTTAATCCAAGAGCATGGAAATCATCAACTATGCTTAAACAAATTTTTAGTTATTGAACCAATAAACCAACAATCAATATTAACACAATTAATGATAAGAATATGCTTAAACCTAAGAAATAACCAACTAGTATTTAAATATAAAGCTCAACTTAAGTCATCATAATAAAAATAGAAGGATTCAAGTATCCATTAGCAAAAGTAAAGAAAAATACTTACTAAACATGATAAAAATAGAAGAACAACTAAAATAAAATAAACAACTAAAATTAAAATAATAGAAAACTAAGAAAACAGAGAAAAAACTACTGTATAAAAGTAATAAAAGAAAACTAGATGAAAAAGCTAAGAAAAAATTATAATTGTAGCTTTTATATCTTCTCTGATTGGTTCCCCTTGCTCTGGTGTTTTAAATGTCTATTTTTAGCTTAAATCTTCTGCTTAAAGAAGAAGTTTAGCCTTTTGTTGCTACTAAATCAAAATTGGAACCAAATTTTAGCTAAATAGGAAGTTACGTCAAACTTTACTTCTTCTGCACGACCAAGCAACTGAAGGAGAAAATAGGTGCATTGCCGAGCATGGAATGGGGAAGAGAAGTGCATGGCCAAGTGGGGAATAAGGTATGGTGATGCATAGCCAAGTTAGGACTTAGGAAGAGTTATACACCCCCAACCATCAACCTTCTATATTTAAGCAATCTTCCAACTTTTGGCTTTGTTTCACAAATTCTTCATACTCGGCCACTTGAATTCCTTGCTTGGCTAAGTGAAGGGTCTTTAGACTAATTATCATAGTTTGACTGCTAGCTTTTCCAAAATTACAAAATTTCTCCAAAACTTTTCTTTTCTTCCAATTTAGTCATTTTTCTTCAAATTGACCTTGAAAACACCAAAACTTCAATTTAAACCTTAAAACACAATTTCAACCAATTAAACAATAATTTAACTAAATTAACACTAAATTAAATCAATTAAATACCTAAAATTACACTAAAAATATCATTTAATTCATAATTATCAAATACCCCACACTTAGACTTTGCTCACCCTCAAGCAAATTAGAACAATTCAACACCTCAAAATACTCAGACTCAAATAAAGAATCATGCATTTCAAAACCAAGCTTAGCAAATAACATGAGCACTTAATAAAATTTCAATTATAATAACTTCAAACAAGACAATATGAGTTAGTTTCCTTATGTGTGTGCAAGACCAAAACATTTTAAGTATATACTTTAAAAAAAACAAAACACCAATGCAAATCCATAGTCAAACTTAGAATGATTGTACACCAAAGTGTATAAATGGTTTTGTACTTAAAACTCAAGAAACATCATAAGCCTCTCTTTTAGCATCGGAACCTGAAGGTCATCTTTACTAAACAATTGAAAATCAAACATAAAATCACTTAGGTCTTTTACAGGTTGCAATGGGGTTAAGGTATTTGTTATCAAAGAATGGATGAAAGATCATTAAAAAGAATAACCACTTTCAGATAAAATAGACTAATATTTCATCCTATTAACTTAGAATTTAAGGCACTTAGCCAAACTTGCTCAACCCTTCTATAACTCAAAGTACTTTCGAGAGAAAGAACTATTGAAATTTCCTTAAATTCACAACTTATCCCAATTTTATAAGCCACAACTATTTTTCCTTATAAATACCCCACATTTAAGTTTTTTCCCTAATGCTAGCTTTATTTCTGTGAGGCCCCAAACATGAACCTAGTTATAAGTGCATGAATTAATGATATTTTATTTGATTAAGATGAAATTAAATATGTAAAATTCAAATTTAAGTTAAGGGACAAGTGAAAATATTATTTTAGCTTATGTTTTAAATGTGATTTATTGGGCATAAAGTTATTCAAGGGTCTAATTGAAGTATAAAATAAAAGTTAGGTGTCAATTTATGGGGTCAATTTGAAAAAAGTGGAGATAAATTGCGGTTAATTATGAATTAAAGAAAATTAATATAGGGTTGAATTTATAAGAGGAAGATATGTGAGGAGACAATATACAACATGCAAATTCATAAAGGATCAAAAAAGGGCTTTTCCCTCCACTTTACACTTTGGACCCTTGCATGTTGAAAAGAGAAATTGATGTAATGTTTTTTTAAAGGGGTGGGTGAATTTTCATGATGGAAATACATATTTTCTCATTTCAATTTCTCACCCTAAAAGATCAAAACATCTCCTCTCTTAGAAATCCTCAGGAAAACTCTTTTGCATAGGGTGATTAAGAAGTTCATATAGGAATCATTAAGGTAAAAGGGTTTAGATATTTATTTCATCTCTTTTTCCTCTTATTTTCTTGTTGTATTTTCTTGTTTATTGGAGGAGAAAGGTTGGAATTAATGCATAGTTATTTTTAGTAGAAGAAGAAGGGGGAAATAGCAAGAAGATCAAGGGCAAAGAAATTGCAAGAGATTGAAGAGTGAAGTGTGATTTTCGGCCAAGGTTTGTGACTTAGTGTACAAGTGTCATGGAAGTGATTTTGAGCTATTAGTTTTGGTGGAAATGTGTTAAAAATCCCTTATTATATCCATTTTCAATTTGACTTAAGTACACCAAAATGCTTGAAAATCTACTGGTATAAAAAATCTGCATTTGAGTTCATCCAACCTAGTGAGATTTTTTTTTTCGAATATCTTGGGTTATAAAAATTATAATTTCAATATTCCAATCGAAAATTGAACTAGACTACCATATGTACCTTTTTTGGGAAAAACATAAAGTCAAATTCTATCTCTAAATTTCGATAAAATCATATTCAAATTCTTAATGAGCTACTGCCAAGTTGCTAGGAATAAGTTGCTGTATTTTTGCTATAACTTTTTGTAGAGAAGTCAAAATCCTTTGAGACAAAATTCTGGTTAAAATAGACTCATATGAGCACAAATGGCATGAATGAGTGTTTTTTAAATTCTGTACCTATTATATTCTATAAATTTATTAACTGGGGATAAAAACTAAATTTGATACAGTATAGTGCTGTTTAGAGAATAGGAACAAGTCTTAGTAATTTGAGTGTATCCCATATTATAGAGGTCAACAATATATGAATTTTTTTTGTTAAATTATAATTATATATCTATAATTTCTATGAAGAAATCATTGCTTAGTTATATTTCAAACATGTCAAAACAAGGCTTGAATTTGGAACTATCTATAACATTATTTTTGGAATAGTCCTTATTATTTTTGTAATATCTTCAAATGTAAAAATGATATTTAGGTAATTTTAGTTGGGTTATAAAATAGACTCAAATATATATATATTTTCTATGAATAAATCATTATTTGGTTTTATCTCTAAATATGTCAAAAAGTGACTTGAATCCGTAATTATTGATAGAACCTTTTTAGGAATAGTTCTCAATGTTTTTGTAATATCTTAAAAAGTAAAAATGATATTGATGTCATTTTTAATGTTCCTGAAACTAGAAAGATAATGGATCATGTTTTTTGAAGATTATTTTGACCATAAATGTCTTTAGATAGGTCATAATTAACTTTCAAAATGAACTTTAAATTTTGTCTCCATTCAGATTTGTTATTTAAGTTTGCCAAGAACCATCTTAAACATCTCTTAAGTATTTTATATTATTAAAGCAACACATAAAGGGAATTAAATGCATAAATTATATAATAATATCTTAATGAAAAGTATTAGGCATGATTATGTGATGAAGAATGTGTATGGTGATTGCAATGCAAAGCTAAATTATTATTTACCTACTTGAGATAGTATGGATATAACATTATATTAGGATTATATGTTATACCTATATCTTTATGTCAAAAGTATAATTACAATGATAATAAAATGGAAAGTTTTGCTATATGGGAAGAAAATAATTGATAAAGTACATTAATACATGGAAGTATGTTTAATTATAGATAATTTGACAAAGTATATGATGGCATTTATTTAGGAGATGGTGTATACAAGTATATAAACTAAGATTGCATCTTTTCCATTGATTACTTACTTGATTAAGTTTGTATAAATTGTTATATGAATTGTGCATATATGTTTTTGCACTAGAGAAGGTATGTTTTTACATGATTATGTACACATGCAAATGGAATAATATAAGGACAGCCTTGATTATGAAATGAACATGAACACTATATTGAACATGTATGTAATATTACTTGATTGACATAGTATGGCTATGCATATGTGTTGCCTAAAGTTAGCATGCTAAAGTACATTATTACATGAAAGTTTGTTTGATTACAGATAATCTAGCAAAGTACATGACTACGATAATTTATGCTTAATCATGGAAATCAAGCTAAAGTATATGATCACACTATTATATGAGACTGTGTATACATGTATTACACTAGAGATTGCATAAATTGTGATACGAACATATGTATACATGATATGAAATTTGGATACATGTTTATGCACTAGAGATGGAATGTCTTTTACATGATTCTGAACTTGTGCAAGTGGAATAATATAAGCACAAGCCTGATATATGAAATGAATTTGAACAAAGTATTGCCTACAAATAGAGTTCAATTGTGGATAGATAGGCTCCTATAAGGATAATTACAGCTGCCACCATTTGGCCTCGATGGGTTTAGAGTACAATTGATCCCATTTGGATCATTAGCCAACACTGTCTGAGTTGCTTGACCGGTCTAAAGTATGGTATGGCCTTGCTTGTGTCTATCAATTTGATATCTTCAAATATCCACCATTTTGATACCTAAATGGATCCATTGTTCATGCTATCCACTCTTAGAACTTAAGTAGACTATCTAATTTGATTATAGTAATTAAATTAAAAGCACAAATTTTACCATAAATGCTCCTATATCATCGATTAAGTAATGTGAATCATTTTAATCATAGTTATGGTTGAAATCATAGTATATGGAATACATGATACATATATAAGGCTACATTAAAAAGATGAGTACCTAGGATTTTAGAATTACATAGTTATACTAGACTAAGAAGTCACGCATATGAACTTGCTTGATATTGATACTTTATTAATGATCTAAATGATGAATACTTGATCTTTATAGTCAAATGCTGCTTATATGATTTTGTGTATATATATATGTGTGTGTGTGTGTTACCTTTAAAAATATTAATGTATAGCATATGGAAAAGTATGACTTAGAGTAAAAGAGTATTTGGTTACTGTATGTCTGAAAATTCTTGAGATGGCTTTAAAGTGTTTCCTATACCTAGGAATGCATGATATACGAAATGGTATGTGATGTTTTGCAAAAGTATACCGGTTGGTATATATTACCATAACTACGTGTTACTTATTAAATATTGTATAATTGATTTGATTGGTATGTATGACTCATTACATGATAATATAAATGAGTTAAAGACTCATAACGTGTGAATTTAATTTACGTGGAGATAGAAGTGCAAGGGTAGTTTTGCAATGTTTTAAAGAGTTTGTATAGAACTCATGGTAACAATATAATAGCTTAATAATAATAATAATAAGTATTCAAGTAGATGGAAATATGTCTTATCCGTGAAATATGCTATATCTATGTATAAGAATCGAAATTAATTGAATTTATTATATATTTAAAGATTTAGTTTATTAACTTAAAGTCGTATGATTATAAGATGGCTTCTATAAATGTGGATTGATATTGCCATGTCTTAAAAATAGTTAAAGTATATGAATATGTGTAAGTGTAAATAAGTGATAAATAAATGGCATAGTTAAAGAGTGTTTGTCAATTGATAATGTTTCACAAGCAAGAAAGACTTATATGTCAAGATGATTAGTCAAGAATAACATAAAGGAATTAAGAAAGTAAACTTGATGTAAAAATTTTCAGGGTCAGATGAGTATTATTATAAGTATAAAATTGATAAGCAATGGAATATCAATAAGTACTTGATATTAGTTAAAAATGTAAAGAAAAGATAATATAGTCCCTGAAGATCTCTGTGAATATGGTCTAAATGATTAGTTATACGTTTAAAGTTATGCTTGGATGTGATTGCATTTTTTATGACTGTTGTACGATGTTGTCGACATGTCTTATGTTCCCACTAAGCTTTGTAGTTTTGCACGATTATTTTATCCATGTAGGTTCTATAGAAAAGTTTTTGCTTGGGGACATTCTCTGCATCAGGAAAGGCCAACACAAGATCAAAAAGAATTGATCTAGGCAGATTTTGTCATAGTATTTTTGGAATATTCTATATTATGGCTATAATTCATATGAGGATGTATATAATATGTGTATGTTGAATTGCTGTCGACTCATGATATGACTAAGCAAGTAAATGTATGCACGTAGAATCTAAAGTAACTCATACATAACATAGTATGCATGATCCTAAACATGAGATAAAGCATGCAAATAGTTGAAATAACACCCATATAAATATATGATATAGAATGATATGAGCAATAATGACATAATGATCACATGATTAATGATATCTAGGCATAATGGTGATGAAAAGCATGATCAATATGATTAATTAGATATTGTTAATATGTTAATAATATGAGGGTGTTACACTTTGGTATCAAAGCACCTAGTTTAGCCTTTTCTGGGAAATAAAAACCTAGCATTCAATAATATGGAATATTGTCATGTTGGCCTAATGTAGAAGTCTCTATTTTCTTATAGATAGTAGATAGAAGATTTTAGAAATGCTATAGAGGAATCGGCTGAAAGTAATAGGTTGGCTAGAACAAATCCTTCCAATCTTGGATCTTCATCATCCCATCAAAATCAGATTCCTGCTTTTATTCTTGGAGAAGCACTACTAAAAATGTCCATGACATGTCCTAAATTCTTCAAAGGATGAAAACACTTAAAGCTCCAATATTTAAAATTAGGAAGTATGGTATAGAGGAATTCTTAGGCATTAATCTAGAGTAGTTAGAGGAAGCTGAATTTTGGTTTGAAAATCTAGAGAGAATTTTTTTTATGAAATTCACTGTCCAGTAGATCATAAGGTATCCTATGCTGTGTCCTTACTTCAGGAAATAGCCAATGACTAGTGGAAATTAGCTTTAAAGTAACCTCAGTTACTAGATCCCCTTACATAGGAATTCTTCAAAGATGAATTCAGGAATAAGTATGTTACAGAGGCATACAAGCAAGAGAAGCTAAAGCAATTTTTAAACTTGAGATAGAAAGTGATGTCTGTTGCTGAATATAAGAAAGAATTCAATCACTTGTGCAAATATATTCCTGATGAGATGTTAACTAATTTGTTTAAGTGTAGACGGTTTGAAGATGGATTAAATGATTGAATTAGAGAGAAGCTAGTAGGACCTACATCTCTGCATATGGTGAATTTCACTCAACTTGTTACAACAGCTTTACAGGTCGAAAATATTAAGATAGCCAAAAGAAAGAGGGAATAGATAAGAAGTGGGTCAAGAGGTGGATCTTTTACTGGAAATAGGATTAAAGGAGCATAAGGGAATTAGGAAGTTCAAGCTGGGTACAGTTATGTAAAAAGAGATAAAAGACGAGTTATCTACAGTGTTTAAGCCTGATAGAGAAGCTTTAAAGAAATAGAGTTGGGGAAAGCCACCCGTGTTATCACATTGTTCAAAGCACCATTAGGGCACCTGTAGGAAATTATCCGGTGGATGCTTTATGTGTGGTGGTACTGATCATTTTATTGCAAATTGTCTTTCAAAGCGAGAGCAAGGTTTTGGACAGCAAGGTAGCAGGGAAGCTTCTAATACACCCTCCTTTGGTAGAGACAGAGGCAGAGGACATAGGAGGTTAAAACATCATGGATTCCAATCCAGGAATGTTTTTGAAACTATTGATCGACCTACAATCCTAATTATTTTTGATCGATCTTACGCTATGGAAGCTCATGATGACCAAAATGCTTTAGAAGTCATAATTGGTATTTTCTCTTTCTTTGATTCTAATATTTATGCACTTATAGATGAGCATGATCGAGAAGTAACTTAGGAACTGGAGACAATTATGAAAGTTAAATACCCATAGCTGTTTATTATAGGAATGGATTTCGAGGACTAAATTCTTTAAGGGGAAGAGAATTGTCAGGCCCCAAACAAGACCCTAGCTATAAATGCACGAGTTAATGAGATTTTATTTAATTAAGATGAAATTAAATATGTAAAATTCAAATTTAAATTAAGGGATAAGTGAAAATATTATTTTAGCTTATGTTTTAAATGTGATTTATTAGGCATAAAGTTATTCAAGGGTTTGAGGGTCAATTTGTAAAGGTAGCTCATATAGGGTCAATTTTAATAAGTAGAGATAAATTATGGTTAATTATGAATTAAAGAAAAGTAATATAGGGTTGAATTTATAAGAGGAAGATATGTAAGGGGACAATATACAACATGCAAATTCATAAAGGATTAAAAAGGGGCTTTTCCCTCCACTTTACATTTTAGACCCTTGCATGTTGGAGAGAGAAATGGATATAATGTTTTTTTAAAGGGTGGACTAATTTTCATGGTGGAAATATAGATTTCCTCATTTCAATTTCTCACCCTAAAAGATCAAAACATCTCCTCTCTTAAAAATCCTCAAAAAAACTCTTTTGCATAAGGTGATTAAGAAGTTCATATAGGAATCATCAAGGTAAAGGGTTTAGATCTTTATTTCATCTCTCATTCCTCTTATTTTCTTATTTTATTGTCTTATTTAATGAAGGAGAAATGCCAAAATTAATGCATAGTTATTTATAGTAGGAGAAGGGGGAAATAGCAAGAAGATTAAGGACAAAGAAATTGTAAGAGATTGAAGAGTGAAGTGTGATTTTTAGCTAAGGTATGGGACTTAGTGTACAAGTGTCATGCATGTGATTTTAAGCTATTAATTTATGTGGAAATTTGTTTAAAAAATAATCACTTATTAGATCCATTTTCAATTTGACTTAAGTATACCAAAATGCTTCAAAATCTTTTGGTATCAAAAATCTGCATTTGAGTTCATTCGACCTAGTGAGATTGTTTTTCGAATATCTTGAGTTACAGAAATGATAATTGAGAAATTTTAATTGGAAATTGAACTAGACTACCATATATACCTTTTTTGTGAAGAACATAAAGTATAATTTGGCCTCTAAATGTGAAAAAAATCATCTTTAAATTCATAATGAGCTGCTACCTAGTTGCTAGGAATACGTTGCTGTATTTTTGCTCTGAAATTTTATAGAGAAGTCAAATTCATTTGATAAAAAATTTTGTTTAAAATAGACTCATATCAGCACAATATTTATGCAGGAATATTGTTTAAATTATGTACCTATTTTATTCTATGAATTTATTAACTACTGATAAAAACTGAATTTGATATAGTAAAGTACTTTTTAGAGAACAGAAATGTGTCTTAGTTATTTAAGGGTTTCCCATGTTATAAAGGTCAAAATTATATGAAACCAATTTCTGATTAAATTATACTCATATTTCTATAATTTCTATGAAGAAATCATTGCTTAATTATACTTCTAAACATGTCAAAACATGGCTTGAATTTGGAACTATCTACAACATTATTTTTGGAAAATTCCTTAGTATTTTTATAATATCTTAAATGTAAATATGATATTTACGAAATTTCATTTGGCTATCCCATATATATCTTTTCTAAGAAGAAATCATAATTTGGTTCTATCACTAAGTATGTCAAAAGGTGACTTGAATCTAAAACCATTGACAACACTTTTTCAGGAATAGTTCTCAATGTTTTTGTAATATCTTAAACAGTAAAAATGATATTAATGTCATTTTTAGTGTTCCTAAAACTAGAAACATAATTGATCATGTTTGTAGAAGATTATTTCAACCATAAATGTCTTTAGATAGGTCAAATTAGCTTTCAAAATGAACTTTAAATTCTGTCTCTATGCAGATTTGTTATTTGAGTTTGCCAAGAACCATCTTAAACATCTCTTGAGTATTTTGTATTATAAAAGCAACACATAAAGGGAATTAAATGCATAAATTATATAATAATATCTTAATGAAAAGTATTAGGCATGGTTATGTGATGAAGAATGTGTATGGTGATTGCAATGCTAGGGTAAGTTATAATTTACCTACTTGAAATAGTATGAATATAACATTATATGAGGATTAATGCCTATATCTTTGTGCCAAAAGTATAATTATAATGATAATAAAATGGAAAGTGTTGCTATATGGAAAGAAAATAATTGATAAAATACATGAATACATGGAAGTATATTTGATTATAGATAACTTGACAAAGTATATGATGGCATTTTTAGGAGATGGTGTATACAAGTATATGCACTAAGATTGCATAGTTTTCCATTGATTACATGAGTAAAATTGTATTAATTGTTACATGAATTGTTCATATATGTTTATGCACTAGAAAAGGTATATTTTTACATGATTATGTACATGTACAAATGGAATAATATAAGTACAGTCTCGATAATTGCAAAGTAATCCAAATCTTGCCTTAATTAACGATAGTCCTCATTAATTAACAGTAATGCATTTAGGGTCATGATTGGGTCTTTACAAAAAATGGTCTTAAGTACTCAAAAAGAAAGAAACTGACAAATATGAGTCTAATTGAATGTTAAACTAGCTAGAAATTTATCCAAAAAAATGCTTTTCTTAATTCTAAACATAAATTTTGAACATTGCACATTCTAAATTAGAGTTCAATATGTTCAATTTTTGAGAAAATAAACTAGGGCAAACTAAGCTAAAAGTATAATTTATGATAAATTAATTAAACCTACTTAACTAACATCTAAAATAAAAACTAAATATGCAAACTAAAAATAAAACTAAACAACAAAAACAAAAACAAACCGACCAACACAAAATAACTAACACAATTCATGAGTAAGAAAATGAGTAAGGTAAGAGAACTCTCTTAATTTTTTCTTCACAATCTAACTCTAGCTGAGCTCTATCCCCCTCTTTAAAACTTTATTGTCCTCAACAAAGTAGCAAAACTATTATCTCATTGCACACTCTTAAACCAATATAGTGTAAAAATCAAGGATGAATAAGCATAATAACTAAGTGAAGAAATGCAACTAGGCCAAACTGGCTTGAGTGCTCAATGCATCATATCAATTGATGATGATTTAGCTTAATAAAATAAAGATAAAGATTTTAATTAGTTATGAAAAACAAAAAATAACAAAGTAAATATAAATTCAATCTCAACCTATATCAAGCCAACAATAAAGTTCAATTCCAAACAATAGGGAGCTCAAATTAATGCAATGGAAAGAAAGCATAGCTTAACTCAATATTAAACTTTAAGTCAACCTATGTTTTAAAACAAATACACCAATTCATGAAAATTAAACTCGGCAAGCAAATTGAAGTATTAAGCAAACAAAAAACAAATAAAAAATGCCCTTAAAATTTCTAATTGAAAACTGAAAGCTTAAACATCATTTTTAGGGACTGAAATGAGCTGTTACATAGGGCAAAGTCCATGTAATGAATGTCCATCTTGAAATGTGCTTTTTGAAAATATATTTTAATAGTCAATCAGACACTAATAGAAAAATTTATGATCAAAATAGTCCATGCTATAATAAAGGCTCAAAACAAGCGATAATGTGAAGGTGATTCATAAAGAAAATAAAAAATTGAGGTACTTAAGTGTAGGTGTGTGCTTGAATGACTTTTTTGCTACTTAAGTTAGTGATAAACTATATGGGTGAGTGATAGAGTGGATGTGAGTATGGGTGAGTGAGTGATGTGAGGGAAGGGTAAGAGATAGGAGGTGGAGATGGAAAGGTAGAAGGAGAAGAGAAGAAGGTAAGAAAGAGGGCAAGGAAGGAGGCAAACGTGAAAAGATGAGGTGTACTGTGCGAGGGAGTGGGGAGCAGCATGGGGAACCATACAGAAGAGTGAAGCGGAAGGGGGAGAATAATGAATCGAATATTCTTAAAAATGGTTAAGCCTGTGTGTCTTAGTTTAATTATGAATTAGATAGGCATGCCTAAAGGGATATAGTTGCAGCTGCTATAGTTGACCCCGTTTTGGTCAATTTGTTGTCCTTTTGATGGAAGAATTGTTCGGCCATTTGGGTCCATTGTTTGATAACTTCGAATATCCATTGTCTGATGCTCTTGATATCCATTGCTCCAGTTATCCACCCTTTGAACTAGCACTTAGGTAGGCTATTAAAATCAAAGAGATGTGTTGGAAATAAGAAATACATGTATCAATTTCTTCATTCATATAATATAAGCATGATGAATCACCTATTACAATGTTTCATCTTCATTTTCTTTTTGGCTATAAATTATTCTACGAATTGAAATCATGATATAATTATGTTGATATTCTTATTGAAATGCTTGTGTGAAGATGATTATCGTCAACTGCTGTGAGTGCTCGACTATGTAACTTTTTGAATATTTCTTTTTCCTGCTAAGCTTTATAGCTTAGCACATGTTGTTTTATATCTGTGTAGGTTTTGTTGAGGGTTGCTTGAGGACTTAATTCTGCATATGTTGGCCAACAAAAGTCGGTCAAAAATTTTTGATGTAGGATATTTTGTCGATAATTCCTTTTTATAAAGTCTTATGTTTTGCTATGATTTAATTCAAAAATTGTACTATGGAAGACTGTAACAATTTACTTAATTACCATTGCTTGCATGCGGTTTTTAGATCATGGCTGATTAGTATGTGAATGCCATGGATATGATTTCTTTGCATGAAATTCCAAGTTAACCAACAGATTATGCATGCACTAGATATGTACATGTTAATAGGCTTTGTGCACTCGTTAAAGGTGTTACAATGGAACTTAATATGATCATGAGTAAGGTAAAATCTAAATTATATATTTGCTGGTTAGATTGATGAATCACTAGTATGAATAATATTTGTTAGAAAACATGATAACATGATCTGTTATGCCCATGAATGTTTGATGCAATGGTAAGGTTAGAACTTAGAGTAAGGGTATCACAGTTAGTGGTATCAGAGCCTGGTTTAGCCTTTTCTGGCAATAGAGGTCTAGAAATCTTTAGTATGGTATAGTAACTTATTGGTCTGATGTAGTAGTCCTTGTTTTCATATAGATCGAAGATGGATGATTCTAAGGATGATGTTGAGGAATTGGCTGAAAGTAATTTGCCAGCTGCAATGGGTTCCTTTGATATGAGATCTTTATTGTCCAACCAGAATGAGATCTCTACTGCTATTCCTAAAGAAGCATTATTAAAAATTTCTCAGGATATGGCTCAAATTATGCAAAGGATTACAACACCTAAGGCCCTAATATCGGAGATTAGAAAGTATGGTGGGAAAGAATTTTGGGGTACCACATTAGAGCAATTCGAGGAAGCTAAATTATTGCTAGAAAGGCTAAAGAGAATTTTAGACAATATTCACTATCCCGCTCATTATAAGGTATCGTGTGTTGTATCGTTACTTCAAGGACTAGCGTACGATTGGTGGAAGCCAGTACTCGAACAACCTCTATTGTCAAAACCTCTTACTTAAGGATTCTTTGAAACTGAATTTAAGAAGAGATATGTTACTGAGGCCTATAAAGAGGAGAAGCTGAGATAGTTTTTGATATTAAAACAAAGAGCTGTATCTATGTCAGAGTTTGAGAAGGAATTTAGCTGACTATGCAAATACATTCCTAAAGAGAAGTTGACTGATAACTTTAAGAGTAGGCAATTTAAGGATGGACTGAATCACCAGATCAAGGAGAAACTAATAGGGGCTACATCTCTTCAAAATGTGAACTTTCATTAATTAGTTATGGCCGCTATGAAGGTTGAGAAACACAAGTCAACTAAAAGAGAAAGATAGTGAAAAGGAAGCGGGGCTAAAGGTAGATGGTCTATCAAGAAGAGATTTAAAGGAGCATAAAATATCCCACAAGCTGGGGGAATGTACCACCCTACTAGCAAAGTTAAGGGGCAAGGATCTTCGGTAGTGTCCAAGTCAAGTCAACATACCCTATCAGAGCAAAAAGAGGGTCAGCCACCTGAGTGCCCTCATTGTTTAAGAAGGCATTAGGTTCCATATAGGAAAGAATCAGGAGCGTACTATAATTATGGTGCTACTGACCACTATATAGCTAATTGCCCCTCAAAATGGGCACACGGCTCTACATAACAAGGTAGTAGAACAACTTCAAATATGTTTTTGGTTGCTAAAATAGAAAGTAGAGGCAGAGGGTGAGGTGGTTTTGGTCGCCATAGATCTTAGTCTCGTAATATATCCGAGTTTATTGATAGACCTACTGCTCCAAATGTCGTGAGGCAAGCTTATGCCATGAAAGCACGAGAGGACTAAGATACTTCTGAAGTCATAGCTGGTATTTTCTCACTTTATAATTTTGATATTCATAAACTCATTGATCTTGGGTCTACTCATTCACATGTTTCCATTGAGAGTATGAGTAGAAGTGTGTCTAAGGTGCATCAGCTGGAATATGACATATGTGTGACTAGTTTATTAGGGCACATTGTATGTGTGAATAAAATGTTTCCTGATTGTCCTATCTTGATACATGAAAAATAATTTTTAGCCGATTTTATCGAATTGCCTTTTTGATAATTTGATATTATTTTGGACATGGGCTGGTTGTCTAAGCATCATGTAATGGTGAATTATGGGGCTAAATTTGTAACTCTTAATGATGAGGATGGTAATGAGACAATAGTTGCAAGTATGTTAACACAACCTCTAGCCAATATAATATATGCCATTCAAGCTAGACAATTTTTAAGAAATGGGTGTGAAGTATTTTTGGCCCTAGTTATTGATTCGAAGAGAGACACGATTAAACTCCAAGATATACCAATAGTGAATGAATTTTCTGATATGTTTCTTGAATACTTACCTGGTTTTCCCCTGAGAGGGATGTGGAATTATCTATTGAGATTTTGCCTAGCACAACACCCAGTCAAGAGTCCCCAACAGCATGGCTCCAAAGGAATTGAAAGAGTTGAAGGTGTAGTTACAAGAATTGCTTGACAAGGGTTTTATCAAGCCTAGTGTATCACTATTGGGTTCACCGATTCTATTTGTTAAGAAAAATGATGGTTCTATGAGGATGTACATCGACTATTGGTAGTTAAATAAAGTGACAATGAAAAATAAGTATCCGTTACCTTTAATTGAGGATTTGTTCGATTAGTTGAAAGGTGCAAGAGTATTTTTAAGGATTGACCTAAGATCGTGGTATTACCAACTCCGAGTTAAGGATGTAGATGTTTAAAAAATGGCCTTTAGAACCAGATATGGACACTATAAGTTTCTAGTAATGCCATTCGGGTTAATGAACACTCCAACCATATTTATGGATTTGATGAATAGGGTGTTTAGACCATATTTGGACCAATTCGTGATGGTATTTATTGATGACATATTGGTCTATTCTAGGAAAGAAGAAGAGCATACTGAGCATTTAAGAATTGTAATACATACCTTAAGGAAGAATCAATTGTTTGCTAAATTAACAAGTGTGAGTTCTAGCTAATAGAGATTTCCTTCCTTGGCCATGTAGTATCTTCGAAAGGCATTAGAGTTGACCTAGCAAAAATTAAGGCTATTGTCAATTAGAGATCGCCTCGGAGTGTACCTGAGGTGAGAAGTTTCTTAGGATTTGCCAATTACTATCGTTGCTTTGTAAAAAGGGTTTTTAATTATTGCATCTCCACTAACTGGGCTATTAAAAAAGAATGTTAAATTTGAGTGGACTGCCCATTGTGAGACAATTTTTGATTAAGTAAAGAGTATGCTAACTAAAGCTCTAATCTTAACTCAACCAGTCTCTGGAAAGGAGTATGCCATGTATAGTGATGCCTCTAGAGTTAGGTCATGTTGTGTTTTACTGCAAGATGGTAGAGTGGTCGCTTATGCATCTCACCAACTTAAATCGCATGAGCAAAATTATCTAACACATGATTTAGAGTTACCAGCAGTAGTTTTCACTTTAAAGATTTGGTGGCACTACTTATATGGTGAAAGATGTAGAATATACAAAGACCATAAAAGCCTTAAGTATCTACTTACTCAAAAGGAACTCAACTTGAGACAACGGAGATGGCTCGAACTATTTAAAGACTATGATTGTATAGTAGACTACCATCCGGGTAAGGCTAATATGGTAGCAGATGCTTTGAGCAGAAGGATGATGATGGCCATGGTGTTACAGTGGGGTAGATGGAGGTTTGCTTTAGATGGTGCTTTAGTTGCCCAATTAAGCGCTAAGCCTTATGTAAGGTAGGTTGTGATGGGTGCACAAAAAATGATAAAAAGTTACAATGAGTTATGCAATCTATACATGATGGGTAGCAAGCTGGGTACTCAATCAAAGAAAATGGAAGGTTGTACTTCAAGGATAGATTATGTGTTCCAGATGAAATAGAATTACAAAGAACCTTGTTGCATAAAGCTCATAACATAGTATTCACTATGCATCCTGGGAGTAACAAGATGCATCGAGATCTTAAGCGATGTTATTAGTTGTCGGGTATGAAGAAAGATGAGGTCGATTATGTCTCTAAGTGCTTAACTTTTCAGCAAGTGAAAGCCGAGCATCAACTTCCTTATTGATTGTTAAATCCTATTCCAATTCCTCAGTAGAAGTGGGAAGATATTACTATGGACTTTGTGACCAGACTACCTTCTACACAGAGAAAGCATAATGCAGTTTGGGTAATTGTTGATAAGTTAACTAAGTCAGCTCATTTCTTACCAGTTAGAATGTATTACTCCATTAACCAATTGGTAAAATTGTATGTGAAGGAGATCATTCAATTTCATGGTATTTCGATATCTATAATATCATATCAAGATCCTAGGTTCACCTTTAGATTCTAGTAGAGTTTACAGAAGTCTTTGGGAACCCGGTTGAAGTTCAGCATGGATTTTCATCTCTAGATGGATGGGCAATCAGAAAGGGTTATACAAGTCTTAGAAGTTATACTCAGGGGTTGTGTTTTAAATTTTTCTAGAAGCTAGGACAAATATCTAGCTTGATGGAATTTTCATATAATAATAGTTATCATATTAGTCTTGGTATGGCTCCGTATGAAGCATTATATGGTCGACGTTGTAGGACCCCAGTATGTTGGACCAAATTAACTAAATGCAAGATAATTTGGCCAAACCTAGTTAAGGACATCGAAGAAAAAGTTCAAGTTATTAAATAGAGATTGAAAGAAGCAAGTGACAGGCAAGTATCTTATACAGATTTGAAAAGAAAGAATGTCAAATATCAAGTTTGGGATAAGGTATTTCTGAAAGTGTCACCTTGAAGGAAAGTTTTGAGGTTTGGGAAGAAAGAAAAATTGAGTCTAAGACTCATTGATCTCTATGAAATTCTACAAAAGGTTTGACCTATGGCATACAAATTAGCACTTCCTATGGAATTATCGAAGCTGCATAATGTGTTCTATGTTTCTATGCTTTTAATATATTGTTCAGATAAATCCCATGTATTGCAAGTGCAATACATTCATGTTCAGATGGATTTTACCCATAATGAAGAGTCTAAGGAGATTCTGGCTAGGGAAATCAGGCAATTAAGAAATAAATAGGTTCCTCTTGTCAAGGTACTTTGGCAGCATCATAACATTCAAGAAGTAATTTGGGAACCAAAAGCAGTGATGAAGGCCCAATATCCCTAGTTGTTTAAATCAGGAATGAATTTCAAGGATGAAATTCTTTAATTCTTTTAAAGGGAGGAGAATTGTGAGGTCCTAATCTTGACCTTGATAGAAATTATGTTTATTTAGATGAGTTTGCATGCTAAAGTAATGTTTATATTGTTATTGACATGTTGGAATGAAGTTTCACGAAGGGTAATATGGTAATTTTAGTGAAATTAATAAATATAGGATTAATTGATGGATAAAAGTGGTGTTGGGGTAAGAATTATGATTTAAGATTGTTTTGGTGTCAAAGCAAAAATTAAAAGTTTAGAGGGGTTAGTTTCAAGAGAGAAATTGAAAAGGGGTTAAATGGTAATTGTTGGTCTTCTAGAGGCTTCCTCACGTGCTTAGTGATTAACATCATTGTTTGTTCTAAAGAAGACTATATCTCTCTCCTTCTTTTTCTCTCTCTTTGAGTCTGGAGCAGGGGTTTGGTAAGAGGAATTTCTCCCCTATATCTCTTTTGTTAATGAAAGATTTCATGAAAGCAAGAAAGAGAATTTAGTGTTTTATATGGTTTGTTGTAGCAGAGACAAGCAATGATAAGGGTAAAGGGGTCTTAAAGGAGTAAAGAAGTCACAGTGCTCAGGTATGAGAACACTATTTGGTTTTTCTGTGTATGAAGATGTCTGTAGATAGATCTATAGAAATTAGGGCTATATGAATTGGATTCTTAAAATCAACGAAACCCTCAATTTAGGGTTAAGCCAATTGAGTAGTGATGAGCTTAAGATGAGTTTTGAAATGTTGCTTGGCTATCAAAGCATTTCTATTCTAATTTTATCAAGTGTCTAGATTTTGTTCGTGTTGTTCTTGTAGGTGCACGACCACATAAGGCAAGAAGCCTTATGACACGTGGCCAAGCAAGAAAGATAATGACCATCTAATGCAACCCTAATTTGTAATAAGCCAACACTCTTTATAAAGATAATAACCATCTAATGCAACCTAATTGACACACTAAATAAGCATTTTGCCAAAGTAAAATGTGACTATTTTATGTTATACCTTACTGTCCAGCCTTAACGATCAAGGTAAAGTGATCATGGTAAGTTTATCAAGTATTGCTAATTACAACTCGTTTAGATTTATAACTGTAATGATATTAATAGCTTGATTGCATTAAATTGCTATATACATACACACACACATATATGCATGTTTATGTGATGTATGATAAAAAATTATTCTTAAACGAGTTTGCATACATGTATATGGGTTATGAGTTGAGGTAACAAATGTTGATGCCAACATATGAATATGAAATGTGAATTCATATATGAATTATGGCTTGGCAAATATTGTACCGTGTAAAGAGGAACATAATGAATCAAATATTCTTAAAAGTGGTTAAGCTTACAGATCTTAGTTCAGTTGTGGATTAGATAGGCTTGCCGAAAGGGATATAGTTGCAGCTGCTATAGTTCATATTTGAATTCACATTTCATATTCATATGTTGAATCACTTTTTACAATATTTCATCTTTATTTTCTTTTTGGCTATAAATTATTCTACGAAATGAAATCATGATATAATTATGTTGATATTCTTATTAAAATGCTTATGTGAAGATGATTATCATCGACTGTTGTGAGTGGTCGACTATGTAAATTTTTGAATATTTCTTTTTCCCGCTAAGCTTTATAGCTTAGCACGAGTTGTTTTATATTTGTATAGGTTTTGTTGAGGGTCGCTTGAGGACTTAATTCTGCATCAGTTGGCCAATAAGAGTTGGTATAAAATTTTGGATTTAGGATATTTTGTGGATAATTCCTTTTTGTAAAGTCTTATGTTTTGCTATGAGTTTATTTGAAAATTGTAATATGGAGGACTACAACAATTTACTTAATTACCATCGCTTGCATGCAGTTTCTAGATCATGGGTGATTAGTATGTGAATGCCATGAATATGATTTCCTTGCATGAAGTTCCAAGTTAACATACAGATTATGCATGCACCAGATATGTACATGTTAATAGGCTTTGTGCACTCGTTAAGGGTGTTATAGTGGAACTTAATATGATAATGAGTATGGTAACATCTAAATTATATATTTGCTGGTTAGATTGATGAATCACTAGTGTGAATAATATTTGTTAGAAAACATGATAACATGATCTGTTATGCCCATGAATGTTTGATGCAATGTTAAGGTTAGAACTTAGAGTGAGGGAGTCACATGACAATTGTCAAAGAACAGATAATTTGGGACATAGAGATGAAATGCCACTTACATCTATTTTAGCTTGTGAAATATTTGATGTGTGGGGTATTGATTTCATAGATGCCTTTCCATTTTCTTTTGTTGATTCTTACATTTTACTTACGGTTGATTATGTTTTTAAATCGGTTATGGTAAAAGCCATAAGGACTGATGATGCTAAAAAAAGTTGTGAATTTCATAAAAAATAACACCTTTTGTAGGTTTGGTACTCCAAGAGTGCTTATAAGTGATAGGGAGATGTAATTATTGTAAGAAGATTATGGAGGATTTATTAAAAAAGTATGATGTAACCCATTGCTTATCTATTGCCTATCACCCTAGACTAGTGGCTAGGCTTAAATTTCTAATAGAGAGGACATATTTATCTTAGAGAAGATAATGAATCTATCCTGAAAATATTGGAGTTCAAAATCAAAGGATGTTTTATAGGCTTATAGGATAGGTTAAAAGACACCTATCAGTATGTTCTCATACCAATTTGTGTAAGGAAAGCCATACCCCGTGCCAATGGAGTTAAAGCACAAAGCATTTTGGCTATTAAATGGTGCAATATGGCATTGGATGTAGTAGGTGAAAATTGCAAATTAGAGTTGTAGGAGCTGGAAGAATTAAAGAATAAAGCATATGAGAGCTCAAAAATTGATAAAGATAAAAGAAAAAAATTCCATGACAAAATGAATTTTAGGAAAGAATTTCAAATTGGGCAGAAATTTTTACTTTTTCATTCATGATTAAAATTATTTCTAGGAAAATTAAGATCTAGATGGATAGGACCTTTTGTGATTACTAACATTTTTGTTCATGGGGCAGTATAGATTAAAAGTCTAAAGAAGGATAGGATTTTTAAGGTTAATCGGCATTGATTAAAACCATTATATGAAAGATTTTCAGCTCAAGGCAACATGGAGTCCTAGTTAGTAGTTTTGGAGAAAAGAATTAACTCCAAAAACATTTAGCTAAAGACATTAAAAAGAGGTACTATCAAGAGGCAACCCAATGTTTAGCCTTGCCTAAAGCTGAACTGTCATTGTTTAGATTTAATTTCTATTATTTCTATTTTTTAATTCACTACATTTTTTCACTTTAATAAGGTTATTAACATTTTTTTATTTTACAGGTGAAAGTGGGAAGCTACTTGCTTTATAGTATAAGTGACAAATTTCTTCTAATTTCAATTTGAGAAAGAAAAAGGGAATGAGACCATATGATTTGAAATTGTTTTGCATTTGATTTAAGAATGTCTATTTGTAGGATGGGTTTTAATAGGAATTATAGTCTTGTACTTGAATTTAATGGTGGAAGCCCACAATTTTAGCTTAGTGGGTTATTTATTTTTGAATTAGCTTTTAAAGTTTAATGGTTCATATTACTTAGTGGGCTTTTTCTTATTTTTCTTGGGTTTTAATTTTATTAACCCATTTATTTTTACCCCACTAATGCATTCAAGTTAACCTAATTTAATTTTTATTTTACTAGAGCAGCCCAAACCTATAAACCTTAGTCACCACCCTCTTTTTCAACCCAATCAAAAACCACCTTACCACCCCTATGCCACACCGAAAGATGGTATCCCCACCACACACTAGGCGTACCACTAGCATAATAATAGCCACCATGATGCAGCAGGGTGTAGTACCATAGTAGCCAGCCACCATGATATAGCACTGTGTCACATCACAGGAGCCAACCGTTGCAATACAGCAAGCCATGCCATAGCAGAATGCAATAGCCCTACGACCTCAAGAGCGAACTACAGCAGTGTTGCTATCACAACACACCATAATAGCCTTGCAATCGTAAGGCACTGACACTAACCCCACCGCAGTTGTATATTAGACTCGCTGATGCACTAGGTCAAGCAACTCTCCACCATAGCATACCAAAGATAAAGGTAAAGTCCTAATCACTTACAAATCTTGACAGGTAGAGGTAGGTTTGGTCGTTGACATTTCTTCAAATGAGAAGGCAAGCAATGATGAAGAATCTATGGCAAAATAACCATAAAAGAGATTTTGAATAGGGCAAGGAAAGAGCCAATGTACATCGGTAACATATTAATTGGGTAGAAATCTCGCATTCGCTGATGAAGTGCATAAAATAAGGTATTACTTCATTAAACACTTAGAGAATATGTTTGCTTGATGATTTAACTTTGTATGCTCTAGGTTTTTTGGATGAAGTGTATAACTTGATTGATAGTATTGGTTGGCATCCATTTTTTATGATAAATTTTCCAGTGTATGATGCCTTGATTAATGAGTTTTATAGCACATTTCAATTCGATTACTTTGGCCAAAATTTTAATGTGGCTGCTCCATTTGCTATAAATTATTGAATGTTTGGTGATTTTTAATATTTTTCTATTACTTCATTTGATATTGCCATGGGTTTTTTAACTAAGGATAATTCTAAAAATAGTACATATTTGGACATATTATGTGATTATCCAATAGATTTTGATGCGTTAGTAGTTTATAGGGAATTAACTGGCATGCTTGAAATTGATTTCTTGCTTGTTAAATCCAAAGCATTTTACATTTAAAGCGCTGCTTTAAGAATCATTCATCATTTTATTGCCATTATTTATTTCACACGAAATGAGGATACCACTATTATTATGAAGGTTGAGTTATTTTTTCTATGGTGTATGCTACATTGGAAGAAAGTAAACTTGGGTTATTGGCTTGCAATTAAATTGGATAAGCTATGTTTATGATAGAAATAATTATATTTGGGCTTATTTATTACTTGTTTGGCTATGAATAGAGGTTTAATCCATGTGGCAAAGACAATATACATGTAGCTTATTATATGCCATCTATGGACTTGATTTTTTTGGATAGCCTGCACCTATTGTCTTGTGGTGAAAAAGGTACACTTTTTCTTATCGATGCAAGTGTTATGTCCAAAGAACATATTTTTAAGAAGGATATAAAAAAGCCATATAGACTGTTTACTTCACAAGCCACCCATACAGCAGTACCCACATCAATCTTTACATGCTTAGATTGCATTAAGTCCACTTTAACCATAATGTCTATAAAACTCTTTCAATTATATTCTAACATCCTAGCATATTTCTAGAATGTAGGGTTCACACCACCCTACCCTGCCCTTCATTGATCTACCAACTCTCTCCTTCTCCACCAGGGCAATATCTTTATCACTTACCTTTAATTTATTTTTTTACCCTTTGCCCTATAATTATGTGTTTATTTTACATTGAGGATAATATAAGGAGAATGTGTGGGAGAGGGGTTTTAAATACAAGTGCTGTGCTCATTTATGTGGTGTTATACTGGGATTTCTTTATTATATTTGTTGATTTTGTGTTGATATCGGTAAACAAATTCTGTTGATTTTTGTTGACCAATTTTTACTGAGATTTTTATGATGAATTTTGGTGATTGTGATCATATATAATATTTGGTCCAATGCTGATTTTCATGGTTCAATTTTTGTTTTTGATAAAGTTTTAAGTCTTGTTCGCATAACAATTCATCCCATGTTTTTCATCGTTTAAAAAAAATTTTCTTTTTGATATTTTATCCTTAGCATTTTATTAAACTTCACTTCCTTCTCAAAAGAAAATTTTTTTTGTCTAAAATCAATTTCTTGAATAATTAGTTTCTGACCTGTTAAAGTGTTAGGCAGAAAATGAATCATCTTTTTAATGGTTTATTCTTTTCCATACATTTCATGGTGGCATTAGAGCTCTTTTAAATTAGAAACTTCAATGCTTAATTTAATAGAGGAAATAAACTTTTGCATGAATTCAATTTGGAATCTTTGCATCTTAGGCATTTATTAAAACCAGTTTAGATATCAAGTAATTTTGTGTGTTTATGGTTTAGGAATTTAATTACCAGGATTCCTTTTGAAAAAAAAAAGAGAAAAAGAAAAAGGGAGATTAGGTAATAAATCTTACTCCACCGTCTGCTTAACATTGGATATGAGTAGTGTAACACCCTAATTCCTTAACCATGGATAATCATCAAATATTATCATCATATTCATCATCATAATCATCATCATCATAAACCTATTAAAGACTAGGCAATAATAATAATAATAATGAGATAGGCCATTATTACATTCCACAATAAAATAATCAAGCTTATCGATAAATAATCATAACATAAATGGCCTTTAGGTATCCTAAATTCCTTAAGGCAACTGCATCTTGCCCGATCCTCTAAAACTTATCTTGAAACCTATATGGATAAACAAACTCGTGCTAAGCTATAAAGCTTAGTGGGGAACAAAACTCTATACATATAAATATAACCTCTTTTCTCAATTCATCACATTCATGTATAAAACTTTCTTCAATCACTCAGGATAACATAGGAGTCTATTATATGCTTCATTTCCTAAATAAGTTTCTTAGGAGAGTCTTCGACTTTACTAATGGGTATCATGTTTAGAATAATTATCGCGTTATGAAACTCATCTTATTCCTAAATGCTTAGCCATTCATCACTATCTCCATCATCTTACCCTTTTCCTTTCTTACCTTAGCATAAATCATGCATCTTATAATCCTTTTAATCAATATGTTATACATTATAGTTATTAATGGTATAAGATTTCCACTTATTGCATTAAATCACATTGTTCACCTAAAATAGGCATTCGACATTAATTTATAATATAAGGGTGTACTTAAGTCATATAGTATCTACAAGTAGTCCTGGTAGGCATAATTACTTCACATATATCATACAATTTTCATATGAGATTTACAAACTTTACATCCTTCATGTTATCTTAGCATGGTAACTTGATTCTCTTACAAGCATCATTTGATGTCATGCATTGCACTTGGTTAAATGAAGGTTATCATTAAGCATATAGGTGTGTGTAAACATTATATAAAAATAAACAGACTGACAGAGTTGCATGTGATCACAAAGAGCAAGCATTGCTTATCATGATTATAAAACAAAGTCTCGATATCACATGTATGCATTTATAAATGGAGTACATGAAACTTAGTGCACATGTTATAGTTCATATAACTTCTATTACAATATTGTACGTTTTAGGGTCCATATGATCTTTGTGGAATCCCATCGGTGGAACTAACTCACACTGGCACTCATACGGGAATCTTCCTTAATTAATGTGAGACATCTCAATCATGTAATACAAAGCATGACATTTCATTTAATAAAACAGTTCATAGTCGAAAAGAATTTAAGACAATCAACCAATAGATCATTCCTCATGCTTACATCACATAAATGGAGCAATCAATGCATGTTTTACTTTATCTTGTGTATGTTATATCATCTTTAATAGCTTGCCTAAGCACTATTTCAAAAGGTGGATAATGGAAGCAATGGATACCCGAAGGTATCAAACTATGGATATTCGGAGATATCAAACAATGGACCCGAACGGGGTCAAATAATGGTTCCAGCAAGGAACAAGCTATGGACCCAAACAGGGTCAATCAATGGTTCTATTAAGGAATAAGACCCAAATGGGGTCAACTATGGCAGCTTGACTGTATCCTTCTAAGCATACCTATCTAATCCATAACTGAACTAAGACCTGCAGGCTTAACCACTTAAGAATATCTTTAATTGAACATATCTTTCTTTACTTATCACATCATTTGGCTTAAAGCTACTTTTCATGAAAGAATGTATATCATTCTTATCATACATCAATGTTGAGCTTTAAGTTTCATTACACATGGATGCAAGTTATGTCATCACATAGTTGCATCAACATCATTCATACCTATCGTAGTGATTTATAGGATAATGTAACATAATAAAACATTACTTTCATCAATCTAACTCGTCATGCTTAGAATTATGGATGAAGCCAATAAAGACAATTATGAAAGTGAGGTTCTTGCAACTAAAAGATTCATAATATCATATGCATGTCCATATATATATGTGTGTGTCTATATAAAGGCAACTTGAATCATAGTAGTGCATACTCTTAGGGTATTCATAACTGGTCACATAAGGAATCAAACTACTTGTCATAGCATGGTTGACTCAATTATAAAATATTGACATACATAACTCATTGGTAATTCTCAATGACGTACCTTGTTGCAATTTGCCGTAATCAACTTTCACACCTCATCAAACTCACATCAAAACATGATTATTTTAAGCGATACTTATGCATTTACGATCCATATAGTAGTAACATGTGTAAGTTCTCCTATAGCTTAAAGGTCAACACTTTTTCATGTTTAATCCTTTGATTCACTTCAATGGTTTATCAGATTATAGACAATAAGTTGTATACCTTAATATAGTCATATATATACATATTTCAATCCTCTCACTTGTATTTTATACTTAGGTAAATTATGTGAGCTTATGTCATCTTAGTCATTAACACACTACAGATGCTCATGTGCTAATCATAATGTATTATAGGCATGAGAAAACAGGTGAGTAGGTTATTACACATTATGACTAATCATTAATTCCTCTCGTAACCTTGAGTAGAACAAACATCTACGGTTTTTTAATTTCATATAAAATGTGATGTGCCATTTATTTTTACTTGGACATGCAACTTTGCCACTATTCTCTTATTATCGTTTGGTTATATCATAGTATTTGGATAGAACCATTCCTTGACCTAGTGCATACCTTATATTGATTTTATAAGACACATTGAATAACATATCATTTAAGTTACTATATTGCCTCATCTTATCCTCATTTCGGTGCTCATTAGACCTTAAAATACCTTTTTGCAATATAATTCATATTAACATTGCCATGTGCAAGTCCCTCTAATTTAGAGTTCAAGTGAACCATCATTTCTTTACTTAATGTGTTAATTATTATAAAACTTGTGGAGGTTCCTTCAATTCAGTGATCATACTTTATGCACCTCACAAGTGTCTTTGGATAACTTATAGCTTAATTCACTCTTCTTCCTCTTATTATAGCATTGATGTCTTTTAATCTTCATAATAATTCATGTTGTATTTATGCCTTTCTAAAACGTATCTTTGTAGACTTTAGCATTAGAGAGACTTTCATAATATATTACTCTAATCAAGTAACATATCAAACTTCACTAAATAGCCATTTATCCTCAATCTTACTTATTACTAGTCAATTCACCTTAATCCTTGCTCTCTTAATAATTTATGGACCATATAATACGGTGTTCCATATCTAATTACATGGCTTAAATCTTAAGGTGAGAATATACTGTGGAGGGGAGAAAACATACTTAGGCGTGCCTTCAAGGAATGAAGTGCATAAGGGGTCGTGTATTCTCAAAAAGAAAGAGTGAATGGTCGTGTGATTTCATAAAGAAAATGATGAGTGGCCGTGTGTTTTGAAAGGGAACAAGTATACATGGCCGTGCATGGTGAAGAAGAAAACCACACATGCCCATGCATAGAGAAGAAGAAAACCACACATGGCCATGCATAAAAAAAGAAGAAAACCTAAGTGGCCATGCATGGTGATGAAGAAAGCCACACGTGGCCACACATAGGGAAGGAAAAAAACACAAGTGGTTGTGTGCAAGGAGAAGGGGAACATCATATGGCCATGCATTCCCATAAATAAAACATGCATGGCTGTGGGCTTTGACGAAGAACCACAGAAGAGACACACACATGGCTGTGTGTTTCTAAGAAGAAACACACATGTGGCCATGTGTTTCTAAGAAGAAACACTCATGTGGCCGTGTGTTTTCAAGAAGAAACACTCATCTAGCCGTGTGTTTCACAAAAGAAACACTCACGTGGCCGTGTGTTTCCCAAAAGAAACACTCACGTGGCTGTGTATGGGGGAATGACAGGAAACCCAGGAACCTCGATTGAGCAAATCATGAGTTTAAACCCTAGATCTCATAGCCCAACTTCCTTAAATGATCATCTAAGTTTTCAATCATTAAAACTCATCTTATTTACTATTTTGAATCTTTAATCTCCACTAAGAAAACACATATAGTAAATGAGAGAAAACATGTACAGTAACCCCTCATAAACAATTTTCCCATACCTGACATTGAAGCCTCCCTCACTCTACTTGATCTATCCCTTTCCTCATAAGTTCTTCCTTCTTCTTCACTTGATCTATCCACTTCTCTCTTTGATGTTAGCTCACAAACCCTAGCTCTCTTTCTCCAAACCGTAACCATAAAGAGAGAGAGAAAGAGAGAGAGATATCCCTCAAAATGCCCATCTCCATCTCTCCTAAAAACCCTAATTTATAGTGGGATAAATATCTCACCAAGGAAAATCCCCACTATACCCTTATACACAATTAACCCCTATTATTTCAATTTCTTTCAACTTAACCCCAAGTCTTTCTAATTCACTTTAATTATATCCTTTTCTCTAATTTAATTTAACTTAACTCATATACTTAAATGCTGAAATTACCAAAATATTCCTCTTAGGACTTAACCTTGATAATTGCAAAATAATCCAATTTTTCCTTAATTAACGATAGTCCTCATTAATTAGCAATAATCCGCTTAGGGTCATGATTGGGTCTTTACAAGTAGAGCTAGTAACTACATGAATTTATGTGGTCTAAGTACCCAGGTGCATACAGGTCCGAACTAGGTACCCTTATATAAAAAGGACCTTTACATTCCTTGTAAGCAATCCTAATCTTTCCCATAAAAAAAAAGCAACAATAGCATCAAAAGTAAAATGATGCCAATAAAAAAATTCAGGTAGCTTCTTTCCCTTGCCTATTGAAATATGTGTTGTGATGTCTATTCTGGTTTGGTAATTTATCTTTGAATAGTGATTTAATTTTGAACTAAGACATAAAAATTCTTGCATGCTTAAAATACTAAAGCCTTGTTGTTTTTGGTTTGAAAAGGGTGTTAAAGAGCCCATATTTTGATATGAAGTTATAGGAAACCATCTTGAATTTTGTTGTCTAATTTACCTTGCATTTTGATTTGTTTAAAGCTTTTAGGATTGGAATTTGTTTGAGGATGAAAAGATTTTTAATGGTATTGATTGTTTTGTTTAATTTTACACATTTTATTTAAAAATAACACCTAAAATATTTTCTACTTAATTAATTGGTTTTTTCTCATAAAATGGATCAATGTCTTATTTTTTTTCCAAAAATCACACAAAGAAATTTTATAAATATCCATAAGGGAACCAATGTTCTGAATTTAACCAATATCCTGATTTATGCATGTTTTACTTGTATTATTATTTTTCATGTCTTTATTTATTGTAAATAAATATTTTTATTCGAACAATAAGTTAAAAGCTCACTAAATAATTTATAAAAGTTTGATGGGATTTTTTCATAATAAAAGGACCAATGTCCTAATTTTTATCCATAAAATAACATGTAAATTAAGAATTTTTTGTTTATAAATACAAATTATTTTCTACCTTAAATTACTTAACGTGATTGCTTTTTCCAAAATCGTAAGGGATTAATTATCACATTTTTATCAAAAATACACCTAAAATACTGTTTTTTGTAAATACGTATGCATAGAATGATACACTCATCCAAATGAACTCAATTATTCCCCTAATTTTTGTATGAATTTACTTTTACATTTGTTCTTAAAAGCTTTACAACTTTCATGTACATGCTTTACAACTTTCAATGTACTTGAGTGTACCTTTATTTTTCTAGCATAATCATTCGTATGAGAAAAGAGATGAAATATATTAATTATTAAAATTCATTTATATAACATTAACCAAAGGTATAAATAGGAGTGAGGTCTCGAACTATCTCTGGTTTCGACCTTATAAGGTTAGAACTCATTTTCTAATATTTTATTGGGTGGCAACTCCATGATACCTACCTTGTGTGCCCAGTAGATTCCCTTATAGGTCAATCATTAGCAAATGAGTGGGGATACTTTGAGCCATTGAGATGACCTTCTTCTAAGGTTTGGTACATAAAGAGAGGCATATGGTATTTCTTAAGCTTCAAGCAAAAATCCATGAATGCATTAAGAATTTGTGTTAAATCTAGTTCCTAATTTTACATCCATAATTTGCTTTTCAAAAGATAAAAATTCTATTTTGGCCTTTAGCACACATACATAAAAATTACTCGGTATATATTTTACTTATGTGTTGGTTTGATAGGACTTTGTATTAACATGCCTACTCTTCTATTTTATTAATAAGAATGATTCCTTAATTTCTCTTGTTGAGATTAATCTAGTAGAGATGTGGTCTATTCAACTTATTTAAAGATGAGTATGATTAAAATTCAAAACATTTGATAATTTGTAATTATTTTAAATTTTAGATGCTTCGTGGTAGGTCACTTTTTTGCACACATCGTACATGTGGCACTTATAACATACAACTCACATACGTATTTATACATACATATATGAATTTTGCACACACCCTGTGCTTGCCTAATTTCTTACTCTTGATCCCTTAAGTAATTTCTTGCAAGGAAATAAGAAAGGAATTTGCATGCCAAAGTTGGTCATGTGATAACTTCAAGCATCGAATGGTTAAACCAGAAGGAAAATTCCCATGGGAGAGATCGATCTAATTCAAGTAAAAAGATTATTTCATAAAATAAGAACATTTGTGTGCCCTGAAGTTAGGGGTATTTACCAAAAGGTGGCCACCTTTTTTAGGCCTTTATTTATACCTTGGGAGAATACATACATGTACTTAAATAAGAATATGAACATTATGTGTGTACAGTTAGTGAATTGCTAGTTGGAGCATAGAGGTAATTATCTTAAAAGGAAAGGGAAAGTGGTAATTTTAAATTAAGTTATATATGTGATTAATTATGAGAAATATACAAATTAAGGGACTTAATTAAAAAGAGAAAGAGAAATTTTAGGGATAGAAACATGAAATTAGGGGAAAGAATGGATTTAAAAGCAATTACAAATAGGTCAAAATTGGAACCAATAGGAGCAAGACACCGATCCTCCCTAGATTCTTTTTGAGAATTGAATAAATTTTAAAGGAATAGAGAGATGGATGGGCAGTCACTTCAAAGAGATTAAGGCATTTATTTTCTCTCATTTAACCCTAAATAATCCCTAAAAATTTTAACCCCATTATTTGAAATGGAGAGAATTTAGAGGTTATCATTTTAGGATAACAACTCCCTTTCCTTTTCTTCTTTATTCCTTGTAATTTGATAGTCAAATGAAGAGAGTATATAAGTCTTTTATGCTAAAAATATATGAATTTATCCTATATAGAAGGGCAAACCAGCAAAGTTAAAGAAAATAAAGAAGGAAAAACTTGTACATGGTGTATCTCACTAAAGAGGTATGGGAACTTTTCATAATTATGATTATGTGTGCTTGAATTGATGACATGTGGAATGAATTATTAGGTTATATAATAATGTATTAACATATAATTTAAGCTTAAGGATGCTTAAGAACTGAAATAGGAAAGTTGTTTTTGAAATTGCAAAAATCTATCTTAGTGTTCAACTGACCAATTAAGAATTTTTCGATTATAACTTGAGTAATTCTAGTTGGACTGAAAACTAGACTCATAGACCTTGATTTAATATGAAGAATTCAAAAACTAGATCCCCTTGTATAGTGATAAAAATTAAGCTTGAATTTTGACTGTGTTTGCTACCCTATAATTGGGAGCTATCTATGATATTGATTAAATTTATAGAGCTTTATATGTCCAAATGGAGTGATTATTAGTGTTTTGGAAACTACATACATTTGGGAAAAACTTTTTAGAAGGACACTTTAGATAAAAATGTCATTTTGTTGGTTAAAAAGAGCATGCTAACTAAACCTCAAAATTTGCCTTTAGAATTTGTAGGTCAGAATGGAACTCACGATCAGCACTAATTTGGTAATAATGGTGAGCCAATCCCAAAGTGAAACTACACCTATCTCATAGTTAGCAATAAATAACTGGCCACAGTGACCCTCCTCTATTCCTTCCTAAGCATGATTTTTAGGTCTTAAATGATTACCAAAATTTGTCTAAACCTTCCTAAGCATCCATAGAGTACTCTAAACACAAAAATAAAGATAAATTGTGACACTAAACATGTGAAAATCATATTATCATATAAGAACAAAGTTAGAGCATATTGTGTATGTATGTTTACATAAGTAAAATTATATAGTAATAGTTGTTTAACATGTAATTGTAGGTATATAATGATAATAATATGCTGGGGTATTTTCTAATATCGACTTACAATTGTGATACTACCAACTTTGAGTGAAGAATGAAGACATCTCAAAAACTAATTTTAGAACCCTATATGGCCATTATGAATTTTTAGTTATGCCTTTTGGGTTAACTAGTGCTCCATGAGCTTTCGTAGATTGATGAATAGGGTATTTATACCCTATTTAGACTAGTTTTGTAGTAGTGTTTATTAATGATATACTGGTCTACTCTCAAAATGAAGTAGAACATGCAGAACATTTGAGAAATTTGTTATAGACTATGTGAGATAAATAGTTATATGCTAAGTTGAGCATATGTGATTTTTGGCTTAAGGAGGTTTCTTTCCTTGGACACATTATATCATCAAAAGGCATTAGGATGGATCTTAAAATGGTAGAAGCCATTGTCAATTAGAAGCCTCCTTGAAATGTATCAGAAATGAGGAGTTTTTTAGGTTTGTCTGGATATTATCACTACTTTTTGAAAGGATTTTTAGTCATCGCCTCACCACTTACTAAGCTACTTCATAAGGATGTTAAGTTTGAATGGATTGATAGATGTCAAACGAATTTTGAGCAACTAAAAAGGATGCTAATGAAAGCCTCGGTTCTTACTCTGCTGATATATTATAAAGAATATTCTATGTATAGTGATGCCCCTAGGAATAGGTTAGGCTATGTGTTGATGTAAGATGGTAAGGTTGTGGCATGTGCATCAAGATAATTAAAGCCTCACAAACAGAACTATTCCACACATGATTTGGAGTTGGTAGCTGTTATATTTGCTTTGAAAATATGGCAGCACTACATGTATGGAGAAAGATGCAAGATTTATACAGATCATAAAAGCCTCAAGTATTTACTTACACAGAAAGACCTTAACTTAAGATAGTGTATATGAGTGGAATTATTCAAAGACTATAACTGTATAATTGAGTATCACCAATGTAAAGCAAACGTGGTGGCCGATGCCTTGAGCTGAAAGATGGTTGCATCATAACTATAACAATAGTGTAAATAGAGATTTGCACCAGATGGAGTATTTATAGCTCAACTAAAAGCATCACTACAAGAAAATTGTAATTTAGCAACTGAAATTAGCAACGAAAAAAGTCAATTTTTCGTTGCTAATCAAAAATTGTAATGGAAATTAGCAATGGAAATTTCAGTTGCTAATTCGGCGGTTGCTATTTTTAGCAACGAAAATTGAATTTCTTTGCTAAATTCAACACTGCAAGATTCAGTGACTTGGTCAAATTTAGCAACGAAAAAATATATTCTGTTGCTATTTTTAGCAATGAAATTCATTTTCCGTTGCTAAATTCACCCATAAGTAAAAAAATTAATGGCGGTTCTATCCGTCGTCAATCCGTCGCTAAACATTATTACAGTTTTTTAATATCAAAAAACCATTATTATATGCTAGTCTAATTGGTATTATTCCCATTCCTATGGGTATGACTGAAATCCTATTGATTTACACATTGTTAACTTCCTAAAAATGTGTGACATAAGAAGGGGAGAATCATTCACATTGAAATTACAAATCATTCACATAAAAATCCTATATCAAAAATAAGCATTTAATTGTATGTCCCAATTTACTAAATTTCAGTGGATATGAAATTGAAATCATGCAATCAAAAACTTCTCAATAGCTGAACAGGAAATTATGCTACAACTTAATTCTCATGCCACTATTATTATATTCCCACCATTCCATCTATTTCTAGTTGAATCACTCTCTAGATTATCAAGTAAACTTAAACATCTATGCTGAATCACTCCTGGCAGACATATTGATACTGATAGCACTGACCTTGACTTTAATCTTGGCTATATTCTCATAAACATTTACAAAATAATATGAAAATTAGGGAGGGTTAAGTGGTCAATGGAAGATATAACCAGAAACAACAATAGGGTAAACAATAAAAAAACATATGTATACTAAAACATAGTACCTGCAAAGATTATGGCAGTAATGCACACTCAGATTCTTGTTGCTGTTCAAGTTATTATTGACATGAACATTGTGCTCTAGAGTCAGACAAATAGCAAGACAAGAATGGCTCAGAGCCAATGCCACTGCAAGTAAGAAGACAACAAAACTTGTAAGAACTCTCTTCATTTTTAGTTTGACTTTGTATGCAAATGGCTACTGGCATTGCTTATATAATAATTAAAATTGGGATATTGGTGCCATGTATTCTTCTTATTTTTTCGGGCATGCAATTCTGCAATCTTTAAAATGTATATTTTTTTCAGCAGGATTTCGAGTTACTCACCTACAGTGAAGGCCTTAACTGCATATGGTTAATAGACCCCATGGCAAAGTAAATTATATATATTATATTGTTTTTAAAGGTTAAATATATATTATTTAAAATTTATCATGCATCCAGTGATAAATCTCTTATGAGCCTATTTATCGGGTTGATAAGAGTCATGCATGTGAGGTGACCAGCTTAAATATCAATCTTAAAGTTATAAAAATGTGTCTGATTCGGTGGCATTTTGGCAACATTTTTAGATGAAATTGGTGAATTGAAAATATTATTAAGTAAGATATATATGTATTGAAATAATTATTGGATGTGATCAATTTATAAGCCAAAATTAGATGTCAAATTCAGTAGTTATTACTTACGAATTACCATCTCTAGGTACTCATAAGTCTATAATTGCATAAAAAAATGTGAGGAACCTGTCTAAATAAGCATTACTCTCTATATTTATATGTAGATAAGAAAATATAAATACATGAAGGAGGCCTATCGTAGTACTCAATAAGAGAAGATAGAGGTGTGTATTATCGAAAGAGACTATATGTGCTAGATAATAAAGAGTTAAAGAATATCTTACTATGAGAAACACATAACATAATTTTCACTATGCAACCCAGAGGTAATTAGATATATCAAGATTTGAAGTAGTTTTACTGGTGGCTGGGAATGAAAAGAGATGTGATTGAATATGTGTCTAAGTGCCTAACTTGCTAACAGTAGAAGGCTATACAGCTATTCCCTTTTGGGTTATTGAACCCTATTTCGATTCCATAATGGAAATCGAAGAATATTACCATGGATTTTGTTACAGGGTTACCTATTACTCAAAGAAAGCATGATACAGTATGGGTAACCATAGATAGGCTAAAAAAAGTGGCTCATTTCATAATAGTTCGATTGAATTACCCCTTGGACCATTTAGTTGAGTTGTATGTAAATGAAACTGTCCGATTCTATGGGATTCTTATGTCAGTAATTTTTTATCGGGACTTGAGATTCACATCTAAATTCTGGAAGAGTTTACAACAAGCCTTTGACATGATACTCCATTATAGTACAACATTTCATCCACAAATAGATGGTTAATTTGAAAAAGTTATTCAAGTGCTAGATGATATGATGAGAGGATATGCTTTAGATTTTCCTAAAAGTTATGATAGATATCTTACCCTAATGGAATTCGCCTACAATAATAATTATCAAGCTAGCATTTGTATGGCACCTTAGGAAGCTCTATATTGCAAGAAGTATAAAACTCCAATTTGTTAGATTGAGTTAACTAAGAAAAATTAATCGATCCTAGCATTGTTAAAGAAATTGAGGAAAAGGTGTAAATTATCAAGCAAAGATTAAAGGCCGCTAGTGATAGATATAAGTCATATGCAGATCTGAAGAGGAAAGATATTGAATATCAAATGGGAGATAAGGTGTTCTTAAAAGTGTTATCGTGGAGAAAATTATTATGATTTGGGAAGAAAAGGAAGTTTAGTCAAAGGTTAATTGGCCCATATAAAGTTGTAGAATAGGTATAGGTTGGCATTTCCTCCAGAATTTTGCATGATGTCTTTCATGTTTCCATGCTTTGAAGGTATCAATCAGATAAATCACACATAGTGCTCCTACATAAAATAAAAGAACAACCTGACAATTCCTATGATGAAAAATCAAAAGAAATCTTATCTAGGGAGCTTAGATAGCTATGCAACAAATAAATTCCCTTAGTTAAAGTGTTATGGTAGCATCAAGATATGGAAGAGGCCACATGGGAACCTAAATCAGTTATAAGAGCTTTAATACCCATAATTATTCAAACCAGGTATGAATTTTGAGGGCAAAATTCTTTTAAGGGGGAGAGAAAAGTGAGGCCCTTATTTATGTATTGGGAGAATGCATACATGTGCTTAAATAAGAATATGAACATTGTGCGTGTACAGTTAGTGAATTGCTAGTTCTGGTATAGAGGTAATTATCTCAAAATGAGAGGGGTAAAGTGGTCATTTTAAATTAAGTTATAATTGTGATTAATTATGGGAAAGATACAAATTAAGTGACTTAATTGAAAAGAGAAAGAGAAATTTTAGGGGTAGAAACATGAAATTAAGGGAAAGAATGGATTTAAAAGCAATTTTTGATAGGTCAAAATGGCAACCAATAGGAGCAAGACACCTATCCTCCCTATATTCTTTTTTAGAATTAAAGAAATCTAAAGGGATTTAGGAAGATAGATGGCCAACCACTTCAAAGAGATTAAGGCAGCCATTTTCTCTCATTTAACCCTAAATAACCCCTAAAAAGTTTAACCCTATTATTTGGAAGAAAGATAAATTAGAGGTTATAATTTTAGGGTAACAACTCCCTTTCCTCTTCTTCTTTATTCCATGTAATTTGATAGACAATTAAAAAGAGTATATGAGTTTTTTATGCTAATTTTTGAATTTATCCTATGTGGAAGGGCAAACCAACAAAGGTAGAGAAAAGGAAGGAGGAGAAGCTTAAAGAAGGTGTATCTCACTGACGAGGTATAAGAACTTTTCATAATTGTGATTGTGTGTGCTTGAATTGATGACAAAGGAATGACTTATTAGGTGTTTTAATAAGGTATTAACATAGAATTTATGATTAAGGATGCATAAGAACTGAAATAGGCAAGTTGACTTTGAAATTGCAAAAATTTATCTTAGGGTCTGACTAACAAATCTTTACTATTTTTATTATAACTCAAGCTACAAGAACTCAAATTTAGTAATTTTAGATGGATTGGAAACTACACTCATATACCTTGATTTCATTTGAAGAAGTCAAAAATTGAATCCCCTTACATAATGATGAAAATTGAGCATGAATTATCACTGTGTATGTTACCTTGTCATTAGGGCAATCTGTGCTTTTTATTAAATATCTACTTTTTTACATGTCTAAATAGAGTGTTTTTAATTTTTTGAAAACTAGAGATATAGGAGAACAACTTTTTTGAAGGCCACTTTAGCTATAAATGTCATTTTGTTTATTGAAAAAAGCATGCTAACTAAACCTGGAAATCTACCTTTAGAATTTTTAAGGTAGAATTGACCTCACGGTCAGCACCAATTTGGCAATGACCGTGAGCCAGTCCAGAAGCAAAACTACACCTATCGCATGGTTAACACTAAACAACTAACCACTAGCACTACAAGAAAATAGCAAAATAGCAACAGAAAAATAGCAACAGAATTCATTCCGTTGCTAATTTAGCAATGGAATACCAATTCCTTTGCTATTTACTAACGAAAAATCAATTCCGTTGCTAAAATTGGTTGAATTTTTAGGGATTTAGCAACGGAATACAAATAGGTTGTATTTCGTTGCTAAAAAGGGAGGGAGATTTTAGCGCCAAAATATAGCAACAAAAATTAACAATGGAATATAATTTCCATTGCTAATTATGGCAGCACTTGATAATGGGAAAAATTTGGGATGAAATTTAGCAACAAAATTTAAACTTCATTGCTATTTTACAATTGAATTATGCAAAGGCATTATTTTTAGCAACGAAAATATAGCAATGGAATTTAATTTTCGTTGCTAAAAGTAATACATTCTCATAATTCAACTATAAAATAGCAAAGAAATTTTTGTTGCTATTTTTAGCAACGAAAAATGAAATCCGTTGCTATTTTAGTAACGAAAATTAATTCCATTGCAAAAAATAATACCTTCACTTAATTCAACATAAAATAAAATTTCGTTGCTAAAATTAGCAATGAAATTTAAATTTCATTGCTATTTTTGCAACGAAAATTAATTTCATTGCAAAAAATAATACCTTCACTTAATTCAACATAACATAGCGACGGAATTTAAATTCCATTGCTAAAAGTAGCAACAGAATTTAAATTTCGTTGTTATTATTGCAAGGGAATTTAAATTTCGTTGCTAAAAAAATATTATATATAAGAAAAAACCCTATTTCTTTCATTTTTGTTCTTCTCTTCACGATCTAGCATTGTTCTTCTTCTCTCCACACTCAGCCATTTTATGTGATCATCCGTTCTTCCTCAGATCTGCCACTTTCCAATGACCGGTAAGTATTTTTATGCTTGATCTTTTGTGTTTCTTCGTTTCGTTGTCATTTTTCTTATTCTTTTCACTATTTGCCATGTTTCTTCTTCTCTTCATGTTATGCATTTTTCTCTTGTAGTTTGTTCTTCCTCATATCTACCATTTTTTGGTGATCGATAAGAATTTTTATGCTTGATTTTTTGTGTGTTTTCCTTCCGCTTTCATTTTTTTATTTTGTTCACGATCTGCCACTTTTCTTCTTGTCTTCACACACTGCATTTTCTCTTGTTGTTCAATAAGATCTGCTACTTTTCGGTGATCAGTAAGTCTTTGTCTGGGTGATCTTTTGTGTTTCTTTCATTTTCATTTTTCTTCTTTTCTTTTACTCTCTGCCATTTTCTATTCATTGGTCAGTGCTTTGTGGTCAGTTCTTACCATTCGATCTTCCCTAGATCTACCCCTTTCCCTTGATCAATAAATCTTTCTTCCTTCCTCTTTCATTTTTCATCTCTTCACCCTCTACTCTCTGCTATATATTTAATTTTAATTGCTAGAATCCAGATCTACCTCTTTCTTGCTTATTTTTAGAATCCAAAATTTCTTGCTTATATAAGATTTGATGTAATAAGGTAGATATGGAATAGTTCTAGCTGGAAAATAGCAATGACACTGTGTGAAAAATATTTACCTTTTAAATATTTTTTACTTCTTTTACTGCATATTAGAAAAAATATCTTTAAATATTATTATAATTAAAATAGGTACTAACAGTACTTTCCGAACATTTTATGGCTTCATGCATATTGGGTATTGACAAAGATTGTGTTTTGTGATATGAAAATGTCCATAGTTTTGGTATATAAAAGATAGTGGTTAGGATTTTCCATAGATTTAATTAAAAATAATAAATAATTAATAATTATATTTAAATTTATTACTAAATTATTTGATTAAGATATGGATTCCTTTTACTTGAACTAGGAAAAGAAAATAATTTATATGAGTGAAAACAAGAAAAGACCAAATGTCTTTGAAAAATCCTAAAAACTTTAAACTACAATATGACAACCTAAACATTATTTTTTAGGCCTAGAAAATACTATTACAAGAGCAAAGCTCAGTAACAAATGACCGTCTTGGAATGAGTTTTCTGAAAACATATTATAATAAGAAATCTGACACTTGTAGCGAAAGTTATGACCAAAATAGTCTGTACAGTAAAAAAAAATCCATATAGGCTTTATATTAGATTTCTTCTCAAATTCTAATTTAATTTAAGGTTTTTATTATCTATATTTCTAGTGATTAATTGTTGGTAATTGTTGATTTTATCCATAATCTATTGAATTATATGTGTTTGTTGCTTATTTACATATGTTTGGTGGTTTTGTTAGCTTTTTTTGTGCTTTAATTTGTATGAACAACTAGTGTATGTCATATGTTTGATCAAATGCCTGAATCAATTTCCATCTACCATAATTTGTTTTTTCATACATGTATAAAGAAATAAAAAGATTATGAGATCTTATGAAATCAATAATTAAGCAGTAATAAAACATACCCAATGCAATTATCAACAAGTTTGCAAAATATTCCAATTAATTTACACCATTTAAACCCTGATTTAAGAGCAAGATTAGACACTAATCAAATAATAACATTAAGATTAAATCTTAATCCCTAATTCTGTAGTATATTTTTTATCACCAAAACCTAACAAAATACAAATATTATACATCAAGTTGTGACTCTCTCTCTATCTCTCTCTCTCTATGTGTGTGTTTTTTCTTTCGTGTGTATTTTTATATATAGTTAGGGAGTGTCATTTTTGCATAGATAGTTTTTGCTTTAGAAGAATATTAATTTTTCAAAGCTGATTTGGCATGTTAAATTACTAGAAAGGATGACTAACAAATTATATGGCACGCTATGTTTCTTTTTATTTTTATTTTTTTAATAATCGTTTGTTGTGTTGTGTTTGATTTATTTTTTGACACACACATTTATATATGTCAACAAACTATAGATCAATCAATTTAGATATAAATCTTTTCAAACCAAATATAGCTGTAATAAAATCACTTAGGCACCAATTAAGTAGTAATAAAGATGATAATGGAAGATTGGTCAAAACAATTTTATTGCTTAATTTAATAGATTTTTCTAATTTAGACTCAAATTTGTAAGTGATTAAACTAATGAATGAATGATAGGAGCTTGAAAAGCTCATAAATATTGTGTGTTAATGTGTGGTTTTGTCTAGTATTGTGTTTATTATTTTGGTATTTATCTATATTTTGTTGCTTTTATGTGTTTTTTTTGTGTGTGTAGTTGTTTATTTTTTTTAGGAGAAGGGAATGATTTAAAGTTTAAAGGAGTTAAGTGGAGGAAAGAAATCCATATGAGCTACATTGAAGATGTCGCGAGCGCGACAAGGGGGAGAGATCGTGACAGCATGAAGGGCAGAGAGCCAGGCCAATCAAGCATAGCGTGCCATGTCACGAGGGCGACAAAGCAAGACTAGCTCGCGACAGCCAGCGGAGCCAGCCAAGCAGAGGCGTGTCTTGTCGCGAGCGCGACAGGAGTCGCGAGGTCGCGACAAAGTGCGGATGGGCAGTTAGAATTCTGAAGTGATGCAATCTTTCATGAACAAATACAACTTTTGTGAAAAGATATCTTGAAGGGACATAACTTTTAGAGAGGCATATATATGCCAAGTGGACAGAATTTTAAAAGAGGAGAGAATTTTGATAATTTGATTTTGTGATCCTAAGAACAATTTAATTTTCTTCTAGTACTTTAGTTTTTATTTTCATGTTTTGAAGAGGAGACAAGAAGCAAGGGAGAAGAAATCTTGTTTGAAAGGAAAAGGGTTGAGAGATCCCCTTCTTCTTATTCTTATGTTTTATTATTCTTCCTTGTAATCTTTACATGAATATTATGTTTGCATTTGATTATATGTGAACAAATTTCTATTTCCATTTACAATATTGATCTTTGATTGTAGTATTTTCTATTAAAAGTTTATTGGTATCATTATAAGTTAAGGAAGACGACCTTCAATGTGCAATTCCTTTTCTGAAAATTAACAAAATGGTTATAAATAAGAGAGTTAGCGAGAGCAACATCTTATTGAAAGTTAATAGAAAATTCATTATTGAAGCATAGTTAGAGAGATCACATGTGGAGATAATTGCTATAGATTGGTAGATAATCTTAAAATGTGTAATTAAAAATCCACTAGTTCATTAACGAGAGTTGAGAATTAGTACTTTAATTGCATGTCTTAGGCAATCTAATTCACGTTGAGATAGTGGTTTAGAAGTTTATTCCAACTTGGCTTACTAACAAGATTAAAAACTACAATTAAAATGAGGGTATCAAATGCATGATTATTTAATTTCATAATATTTATTGTCTTCTTGATTATACTATCTAGGATTTAATTAATTTATGCAATAGAGTAATTAGAATTAACTTCCATTTTTGAACATCGTAAACAAGATTGAAATTGAGTAGTAATAGTGAGTGATTGAAATCAACATTTCCTCGTGGGATCGATTTCTGAAGTACTATAACCAGTACACCATATACTTGCGGTATTTAAGCTTTTAGAAAAAGTGATACCAATGAATATCATGAAAATTAGCTTAATTTACACACAATCAGTTCTAAGTGGTATAATGTAAACCTGATGTGAAATCTACCAAACTAGACAATTGGTATAAAAGTATAAAATCCAAATTTAATTATTGATTCTTTCTATACAAAGGATTTCATAAGATCTCATAATCTTGAACAATAAAAATACATATGAAATTACCATATTTGAATACATGTATACATTGATAACCCTTTCATAGTTATTTAACCCATAAATCTAATTATAAAATTACCTTATTTGAATACATGTATACATTGATAACCCTTTCATATTTATTTAACCCATAAATCTAATTATGAAATTACCTTATTTGAATAATAGTTATGCAAGCATGAGTAATGTTGATAGATCTTGGATTTATAGGCGATTAATCCCAAATGGTTTCATTAATATTGAGTTTGTTGAGGGAGTTCAATCATTCATTGAATATGCAAGTTTGCAAAATACATATATGGATGGTCCAAAAATCAGATGTCTATATAAAAAGTGCAAACATATTCATTTTCTCCATATTGATGAAGTGTACCCATCTCAACTTGTAGGATCTTCAGGTTTAGGTTTGTATTCAGATCCTCAACAGCCATATCAAGTATCACTTTCACCTACTACAAACCCCAATGGCTCTCCTAATCTACCAAGTGATTTAGCATCCAACAATCTAAATATATCAGCACAAGCTACTCCTGCACTACATTTTTTTATCTATACCAATAAATGAACCGACAGTAGATGCTGAGGATGAAAAAGAAGGCTTCCAGCCTAGTGCGAAGGGAGATAATGGAAGAATTTACATTAAGATTATCAATGATATGTGAGTATTGATCTAATTTTGTATTAGAAGATAACATTAGTTTATATATGTTGCTATGGATATCTAATTTAAAATTGATCTAATTTTGTTCATATTAACAGGTTTATTCCATCAGGTATTTACTCAAGAAAGATTAAATCCAAGTTCAAAGAGAGGATAGAAATTGAGGGTTATGTATGGAAGAATCTTTCTCTTAAGATAAAGGATTTTTACTACCAAGAGTTTGAGGTAAACAAACAAATTGCATTATTTTTTATGAAATAGCTGATTTCATACATTAATGGCATATCTATTGTATTTTACATTAATTAAATTATGTTCTTTTCCAGAAAGAATTTTTTTTGGGATTCAAAATTTAATGGTGTCATTTATCAAGTTTGGGAAAAGCATGCTCGTCAACGATATAAAGAATTTGTTGCTAAATTACACAAGAGTGGTGAACAACCTTCTTTTATTTCTAAAGAAATATGGGGTCATTGGCAAGAATACTAGGCATATCACCTGAAGCAATTGCCATTTAAGAGAGAAATTCTTCAAATAGATGGAGAGAGTTTAGCGGTGCATACTGGAGAAACTTTGAGCCATCATGAGCATACAGATAAACATGTAAGTATTTGAATTTTAGGAAAATATTTTTTATTTATGTATTAATTTTACCCATTTACACTTCAATTTAATTCAATGTATGAACTTAGAATAATGTTTGATACTATTGGATAATGATGGTTTAATATATGTCTATTTCTATGTCACATGAGATAATGATAATGTTTGATAATGATAATGATAATGTTGGACAATGATAATGTTTGATAATGTTGGACAATGATAATAATGTTTGATAATGTTGGACAATGATAATGTTTGATAATGTTGGACAATGATAATGTTGGATAATGATAATGTTTGATAACTTTTGGATAATGATAATGTTTGATATTGTTGGATAATAATGCATTTTTTAGATAAATTTTTCATTTCATAGGAGGTAAATGTCATAAAATTAAAGGAAATTCTGCTAAATTTTTTATAAACTTGAGTTTAATTGGTTATGCAGGAAAAGTCCATGGGTAAGAGGCCTACATATCCTAAAGTATTTATGTACACCCATTCAGAAAAGCATGATAGTCAGAAATTTATTAATTCCCATTGCAGAAAACTCAATGTACGTTAATTTTATCGTTGTTTATTAATTATTTATTGAAATATAATTAATTCATTGAAACTATTGTAATTATAGGAGCAATTACAAGAGACTCTCACTCAACAGCGACAAAACTCTGAAAATGTAGATGAGAGTCGGATATTCCTTGATGTAGTTGGTGGTAAGAATAATCGAGGAAGGATTTTTAGCTTAGGATCTATTGCAAATACATCCCATCCGCATTCCTTTGCATCATCCACAGCTGCTTGTAGTAGGCATTTTGAACCTTCTGAGAGAGTCATTCAGCTAGAGAATACCATCAGTATGTTGCTCGATATTGTAATCCAACTAAAGAATAAGATGAAAGAGATGAAAACCAAGGGCAATACCTCTCAACAGCCGGAACGTCCTCCTTCACCAACTACTTAGTTTATCTTTGTAATATTTAGGTATTGGTACTAATTTTGAGTTGTGTTTCTATATATTGGTTTCTATAAATTCTACTGTACTAGTTAGGTATCGATACTGATTTTATACTATGTTTCTATGGATTCTTACTTTATAGTAGACTATATTTTAAGAATTTTTATAGTCGTACATTATAATCAAATAAATTGCATTATATTTATTTTATGACTAATCAACTTAGATTGAAATTAAAATCTTATTCATATCCTAAAAATTTTGATAATTTCAATGGTTAAATTTAGTAATGACAATTATCAATGGCTAAATCTTATTTATGTATCATTGCGAATTTTGACTTTTGGTTGCTAAAATTAGCAACAAAATTGACTTTTCCATTGCTAATTTTAGCAACAAAATAGTCTTTCCATTGCTAAATTAGCAACAAAATTGACTATTTTGTTGATAATTTTAGCAACGAAACAGTCTTTCTATTGCTAAATTAGCAGCGAAGTTTCAATTTTTATTGCTAAAATTAGCAACGAAATTTCATTTTCTGTTGCTAAAATTAGCAACGAAATCATTTTCCATTGCTAAAAATTACCAATTCACCGGAAATGAGTTGGTTGAATTTTGTTTAGCAACGGAATTTCATTTTCTGTTGCTAAAATTATCAACATAATCATTTTCCATTGTTAAAAATTACCAATTCACCGAAAATGAGTTGGTTGAATTTAGCAACAAAATTCATTTTTCGTTGCTAAAAATAACAACTGCCGAATTAGCAACTGAAATTTTCGTTGCTAATATCCATTACTATTTTTTTATTAGTAATGGAAAATTGATATTTTCAGTTGCAAAATTGCATTTTTCTTGTAGTGGAGGACCCTTATCTGTTCCTTCTTAAACTTGATTTTTAGGTCTTAAATGATTACCAAAGTTTGTCTAAACCTTCCCAAGCATCCATAGAGCATTATAAACACAAAAATAAAGATAAATTATGACCCTAAATATGGGAAAACCATTTGGTCATATAAGAACAAAGCTAGCATATATTGTGTATGTATGTTTACACAAGTAAAATTATATAGTAATAGTTGTTCAACATGTAATTGTAAGCATATAATGATAATCATATTACATTATTATAATTATTTTGAATATTTGCTTGTGATATTATGCAACATGACGAAGTAATATGAAAAATTGATATCATGTTTGCATTAGAACTTGGTCGTGGATAGATAGGCATGCTTATAGGGTTATAAATATAGCTACTACAATTTTGACCCTATTTGGATCCATAGTTTATCCCCATTTAGGACAGCAGTCTTAACCCTATTTTGGTCCATAGGATTAATACCTTCAGGTATCCACAGGATTAGTACCTTTGGATATTCACATGATTGATGCCTATGGCTATCCACATCACCTGTTATCCACACCCACAGAGCTTAGGTAGGCATTCACAAGAAATAAATGACCTGTTAAGGAAAATACTAAATAGTAATGTGTTACACATGATTTTACTTGCATTATAAGTAATATAGTAGAATATTTTTCCTTATTATTAATCAGAAATGAAATCAATTGCATCTTTGTATTCTTGCTTACTTGTGTGCTTGGGAATGAACATTATGAGTGGTTGTTCACATAGTGATTGCTCCCCACTAAGCTGTTTAGCTTAGCACGGGTTTTATCCCTAACTCTCAAGAGGCAAGATCTGCAATGACAAGGCTAACACTAGGAAAAGTCAAAGTATGAAGATGCTATTTTTTTTGTTTTTACCTTTTTATATTTCCATTTTTTACTATGTAAAGCATAATATAACAAACAGTTAGAAGGTTAAAACATCAACAAGCTAATCGTAAATACCAGTTAGAAGGTTAAAATATCGATAAGCTGACGATAACTACTCAACTGATCCAGAGTTAAAATATCGACAAGCTGACAGTAACTACTCAATTAATCAAGGGTAAAAATGTCAACAAGTTAACGGTAAATGCCCGACAAAGGATTAAAATATTGATAAGTTGATGGTAATCATTCAAATAAGTGTTAAAATGTCAACTAACTGACAGTAACTACTCTATATATCAAGGGTTAAAATATTGACAAACTGATAGTAAATACCTGATAGAGGGTTAAAACATCAACAAGCTATTGGTAATCACCCAACTAAGAGTTAAAACATCGACCAGTTAAAAATAACTACCTAGTTGATCAAGGGTTAAAACATCGATAAGCTGACGATAAATACTGAATAGAGGGTTAAAACATTAACAAGCTGATGGTAACTATCCAACCAAGAGTTAAAATGTCAAAAAGCTGACGGTAACTACTCAACCAAACAAGAGTTAAAATGTCGACAAGCTAACAGTAATTACTTAATCTAAGGTTTAAACATTGGCAGGCTAATGGTAACTACCCAACTAGAGATTATCCAAGGGGCATATGTTCAACATAACTTAAATCTCGCCACCATAGGTACGCATCTTTTATCCTTTATTCTAATTTTAACTCACTTAGGAACTAGTGCTTTAAGTTTCCCAAAATTAGGGGCAACTATAGATATTAAATCCTGAGGCGGCTCCTGATCAGAGTTACCTAATGAGAAACTAGTTTCTCATAAATGGACAAAGAGTGAAAGTGCTAGGCTTTCCTACATTTTTAATATTCTTAAAATATTTTTTTCAGGCTTCACCCCTTTATATCTTTCAAAAAAGCCCAAAATGAGAAAAATGATTTTAAAAAACATAAAGTAGTGTAGAGTATTATAGCCTTATCTAAATTATTTAAAATCCGCTTGAATCTCAAGATATAGATTTAAAACTTTGATGAAGAAATCTAAGCCCAATTAAGTCCTTAAGATTCTCAAAATTAGGCTTGAACATAAATGAACCAAATATGTCCCTATGCCTTGCAAATTTATAGAATTTCGAGAATAACTCCCACTACAGAGCTTATATTGATATGAATCTAATTTTAAAAGAAACTAAAATGATTTTTGAGAAACTTTAATGAATATAGCATGACATAATTCTGAACCCATTATTCCAGAACATTAATTCTATCCCTAAGAGATTTCATCAATATTTTAGTCATAAATCACAATCTAAAAATCCAAATTGAGTGATTTTAATTCATTGTAAAGATAAGAAAAAGGGGAACAAATGTATAGAAGACACTTTATCAAAAAAAAAAAGGCATCTTGTAAGCTTAAAAATGGTAAAATATTTTGGATTAGAGGTTAAATGGCTAAGAAAAAGGAGGACAAAAATCACAAGTCAATGGAAAAGTTAAAGGCCATGAGTCATTGTTAACTTACAGACCAGGTCTATGAGTGAAACCCTTAAGTCACTCTTAGAGTATATTTTGAACCTGGAAACATAGGAAAAAAACCCCTTGATCTGATTCCATTTTGAGATACTTATTTTGGGTTTTTTAACAACCTAAAAGGTTTTTTTCTCTCCTCTCTCCCTAATCTTCATCTTGTTCCTTTTCTTCTTCCTTTTCTCTCTTCCATTTCCATGAAAAATCAAAAATATTAACTTAATTTTGAGAATTAATTTATTATATTAGTTAATATATTAATTTATTTTATTATGTTAATTAATATTTAGCTCTATTACTTATTTTTTAAGTGTTTTATTGTTAATATGTAAATTTTTTATTTAATTTCACTATTTAATATGTAAATTCTACAAATATATCCCTATGCCTAGCCAATTTGTAGAATTTCGAGAATAACTCCCACTATATAGCTTATATTGATATGAATCTAATTTTAATAGAAACTAAAATCATTTTTTAGAAACTTTAATGAATATAGCATGACATAATTCTGAACCCATTATTCCAGAACATTAATTATGTCCCTAAAAATTTCCTAAGAGCTTTCATCAATATTATAGTCATAAATCCCAATCTAAAAATCCAAATTGAGTGATTTTAATTCATTGTAAAGATAAGAAAAAGGGGAATAAAAGTTTTGAAGACACTTTATAAAAAAATGGCATCTTTTAAGCCTGAAAATGGTAAAATATTTTGGATTAGAGGTTAATTGGCTAAGAAAAAGGAGGACAAAAATCACAAGTCAATGGAAAAGTTAAAGGCCATGAGTCATTATTAACTTACGGACCAAGTCTATTAGTGAAACCCTTGAGTCACTCCTAGAGTATATTTTGAACCTGAAAACATGGGAAAAATCCCCTTGATCTGATTCCATTTTGAGATACTTATTTTCGATTTTCTAACAACCTAAAAGGCTTTTTTTCTCTCCCCTCTCCCTAATCTTCATCTTCTTCCATTTCTTCTTCCTTTTCTCTCTTCCATTTCCATGAAAAATAAAAAATATTAACTTAATTTTGAGAATTAATTTATTATATTAGTTAATATATTAATTGCATTTATTATGTTAATTAGTATTTAGCTCTATTACTTATTGTTTAAGTGTTTTATTGTTAATATGTAAAATTTTATTTAATTTAATTATTTAATATGTAAATTTTGTAAATATGTCCCTATGCTTGGCCAATTTGTAGAATTTTGGGAATAACTCCCACTACAGAGCTTATGTTGATGTGAATCTAATTTTAATAGAAACTAAACTCATTTTTTAGAAACTTTAATGAATATAGCATGACATAATTCGAAACCTATTATTCCAGAACATTAATTCTGTCCTTAAAAATTCCCTAAGGGCTTTCATCAATATTTTAGTCATAAATCCCAATCTAAAAATCCAAATTTAGTGATTTTAATTCATTGTAAAGATAAGAAAAGGGGAACAAATGTTTAGAAGACACTTTATCAAAAAAATGGCATCTTCAAAGCTTGAAAATGGTAAAATATTTTGGATTAGAGGTTAATTGGCTAAGAAAAAAGGAGAACAAAAATTACAAGCCAATGGAAAAGTTAAAGGCCATAAGTCATTGTTGACTTATGGACCAGGTCTGTGAGTGAAACCCTTGAGTCACTCCTAGAGTATACTTTGAACTTGGAAACATGGGAAAAACTCCACTTGATCTGATTCCATTTTGAGATACTTATTTTGGGTTTTTTTAACAACCCAAAAGGCTTTTTTCTCTCCTCTCTCCCTAATCTTCATCTTGTTCCTTTTCTTCTTCCTTTTCTCTCTTTCATTTCCATGAAAAATTAACAATATAAACTTAATTTTGAGAATTAATTTATTATATTAGTTAATATATTAATTGCTTTTGTTATGTTAATTAATATTTAGCTCTATTACTTATTGTTTAAGTGGTTTATTGTTAATATGTAAATTTTTTATTTAATTTCCTTATTTAATATGTAAATTCTACAAATATGTCCCTATGCCTGGCCAATTTGTAGAATTTCGGGAATAACTCCCACTATAGAGCTTATATTGATGCAAATCTAATTTTAATAGAAACTAAAATCATTTTTGAGAAACTTTAATGAATATAGCATGACATAATTCGGAACCTATTATTCCAGAAGATTAATTCTGTCCCTAAAAATTTCCTAAAAGCTTTCATCAATATTTTAGTCATAAATCCCAATCTAAAAATCTAAATTGAGTGATTTTAATTCATTGTAAATATAAGAAAAAGGGGGAACAAATGTCTAGAAGATACTTTCTCAAAAAAATTGGCATCTTTTAAGCCTGAAAATGGTAACTTATTTTGGATTAGAGGTTAATTAGTTAAGAAAAATGAGGAGAAAAATCACAAGTCAATGGAAAAGTTAAAGGCCATGAGTCATTGTTGACTTACGGACCAGGTCTATAAGTGAAACCCTTGAGTCACTCCTAGAGTATACTTTGAACTTGGAAACATGGGAAAAAGTCTCCTTAATCTGATTCCATTTTGAGATACTTATTTTGGTTTTTTAACCAACCTAAAAGGCTTTTTTCTCTCCTCTCTCCCTAATCTTCATCTTGTTCCTTTTCTTGTTCCTTTTTTCTCTTCCATTTCCATGAAAAATAAAAAATATTAACTTAATTTTTAGAATTAATTTATTATATTAGTTAATATATTGATTGCTTTTATTATGTTAATTAATATTTAGCTCTATTAGTTATTGTTTAACTGTTTTATTGTTAAAATGTAATTTTTTTATTTAATTTAATTATTTACTATTTAATTGGTTAGTTTGTTAATTTGTTAATTATATTAGTTTAATTAAATTATTTATTTATTTGATTATCCTTTTTATAATATATTTTAATTAGTATTATATTATATATGTTATTTATAGTTTTTTTTGTAGGTTTTTAGGCCAAAACATTTTTTCCTTAGTTCCTGAATAAATTGTTTTTTCAGGTCCTTTAGTGATGCTCACTTGTTCTTATAGCTAAAAAGTTTTCCTTTAAATTCAGGTTGTTGCTGCTGTGAACCTTTAGCGACAGGAGTTTATAGCGAAGGTCAAAAACTCCCATCATTAAAGGTTTTTTTCACACCACCTCCTCCCGTCACCCATGCCTCACATCCTTCCTTATTTTTTCCTCTATTCTTTTTGTGCCTTATGGCACTGTTCTTTAGCCTTTTGGTTTCTTTTTTTCACCATTTCATATATATATATATATATATATATATATATATATAAGTGTGTGTGTGTGTATTGTATTATTTTTAATATATTACCTTATTTATTCTTTTAATTTTCCTAGCATATTAATTTGTTAGCCATTATTTGTTGTTTTTGTTGGTTAATTACAATAATTCCATAATTTATTTATTAATATTGTATTTTTTTCAAATTTTATTGTACTATATTTTTTGTAATTTTATGAATATTATTTTGTAATTTATCAATAATATGTTATCAATATTCTTTTGGTATATTTAATGTTATTTTGCTAATTACTTGTTTTTATTGGCATATTTTTTCCTTTATTCTTTTTGTGCCTTATGGCACTGTTCTTTATAGGGATGAGCAAAAAAAAACCAAAAATATGATTAACCGTAAAATCGGTCCGAAATCAAATTGATTTTTATGGTTAACCAATTCGATGGACTCGGTTGCGTTTTTTAATTTTATATTTTTGGTTAATGGTTACGGTTTAGATTTTTAGGTATCAGTTAACCAGATCATATATATATATATATATATATATATTATTTTTATATCTTCAATTATTTCTAATTTACATAAAATAATATTTTAAAATATATTTAAATTATATTTTTATTTTTATACATTAATTTATATTATGTCATTATCTTTAATTATATAGTAATATTTATATATAGTATCCGATTAAATTTTATATATATTATTTTTTATCATATATTGGTGCTCATATTTTACTTAATAGCATGTAATTATATTTTCTTATATTTGAGAGTTTATGTTATAACATTTAATATTATTCAAAATTTTATTTAACTTCAAATCAAACATATTATAATTTCCAACAAATATCAAATCTATTTTATAATATCAGCTATTAATCTATATAACATGAATTTTGACTAGTAAATTATGTTTATTTCGTAATATTTATATTAAATTACTTTACATATTTGAAATTTAATTGAACTTTGTCTAATTTTTTTAATAATTTTATATTATAAATTTTAATTGTTAACCGAAAAATATTGGTTAACCAAATCAAAAAATCGAAACCGATTGACTGGTTAACCGAATGTAACGGACTAGTTAATGGTTAGTGATTTTAAAAAATCGATATTAATGAACTGGTTAATTTTTTTGCTAATGGATTGGTTAACTGGTTCATGCTCATCCATAGTTCTTTAGCCTTTTGGTTTCTTTTTTATTCACCATTTCACACACACACGCACACACGCGCACACACACACACACACACACACACACACACACATATATATATATATATGGTTTATTAATTTATATTATCATTTCTTTTATTATTTCTATATACATATTGTTATATATATGTGTATTGTATTATTTTTAATATATTAGCTTATTTATTCTATTAAATTTCCTAGCATATTAATTTGTTAGCCATTATTTGTTATTTTTGTTGGTTAATTAGAATAATTTCATACTTTATTTATGTGTTAATATTGTATTTTTTCATATTTTATTGTACTATATTTTTTGTAATTTTAATAATATTATTTTGTAATTTATCAATAATATGTTATCAATATTCTTTTGGTATATTTAATGTTGTTTTGCTCATTACTTGTTTTTATTAGCTTAATTAAATTTATAATTTAATTATCAAATAGCTTGTTGGCATATTTGTGCAATGTTCAATTTATTTAATTCAAGTCATATTTTTATTCTTACTTTCCATGAGAATATTTATAATAATAATTATTATTAATATTATCATTAATGTTATGTTATTATTATTATTTATTAATTTTTACTATTATGTCATGATTATTGATATTGCATTAATATGATTATTGCTATTATTGATGTTTTATCAATATTAGTATTTTTATCATTAGTTTTTTTTAATATTGTTAATTCTTTTATTATTATTATTATTATTATTATTTTGTGTTAATTTTATTATTGTAAATATTGTTATTATCAATATATTTATTGTTATAATGATAATATTTGTAATTATTATTTAATATTATTATTTACTTTCATTGCCATTTTTTTATCATTATGCATTAATTACCTTTTCATGTCATTTTTTTATATGTGTAACTCCCTTCCGAGCTAGAACAGAGGATAAGGCGAATTAGATTAGTATAGGACTTATTTTCCTATTTATCATCATTTTAAGGCTATATTTAATTTTCCTTTTACTTTTCACAAATATGTAATAGCCAGTAAAAAATAGTTTTTTACGCACTTTAATTGAAAATAACACCTAAAATATTTTTTTAATTAATTAATTGAATTTTTCTCATAAAATGGACCAATATCCTTTTTTTATTCCAAAAATCATACAAAGGAATTTTATAAATATGAATGAGGGAGCTAATGTCCTATTTTAATCAATATCTTGATTTATGTATGTTTTACTTGTATTATTATTTTTTTATGTCTTTATTTATTGTAAATAAATATTTTTATTTGAATGATAAGTTAAAAACTCACTAAATGATTTATACAAGTTTGAGTGGGATTTTTCCATAATAAATGATAAATGTCCCCATTTATACCTACAAAATAACATGTAAATTAAAGATTTTTTTTTTATAAATACAAATGATTTTCTACCTTAAAATTACTTATGGTGATTTTTTTTTCCAAAGTCACGATGGATCAATTCTCCCATGTTTGTCCAAAATACACCCAAAATGCTTCCTTTTTTTATAAATACGCATACGTCTTCATCCAAGTGGGTTTAATTAATTTTCCAATTTATGTATGATTTTATCTTTACTTTGTACTTACATTAATGTTTTGTATGCCATGTCTTACAAGATTTTCATACATGCTTTATAGCTTTACAATGTGCTTAAGTGCCCTTTTATTTTTTCTATGCATAATATCTCGTATGAGAAAAGAGATAAAATAAATTAATCATTAAAACTCATTTATATAATATTAACCAAAGGTATAAATAGGAGTGAAGTCTGAACTATCTTTGGTTTTGCCTTCATAAGATTAGAACTTATTTTTTAATATTTTATTGGATGACGACTCCATGATACCTACCTTATGATGCCCAACATATACCCTTGTAGGTTGATCACAAGCAAATGAATAGGGATACCCCTAGATGCTATCTCATACCTTTTTAATGCTTGAGGCATTTGTAGATTTGGTTGAATGCCTATTCATTACGTAGTTATTGGCCTTCACAAGTTAAATAAATCTTGATCCAATCTTGTGTCCTAAAAGCGAGCTTTCGAGAGCAAGGCAGCTGCCTATGAGGTTCAGTGTGCATCACAAATGCCTACAGGCATTTGATTTATTCTTGAAAATCCACCATTGGGACTCAAAATTAGATTAAGAATCTTTGAACTTGTAAAAACTAATCACTTCACAATAGATAAAGATTCAACATGATAGGTGATGCCTCGAGCCTTTAAAAGGTATGATATAGCATCTTGAGGTATCCTTATCTATTTACTAATAACTAATTTATGAGATGTCTGGTGAACATCATAAGGTATGCACTTTTAGCTATCACCACTTAATAAAATATTGGGAAAGTAATGTTTTGAACCTTATAATACCGAAACTAGAGAGAGTCTAGATTTCATCCCTACTTACATTACTTGGTTGATGGTTACTATAAACAAAGGCTTATGACCAATTATGCTAGCTCTTTTCTCATCCATTATGGTGAATAAAATAAAAAATAAACACGTCATCATGCAAAAAAATATGTAAACCATACAGAAAATGCGAGAATTTTTAAGGATATTGGTCCCGGTATGTGTGAAAGGGGAATTATGGCTAATTAATTTTAATTTATAGCTTCAAGTAAAAAAAATTATACATGCCAAAAATGAGAATAAAAGTATTAATACACATAAATCGAGGTATTCATTTAATCTAAAAACATTGGTTTCCTATGCATAATACGAAATCCCTTTTAATGTGCTTTTTAGGATGAAATAGGATATCATTCCATTTTATTAATAGGATCCCAATTAATTAGATAAAAATCATTTAATGTAATTTAGTTAATTGAGGTGCCAAAAAACCCTTTTTTACTATGCTATTATAGATAGGCAATAATTATATAGGCCTAAATACAAATACCCTAAATAAATGAATTGAATAAAATGAATAAATTAAATTCTCCATGCCTAGATGGAACTCCTTTATTTTCCTAAGTTCCTCCAATTAAATTCCATATGTTCATACACCCAAAAATAGTAAAAATATGATTGATTAAACAAGTGCAAAGTAATGGATAAAGATAATGTCATTAAATGAAACTAACTTGCAGGCTAATATACTTAGAAATTAGTATATAAATGTATGAGAAGACAAGATAAAAAAGACACACAACAAATAAAGAAAATAAGAGCAAGGAGCACAGAGATCAGTGAAAGAGTGAGTCACAGACCCACTCAACATGACAAATGAGTCACGGCCAAAGAGGGGCTGAGTCACAACTTTGATTGAATGGTTACATTCCATCCTAATAAGTCATTAGCTGTCATAAGCTGACTCGTGAATTATTTCAATGAGCAAGTCATGGACCGTTGAATCATGGATCGGGTCTATAAGCTAGCTCTAGACAATTCAGCAATGTTAGAACATCACCTTAGGTGAAACTCAAATATGCAAAACTCAATTTCAAGGCTCAAAATTTGTAAAAAAAACCACCAAACTTCTTAAAAACAACATATAAATTTAAAAAAAAAACTAAAAAGTAGCAAACAACAAAATTTGCATGAATTATCAAGTGAGAGAAAATGAGCTCTAGAGAGAGAAAATGGCCACTGAAGGTTTCATACGAACTTGCAAACAAAATATAAATTTATGCATAATTCATTAAAATACACATTAACATGTCAATAACAAATATTTACATAAGAACATGAGAAACCAATATTCACAAAATATGTATAGAGAAACAAGCAAGCACAGAGCTCTTAAAGCTCAAAAAGAAAAAAAAAACAAAATAAATTCTTAATAAAATGACAATTTAAGGTATGCTTTAAAGCTAGAATTTAACCTCTTACATTACCTTTAATATAGTTGTATACTAAAGTCAGTGAAAGTGCCTTTTTTCCTCTTCTTCCTACTTTTTATGTGGATTTTTTTGCTTGTAAAACCAAAGTCTCAAAACTAGAGTTTTCCTTGTAAAAATCTAGTCTCTTCCCCTTTTCTCTTTTATTTTTTAGAAGATGATTATTGTTAATTAATTTCAAGAAAAACAACCCATCTTTTCTTAATTTTTTGGATTAAGATCAAGGAAAATTAGAAGATTTTTTATTTGAAATTATCCCCTATTTTGAAAGGTGAGAAACTAAAGTCTTGGCAAAAAAAGCCCAATCACGGACATGACTGGTGAGTCATAGACCATGAATCATGGGCTTTACTTAGTGGGGCCCAAAGCTATTTTTAGTAAAAAAATGGCAAGTCACAAACCAAAAACTATGACTCAATGGGGAGTCATGGCCTTGAGTTTGTGACTCGTAGATGAGTTATGGGCAAAAATAAAGAGTGAATTAGCCACTCAAGATCGAGACTCAAAGGTGAGTCACGGACCTGACCCATTAGTGGAGTTTGTGACTCAGTCCTGAGTCAGAAAATAGCCTCAATTATGACCACTTTCCTCTATTCAATGAAAGAAATAAAAAAATGCCTTTTAAAAGAACATTTTTCCTTTAAAATTCTAATGAAAATATTTTCTCAAAATGAACACCAATGCAGAGAAAAGAGAGAGGTCAATTTAGTCCCAGTGTCTATAGTTGCCCCTAAGTTTGGGATAGCTAGCACATCGATGTCTAGGTTTGCCAAAGTTTAGAGCAAAGTGATAAAAGATACGTACCTTAGGTAGCAAATCTCAAGATGTAGACATATCCCATTCAAGGTAGCAAATTTCTGGTTGAATGATTATCGCCAGCTTGTTAGCATGTTAACTCTTGGTTAGGGGATTACCATTATCTTGTTGATGTTTTAACCCTTGGTTAAGTGATTACCATTAGTTTATCGATGTTTTAACCCTCAATAGAGTGATTATTGTTAGCTTTTCAATGTTTTAACTCCACATTCGGTGTTTACCATCAATTTATCAATGTTTTAACTATGGATCAAATGAGCAATTACTATCAGCTTATCAATATTTTAACTTTTGATCATATCAGGGTGATTACCATCAACTTGTCGATGTGTTAACCCGATATTGACTAGGTGGTTACCATCAGCTTGTCAATTATTTAACCGCAGCCAAGTCTGGTGCCAACTTGTAGGCATTTAGGATTAGAGAAGATGGTTGAATGTCTTTTAGGAGGGCTTATCACCTCTTGGAGTGAATGTCGATACCTGGAAAAGTGTCTGACATTAGAATTTTGATGTAATAAGTGAATATACTTACTTTTTATGGGTTTACATTATTTTCTTAAATTATGTTTAATTTTAAGGTATGGAGGCCATCCTCTTAAGGAGCATACCAGATATGCTCCTTATACTTTTGTAGCCCAAGCATGATCGAGGTTCATTTTAATCTGATTGTTTAGTATTTATGATCCTGAGATATTATTGATGTGACATTTTTTGAATATCCCTTATTTTTAAATAGTATACAATATTTTAGTAGGTGATATGCATTACTTAATTAGCTAGTTAATTTTATATTTTGATTGATTTTTTCAATTTAATCTGTAATTTTAATTTTTTGATAATTTAGAATTTAAAATATGTATTAAACATGTGATGATTATATGAATAATCTTTTCTTGTCATTCATCATGTTTCATTTTAGCTTATTTTACTCGCTTTTATTCATTTTCATCATTCATTATTATTTGAATATCTTATTGCCATTCACGAGGCAATTAGTATTCATATATGCAAGTAAGCCAAGGGAAAATAAAATAGCATCCATACATCACCCAAATAAAATCTAAAGTAAAAGTATGAAAGTTAAAAATGTAAACACAATTGAAAGCAAATATAGTAATAAAGTAAAAATAATAAGTGACTCCCTACAGATCATTGGTGGTGCCTTAGTCTGGTAAAGTCAGGTAGTCTAGCTGATGAAACAAGTGATAGCTGTGCAGGCTATAAAGTTCCCACCTTAGATGAACTTAGAGGTTGTGACGATAGGCGGGGTATGGTGAACTCAACTCTGGTGGCTTGAGCTAAAGGTGCTAGGGCCTATCCCATAAGCTCAGCTAAGTGATGCAGGTTGTCCCAAACCTACCTCATGGATAACTCCTAGTGACGGACTACTGTGAGCTATATGAAGATCTTTAATCTAGCCTATGGCTTCTCTAAGAGCGTAAACCTCTCTCATGGCTATTTGTACAGAATTTGCTAAGGAAGATATAGATGTATCTATGTTGCAAGCATGCTTACCATTAGCCTAAGTACATAAAATGACCATCTCTCCAAAGGTCTGTAAGTTCTACCTCATATTCTCAATGGCATCCTCTAAATGGGTCAGCCTGCTCTCTAAGTCTTAGGAGTGCTAGAGGAAGCATTAGTTGGTGGTACTGGACCATGAGAAGTAAAGGCATATGGATCTCCCTATGCATCAAATTTTCCTATCCTACACATCATTAGCATATGCAAGCTGTTAAAGCTTTCTAAGGATGTCAATTATGGCCATAAAGGATGACTGGGGCTGAACCTCATGCCATAAGTCTAGATGCCTAAATGGGTTGACCCTATATGTGAATGAGCCTGACTAATAGGCAAATGGGCCTTTTATGGAAAACCTTCAAGGTACTCCTATGCTTGAGAAGGAGGATGGACATCCTGTGTCGAGTTTACTGGCTAATCATCACCACCGTGTGCAGCGCTTCGAGGTTCGTAAATCCAAAATCCTCAATCATCCTACTCTACTAACAATAACCTATGACCTCCAAACTGAAAGCACTCAACATTTGTATATCTACTGCCATGTCAAAAATCATAAATATATCCCCTTCTGCTCGTGCTCCCATCTCAGACTTAGGAATCCAAATGATAGTAACAATTGAGTAACTATGCCTCTAATGATGACCATAGTACTCGGGGCTCTAGCTATCCTAGAGATATTCTATAAAATCTCATGAGTGATGTTAAGGCAGTGACCCTCAACCATGCCCCAAAGGCTCCAGATATTCGTAATATTTAATGACCTCAAGCCCTTTAACCGACCCATATAAGAACATGATAGGACCCTTTGCAAGTATCTAAGTATCTATGAAATCAACATGGTGGCCTTTCCTATTACGAGATTGTAAGGGATACCTAGCTTGGCAATAAAGGCCTACTGATCATCTTTAGCTATCCTTTCAGGGATCAACACATGATCACCCATAGGTAAATTGAAGGGCTAAGATACTTATGCCCGAGACATGTTGAATGTGTAGTCAAAAACTATAAATGAGAACACCCTAACTTCATTGTTGGGGCATTGATAACCTTGATAATTGAAGGTGGCAAAAAACTAGCGAACTGCTATAAGGCTCCTGACATGGCCCTAATTGAATTTGCATATTTTTTAGTAGGATTTTTATTTGATTAAGATTAAAATTAAATGAGAATTTTGTATAAGTGTGGGACAAGGGATAAATTATGTTTTTATTATTTTAATTGCATGAAAATAAAATTTAATAGTGTGGTTTAATATTAATTAAGGGTATAATTGAAGTAAAAAGTATTAATTTGGGGTAAATTTGTAATTATGGCATTTTAAGGGCCAATTGTGAATAAAAGCATAAATTGAGAGGTCAATTTAAGAGAAGGAATAAATTGATAGTTCAATGTATGAAAGGAATTAAAAGGAGGGGTTAATGTTTAACATGCAAAGACTAGCTAGGTTAAATTGTGACATGCAAAAGGTTTAAGGACTAAAAGAGATATTTTCCTTAACACTATATAAGTCAAAGATAGTGGAGAAGGGGTCAGATTTTTCATGAAGTTTTAGAAACTAATTCTTCTCTTTAGACATTTTCTTTAAGAAAGATTTTGCATGTGGGGTATTAAACAAGAGTTTAGTGCATCAAATTAAGGTAATTAAGCTATTAACTGACACCTTCATCTTCTTCTTTTCATTTTGGTTGAGGTAAATGTTGAATAAGTGTTGGAAATTTTAATTGATGATGATGATGTTTGTGAAGGAGAAGAGGAGGGTAGAAAGAGTAAAGGAAAGGAAATTGCAAGGGATTGAAAAATAGGGGAAAATCGGCCAAGGTATGGGATTAGGGCTACCTTAATGCATGTGAATTTGGTTTTTTTATGTGAATATGGTTGCTGGAACTTGTTTTGATTAAATTGAATTTGTAGTAATTAAAAGAGAGTATAATGTAAGAAATGTGCATGAAGGGATGAAATGAATATTCTGATCTAGTGACTGAAAATTTAGTGTAAGTTGTAATAGAGACCTCTAATTGTAACAATTCAAATATTTGTAGTTATATAAGACATTTTCATAAAAAAATTGAAGAAATAACCTAGCTTCAATTCTGCCTCTAGATATTTTTTATGATTTATTGAATTTAGGAGAACTTCTAATTTTGGATTCTGGACCAGGTTGGGGAAAATTGAGATATCTATATGTACAATGGTCAGAATGACATGAGATTAATTCCCATACAAAATAGACTCATAAATACACATTTTATATGAAGTAAGTATGACTTAAAAATATATACAAGCATGTCAAATGTGAATTGAAATTCGTAGGTACTTAATGTACTATTAGGGGATAGATCTTAGTAAATTAGGCATAAATTTTTGTAGAGTTGTTAAAATGCTACAAAGTAAAATTTTGGTAAAACTAGAGACATTAAAGTATAACTTTTATGAAGAAATTTTGGTCTAAATCCCTCTTAATTTTATGCTATGAATTTTTATAAGTGACAACAAACACTATTTCGGTTCTATGAATAGCCTATAGTATTTCTCAAATATCTTGAGCTATAGGTAAGATATTAAGGTGAATTTTTATGCTCTGGAAACTAGACACATAGGAGAATAATATTTTAGATGATCATTTAGCCTAAAAATGACATATTCAAATTCATTTGTGGCTCACAAGTTGAGTGCAGAATGCTTCCTTGTGCAGATTTTTAATGTACTTTATCTTATGGTTTTCAATTAATTGAGCTAAATATGTGTTTAGGTGATTACAAATGAATTGGATAGGGCATGTAATATGACTATTAATAAAAGATTATATGTATACATATACATTCACACGTGTACATGGGTCAGGACTTGTGATGAATATATCTCACATATATTTGTGATGAAATTTGATCATGATGATATATATGTTCAAACACAGATATTTGTATTACTATAAGTGTGCATGAATACATGTCGTACACTAGAGAAATAAGTATGATGATATGATTATACATGAGAAAAATATATGATATTTGTGGAAGCATGATATATATATATATTAAATAAACTCAAAAACTATTTTGCCTGCTACTAGAGTTCAATTGTGGATAGATAGGCGCCTATAGGCATATTACAGCTGCCACCATTTACCTTTATAGGTCTAAAGTATAGTTGATCCTGCTGGATCATGCACAGCCCATTTCGGTTGTTACTTAACCCCATTTGGGTCCTTGACTGATCCACCATACAGTTGTCCCTGATTGGGTCCATAGTTTTGATATCTTCGAATATCCACCGTTTTGATACCCTTGGGTATCCACCGATCCCGTTATCCACCCTTAGAACTTAAGCAGGCTAATTTAAAGTATTAATAATTCTTAGTTATTCACAGTATGATTTATGCATATGATATATGGATTATCATGTTTAACTATAGTTTCTAATGCATATATTTATATCTAATTACATGTTGTATAGAACTCATTATGAATTGTTTAGATTCGAGTATGTTGAAATTATTGAAGAGTTAGATTATTGTTGAGATATAGTGCTTTGTTTTATACTTATTTCTATTATGTAAACTGTATTATTTTCTAGTATTTGTATATTAAATAGCTTTGATGACCACTGTGAGTGGTTTCCTTTCATGTTTAGTATCCCCACTAAGCTATATAGCTTAACACGGGTTATTTTGATCCGTGTAGGTTTTGGTAGTCAAGGCTTTTGCTCAAAAATGTTTTCTGCATCAAGACAGGCCAACACCAGTCTATAAAAGTTGATGTAGGAATTTTGATAAATTTTGTATAGTTCCTTACATGTTTAATATGTATAAGGTTTGTAATATATGTATGTCATATGGAGGTTAAGGTTGTAATAAGCTCATAGCGAGAATGCCAGTATATACATGCATCTAGAAGCTTTAATGACTTTATTCAAATGTGCTGAAATGTTAAATGCCATGTATGATAGTGAAATGTCTAAGATAGTAGAATCTAGTATTATTAAGATAATTGGCTGCATATGGAAATGAAATGTACATCAAGATGTGAGAAACCTAATTAGTATATTAGTTATATGATTAAATGAATCAGTTGACATGAATGTATATAGATGTTAAACGAGTTAATTGCTTAACACAACATGATTTAAGTAGATTGCATGATATATAGTAAAGATGTTTGAATAGGGTGTTTCAACTGCCTTAGGATAGGTGGCAAATGCAGGAGCATAAAAGTCTAGCCATCTAACCCGTGCAAGATAGTACTGTGCATCCTCCCAGATGCCTATGGTCTATAGAAAATGCTGGCTCATGAACCAATTAGTCTTAAAATGTACATCATACAGGGCTTTATACCTAGCAAACTGCTCTAGCATCATCCATCCTGGTGCTTGAATGTCTGGTTGTGGTTGAGGCAACTGAGGTTTTCTAGCATCTGTATAATTATGAAATAAATTAGCATGTTTGATATGCTATCAAATAGTATGCACTTAAGGCTAAATACGATTAAAATATCATAAAATAACAATTTGTCTGACATAATGAATTAAAAAAATCATACAATAGTTAGTTCCTATGTTACCCATGTCAATAACAGATGACCTTAAACTACAAGGATAAATTTTAGAATAACGATATTAAAGGGTTTGATCATATAATCACCCAAATTTAGGTTTGATAAGCTCAATTAACATGCTTGTCATACTCCACAAGGCAAAAGGAAAAAACAATGCACATTTTATTGCTAACAAGTAGCTTGCATTATAGATCAAATTATACTATATTGAAATTATATGTACACTATTCATGTAACTATGTACAATTGAAATCTATTTATATATGTACATAATTGTATATATACATTGTATACTAAAAAGAATGATAGATTTTTAACGGCATAACTACTAACATCAGAGACTTTCCTACATAGAAAATGGTGTATAAATGTTCACAGTCAAACACAGGTGTAGTATACACCACTAAACATATTTTAACAACCACATGTGTCTATATATAGCTAATTAAGGCAATACTGGAGCCCGCATATATATATATATATATACACTTGAAAGATAGATTAATTGAAGCCAAGATTGAATTATTAAAATTACCGGGCACTAAACACATAAAGGAATTAAGGTTAGACATTTAAAATTATATGAACACCTTGAGTTTCTAGAGGAATTAATTAAACCCAAATGCCTAAGGCTACATTAAAGATTAAATGAGCATAAACAATTAACTAGACATAAATAATATACTAAGTCTAATTACTAAAGAAAGTTAACGTAACCTTAAATCAATCAAATATTATATTAAATAACCAATTACAAATTAAAATTAGTTACATAAAATTAACTCAAACTAGAAAGTTCTTTTTAATACTATTTTATGATATCACAAAATACAACACAAATTAAAAT